>OY821756.1:61371958-61434458 GCA_963682095.1 Potentilla sterilis | reverse complement strand
TTATAGCCGACGAAAACTTTAAATCGTCGGCCATTATAGGAGTATAGCCGACGATTTTTCGTTTTTACCGACGAAATTTTTTTTTTGCCGACGACAAAAATTTTCGTCGGCCATTCTTGGGAATAGCCGACGAAAAAAGTGTTTCGTCGGCCGTTTTTTTTTTTTCGTCGGCAAAACCCTTTTTTCTTGTAGTGACTACCGAAAGTACCTAAAATGTCTCTAACAAAAAAAACATAAAATATATTATTATTTGACTATATCTTATCTAATATGATTTATATATATCAATATATATTGATGTGATATCAATATTGATTTTTTTTTGTTGTTCTTAAAAATCATTGAAATTTATTATTGTTCTTCAAATCATAAATATAAAATAATAACACTACAAATAACACAAAGTTCAACGCCTCATGGGGTATGGTGAGATGAAGAAGAATCAAAAGTGTCTATGGATGAAGAGAAAAAGAAAAAAGAAAAAATTAATGAAATGAGAACACAATCGATCTCTTAACATGAATTACATTGAAATTTGAATTAATTTGTGGAAAGAAATAAATGAATAGACTAATTATCTAAACTTTCCATATAAATTTCTATTATAATAGATGTCATCTCAAAATTCCTTGCCTTTTTTTTTTCTTTTACTACATTAATTAGATTTTTTAAATTGATTTTGGTTTCTGTATTTTAATTTATTTTATATTTTCCAATTTTATATATATATATATATATATATATATATATAGATGTTTTGGTCATTTCATATCACTACAAAATTTTATTTTAATTATAAAGTATTAAAAATGTGTATTAAGTAGTTAAGAGAGTGTATTTAAAACACCTCAATGATCTAAAATAGTTATAATAAAATTTAATGACAAGAAAATTTGAATAAGTAACAACTCATTCATGCAAAGCACATGTATATGAGGCTAGTATATATTATTAGATCAAAGCATATTAACTCATCATAATATTGCCCTCGTTTTCCAACTTTTCATGTTGAAGTAGTTTGTGTATTGACAATAACTTTAGCAAGTCTCTGATGTAATATCAAATTATTGATGATATTGATTTATTTGACAAAAAATGAAAAATATGACTTTTCAATAAAAAATAATATGTTCTTACTTCTTAGATTTTTAAGCGTTTGATGAGTGGCGATACAATTCTTAGATCAAGAGTGCTACAAAGCCTTAATTCATAATACGAAGCTAAACATCATTTAGATCAAGTTTACAGTCACATCGATATCCTTTAGATCATATTACCATAATTCAATTTTGTGACCACATATATACATGTAGTCAAATGTGAACAATCCAAACGAGCACTAATTTAGACCTTTTTTAAAAATAAAAAAAAAATTATGTCGAATCTCATATGTATATTGTGCTTGCTTTTTTGGATTGTATCAATCTCAATAAAATTGTTGAATGAGTATCTTAATTCTATTTTACATACCACGTACTATAACCAAGATAGAGATGATAGTATGTTATTTGATATAATTTATTTTTTTAAATCAAGATATGGAAGTTTCGTTGTAATTAAAGGTTATAAAAACCAGGGATGAATACCTTAAATTTTATAACTAATGGCTCTGGTGAACTTGTATTTCAGCTCAAAATCACAGCAACTTAGATTATCAGATCAGAAACAAAGGCATGGCCAGTTTGAGTGATATAGAAAAGGGTAAAGTGGATGAAACCGTTCCAATTGATGTAGAACGTAGAGGAATGACTGAAGAACAATGGAAAAGCTCCTTGAGTACAGAGCTTTTGAAGTCCGAATCACCTTTGCCTTACTCATGTTGCATCTTCCAAGTTCCTCAGGTACTAAGAAGACAGAAACCGGAGGCATACGAACCTGATATAAATAATCTCAATCGGGCCCTTTCACCGAGGTGATGAAAAATTTCAGCTGGTGGAAAATGTGAAAAAATGGTATTTCAGATGCCTTATATGGCGCAAGCGCTCCAAATGGACAGCATCGAGCTCGGATAGGTCGAGCATGGATAGCTTGAGCCTGGAAGAAATGATTGAAAGACTGGATTTCTACGCTCAAGACATCAAGACAAAAAAACTGGATAAACGCGCCCGGGATTGTTATTCAGACCCATGCAATCATCCCGACCAAAACCAATTCATAGAGATGCTCATACTCGATGGTTGTTTCTTGATAGAACTATTTCGGAAGGCAGCTGATGCTGAGCGGCGACAAGACAATGACGACCCCATTTTCAACATGCCTTGTATGCTTGAATATCTATACCATGATCTTATGTGTCTAGAAAATCAGCTACCTTGGTTTGTGCTCGAGTTTTTCTATGAAAAAATTGAACCTGGTAACCCGAAACCCCTCAGTGAATTGGTAATCAAGTTCTTCAGAGATTCAGTGGATGATCCTAGCATTTTCAGCGACCCCAAGCCCAACTCTCCTGAGACTCTACACATACTTGATCTGATTAGAACATCCCTCGTTCAGGAATATGAGGAACCTAAAGAAGTTCAGAATGAACGCTCCACATCAACCTCGAGTACTAACCACTTGCCACAGAGGATACCAAGTGCTGCAACACTTTCAGAAGCAGGGGTTAAATTTAGAAAGCGCGAAGGAGCACGTTGCATATTGAACATAACGTTCGGAAAGGGCGTTTTCACCATTCCTTGTCTAGCTATCGATGAGAGGACGGATCCTTTCTTCAGGAACCTCATGGCCTACGAGCAGTGTTATCACAGTTGCAAACACGAGATAACATCCTACGCGGTTTTGATGGACAACCTCATCGATTCGGCCAAGGATGTGGATCTTTTATGTGAGAAAGAGATAATAGCCAACTGGTTGAGTGCTGCTGATGCTTCGAAGTTCTTCAACGATCTCTATAATGACACTACAGTCATCGACTTTGTCTACAAGCGTCTCAGCAGAGAGGTAAATGAGTATCACAAAGGTAAATGGAACAGGTGGAAAGAGAAATTGATGCGAGATTATTTTGCAACACCATGGTCTATTATCTCTTCTGTTGCAGCTTTTGTCATCGTGGTCCTCACCTTATTGCAGACCATATTCACAATCATAAAATAAGGCTTAATTAGCCATTATTGGTTATGTAATCTCTTTTGATATTGATCTTTCATTATGTACTAATTAAAGAGAGTAAATAATTGTTTTTGCCACCTTATTGTCAACCTTACTATCAACATGTTGAAAGTTAATTTCAAATAATTTTCATAAGAATTCATTAATTTTCATCATGCAGGCATGCACAGTAGACAAATTTCATTGCTATATATACCATGTTAATTCTCTACCATTAATCCGTTGATATACTATTAATGCTTATGTACTCGAATTCTAGTGTTCTTCTTGAAAATGTCTGTATAATTTCGCAAACTATGGCCGGACTTGCACCCATGAACCATATGATCGTTTTGTTCGGAATTTTTCATACACAAAACCATTTGGCAGCTAGCTATAGTGATTCTAGTGAACAGAGAAACACGTACGTACGTCTTTTGAACTTTTACATCATAGAAAATATGGCAGGAGTTGTTACTTTCATTAAGTTTTCTCCCTGCATTGTTGGGGACTTGAATTGGGGCGGTTTTGACGGTTTGGCAGTTGGCCCATGTTCTAGAAAGAAAGATGTAGCATACGATTGGTCTTTGTTTTATACCAGAGATTCCTTTTAATCACAATTAAAGTTTAAAATAAAATTCAACGATCCATTCCCGCGCATTTACGAAAATACGATTGGCATTACGAAGTTCATCCTGCTAAACTAAGACTACAGCCTCAATCAGCTACTTATTTAGTTGTAGAGGGATCTTAATGGACAAACTATCACAATACGAGCGTGTTTTCAATCAATTCGATGGCAATGGAGACGGGAAGATATCACCTATGGAGCTCCAACAGTGTGTCGAGTCAAAAGGAGGTCAGCTTTCGTCATCGGAGGCCGAGGCAGCGGTGGAGTACTTAGACTCCGACAGAGACGGGTTTCTGGGTTTCGACGACTTCGTTAAGTTCGTTGAAGGAGGAGATGAGGAAGAGAGGTAAATGATTTGAGGGAGGCGTTTAAGATGTACGACATGGATGGATGTGGGTGCATTACGCCCAAGAGTTTGAAGAGGATGCTCAACAGACTTGGTGAACCAGGAGTGTTGATGAGTGCAAGGTCATGATATATTGCTAGGGTTGATCTCAATGGGGATGGTGTCCTCAGTTTTGATGAGTTTAAGTTCATGATGTTTTGATTTGCTAGTTCCTATATTAGAGCCGGTTCACTCATTTATTATTATTATTATTATTTAACGATTGCTAGCTCCATGTGATGTGAATTCTATATATATTTTTGTTATCTCGATCATCCTCCAACGATAGAATTTTTTTACAGGGAGTCGTTCTAATAAAGATTATGATAAAGACTAGCAGCTAGCTAACAACTTTCTAATCATGAACAGTGTGGGACACCAACTTTTCTATCACACATTTGGGAGACCAATTTTAGAGGAGTAGAGTTCTCCTATTAACGGAAGGAATGTGTTTTCACCCTTCTACTTTCCTATAAATCCTATATTCCTAATGGATTTGCAAATCCTCTGTTTATCTTTCCAAATTCCTCACCATAATAGGACTAATAATGCTCCCCTATATATAACCACCACACTGAATACCATCACAAAAGGCACAAATCAGACTCTTACTCAATGGCGTCCAAGAATACAATTACTTTGATATTGTTCGTCATCATCATCTTCTGTTCTCTCATCCGGTCATCCCTCAATCCCAAGCCAGACTGTTGCTCTCTCAACCCGAAAACCCGAAAACTCCTAGCCGTTTCTCCTTCCCCGAAACCAATTCCACAATTCTCCCCGACCCTTCACTGTTCTTTGCCCCAGACCTCTCAACCCCTCTCCCCACAAACTCATTCATCCAAAACTTCGTCCTCAACGATGGCAGCCAGCCTGAATACTTCCACCCTTACCAAATGCAATCCTCCGGCTCCTCCTTAACTCTCTCTTACCCTAACCGCATCCCAACCAATAATCCCATAGTCCAGAACTTCACCGCTGACCTCACCATCTCCGCCAAACAAGATTGCAACGACCAAGTTCATGTAGTGTCTTCCTTCAACGATCTTAGAGTCACTCTGGACTTCCCCTCCTCCAATCTCCGCTTCTTCCTCGTCCTGGAACCCCCTACCTGACATTCTTGATCTTTGCTAAAGCTTCTACTCTGTTATACATCCCTTCTAAAGCATAAGCAAACCATTCTTCAGCTACTCCGTCAAGTGTCGTCCAATTTACAAGTTCCCTGAGATAGCTAACATTAGAGAACAAGGCCTCAGTGATGGGCGAAATCGGCAGCAATGGAGGAGTTATTCCATAATGACACACCAAACCACCAGGCTGACTGGAGGAGTTATTCCGAGGCTGAAACTTTTATTGGGGAAATCTGGGTTTTGCTTGTGAGGATCCAGGTTGTGAGCCTCGCCTAGGACGATTTGCAGTGGTGGTGGAACCCTCCAGGTTCAGTCCATTAACAGCCATAACTGTACTTTCTGTAATTACCGGAGAATTCCTCAATCTTCTTCTTTTGCTCCACCATACGCATATCAGGTAATATTGTGTAATTAATACTTTCCTCTTCTGTATATGGTAGTACAGTGTAGTACATAGTACATCTTGTATCCTCTTTATATAGCCTCCAATGTGAGACGAATAATATATCAGAAAATTATTCTCCCAAATTGTGTTATATTCAACTTGGTATCAGAGCAAAGATCCGAAAGGACTTTGTCTCTTTATTTTTCCGCTGCAATTATCCGTCTGGCATTGGTTCTCTGTCAGACGTGTGAAGTTAGCTTGTCTCCTTCAAACTAAACCCCATTGTTAGGGTTTGTTAATCTCTTCCACTGTTCGGCGTTCGATTCTATTAGCCAAGCACTTTTTACTGACAACATCCTCGTCGAAAAAGAAGAAAAATTGTTTTTCTGCATACTTTTGCCGACAACAGCTCGTCGGCACCCTTGTTCCTGCATACTTTTGCCGACAATTGCCTCGTCAGCACCGTTGTTTCTGCTTCAGGCTCGGCCTGATCCGTTCGACCCGGTCCTCTGCCTTCGTCTTCCCTGTCCGGCGTTGTGCTCGACCCACCGGCGCATCTTCTGCAATCTCAGGCGCCACCCACCTGCGCATCTGCTCATCTCCGGATCTCGTCCGGCCGCTCAACCCGCACCACCAGGCGTCTCCGATCCGGCGTCAATCTCTCCGGGTCTCGTCTTCTCTGGCGTCACCCTCGTCTGCTCTCGGCGTCACCTTTTCCAGCCTCTCAGCTAGGGTTCTCTCAAGGAACCTTCAGTTTTTCGTCTAGCCCGACCCGGTTCAGCTCGGCCTGACCCGATTCCGCTTGGCCCGACCTGATCTTGCTCGGCCCGACCCGATTCCTGCTGCTTGACCCGTTTGTAGTCCGACCCGCTCCGGAAGAATGTCTCGGGTGTATGTTGGAAATTTGGGTTCTTGGATTTCAGAAGGAGAACTCGAAAATGAGTTCCGTAGTTTCAGAATTATCAGAAGAATATGGATTGCAAAAAGGCCACCGAGTTATGCTTTCATCGATTTTGTGCATAGTAAAAATGCAGAGAATGTCGTTTATGAGTTCGATGGCAAGAATGGCTGGAGAGTTGAGTTCTCACATAAATCTATACATGCGGTTGGTCAATACTGCAACAATGGTAATATTTCCATAACTAATCAGACTCCCGCATGTGGTAAGATCGGTATGACTTTAAAAGTTTCTCGCTTTGTTGGTTCTGATACGTGGATTATTGATTCTGGTGCCTCGGATCATATGACTTATGATAATTCTCATTATATTACTGATTTGTCTCCTCCACCCGTGTCATATGTCACTAATGCTAATGGTGAAGCTTTTCCTGTGTTAGGGATAGGGTCAGTCCGTGTAACTCCTGTTTTAACCCTTCATAATGTTCTATATGTACCTGACCTGTCACACCATTTGATATCTGTTCCTCAGTTAAATACTGAGTCTCGATGCTCTATAACCTTTTTTCCCATGTATGTGATTTTTCAGGATCTTCTCACCAGGGAGATAATTGGTCGGGGGGACTTGAGGGGCAGATTGTTTCACCTAGATCAGACATATGCGGGAGAGAAACCAGGAGCACCGTCACGCACTGCTTTGACTGCAAGTTCAAATCAGCTAAGTGAAATTTGGTTATGGCATCGTCGATTGGGGCATTCATCTTTCCATGTTATGAAAAAATCCATGCCATCTCTGTTTTTTGGTGTGGAAGAGTCATCATTGCGCTGTGAAACATGTGTTCTTGCTAAGAGCCATCGTTCTACCTATTCTCCGAGTTCCTCCAAGAGTAGTATCCCTTTTGAATTGATTCATTCTGATGTTTGGGGACCTTCTAAAGAGCCTACGGCCATGGGTATGAGGTATTTTTTGACTTTTATTGATGATTGCACAAGGTTGACATGGGTTGTTCTTCTTCGAACCAAAGATGAAGTCTTCCCTGCTTTTCAAGCCTTTCATTCTCAGGTCCAAACACAGTATAATGGCACTATTAAAGTTCTTCGTTCTGATAATGGAGGGGAGTATGTCAATCATGTTTTTCACCAGTTTTTTAGATCTCATGGGATTGTTCATCAAACAACATGTCCACGAACACCAGAGCAGAATGGAGTAGCTGAAAGGAAAAACAGACATCTTCTTGAAATGGCTCGTTCCATCATTTTCAGTGCCCATATGCCTAAGAATCTTTGGGGTGATGCTGTCGCAGCTTCTGCTCATCTTATCAATCGCCTTCCATCTAGTACTCTTCAAGGGAAATGTCCATTTCAGGTTCTTGCATCTCATGTCTCTCTTCCTTCCTATCATAATTTACATGCCCGGGTCTTTGGTTGTGTGGCTTTTGTTCATGTCCCTAAGAGCCAGAGATCGTCTAAATTAGATCCTCGGGCGATCAAGTGTGTGTTTGTTGGTTATGAAAGCCATAAAAAGGGGTACAAGTGTTATCATCCACCTACCAGAAAATACTATGTTACTATGGATGTTACTTTCTTTGAGGACATGAGCTATTTTTCCTCGGATGATCCAGCCCTTCAGGAGGAGCATTCATTCTTTGAAGAGCTGTATCATGGCGAGGGGGAGCAAACATGAATAGAAGTCTCAGTGACAGAAGCTCAACCAGAGGTAGAAGTCTCAGTACCAGCAGCACCAAAAGTGACAGAAGCTCAACCAGAGGTTGAAGCCTCAGACATCCATGTTCCAGGAATTGAACAAATAGCTGAGAGTACAACGGATGTAGAAGATCAATCTGCCCCTCCATCCATCACTCATACCCCTGATCCTCAACTCCCTACTGTAGAAGATCAATCATTTGAGGTATGTCCTTCCACTAACCCTAGTAGTATTGAGCCTAATAGTGAACAATATGTGTTACCTAACAGGTCTACTAGAGGTCATCCCCCCAAAAGATATGAACCTAGTTTACAAGCCAAATCAAAATATCCAATAGCCAACTATATGTCCACTAGGAGATTATCAAAGTCATATGAATCATTTGTGAATCAAATATCTGCTGTATCAGTACCTAACAAAGTGCAGGATGCGTTGAGTGATCCAAAGTGGAGGAAAGCAATGGAGGAGGAGATGGAAGCATTACAGAAGAACAATACTTGGGAGCTTGTATCTCCACCACATGGAAAGAAGGCTGTGGGATGCCGCTGGGTGTTTACAGTAAAGCATAATCCAGATGGGTCAGTAAGTAGGTATAAAGCACGCTTAGTTGCAAAAGGATTCACCCAGACATATGGCATAGACTATGATGAGACTTTTGCACCTGTTGCAAAGATGAACACTATTCGGGTATTGCTTTCTTTTGCTGCTTGCTTAAACTGGCCTCTTAAACAGTTTGATGTCAAGAATGCATTCCTTCATGGAGAACTTACAGAGGAAGTGTATATGGAACTTCCACCTGGATATGTAGCTGCTTCTCCAGGTAACTTCGTATGCAGATTGAGAAAATCTTTGTATGGTCTGAAACAATCACCTCGTGCTTGGTTTGGAAGGTTTTCACAATTCATGAGAAAGATTGGTTACAAACAGAGTAATTCAGACCACACATTGTTTCTCAGACACCAACATGGGAAGGTAACAGCCCTGATTATTTATGTTGATGATATGGTAGTTACTGGTAATGATACTGTTGAGATAGATAGATTACAGAAGCAGCTAGCCACAGAATTTGATATGAAAGATCTGGGTACACTCAAGTACTTCTTGGGCATTGAAGTAGCCAGGGGGAGTGAGGGAATCTATCTGTGTCAGCGGAAGTATGTCCTTGATCTACTGACAGAAATAGGTATGTTGGATTGTACTCCGATTGACACTCCTATAGAGCAGAATCATCGATTAGCAGAGTATCTCGATCAGGTGCCTACCGACAAGACTCGTTATCAGATATTAGTTGGACGGCTGATTTATTTGGCACATACCAGACCAGATGTTGCGTATGCAGTAAGTGTAGTAAGTCAGTTCATGCATAATCCAAGTGTGGACCACATGGATGCTGTTGTGAGGATTTTGAGATACTTGAAGTCAGCTCCAGGGAGAGGAGTAATGTTCTCTAAACACAACAACATTCTTGAGGTTAGTGGTTTCACAGATGCAGATTGGGCTGGAAATATTACTGATAGGAGGTCGACATCTGGTTATTTTACCTTTGTGGGAGGTAATTTGGTTACATGGAAGAGTTAGAAGCATAAGGTTGTAGCTCGATCAAGTGCTGAGGCTGAGTATAAAGGTATGGCTCATGGCGTGTGTGAATTGTTGTGGTTGAGAAATCTACTACGTGATTTGGGTGTTAAGTTGCCAAATGCAATGCGGTTATATTGTGACAACAAAGCAGCTATTGACATTTCACAGAATCCAGTACAACATGATCGTACTAAACACGTAGAGGTGGATCGCCATTTCATAAAAGAGAAGTTAGACGCTAAGATTATTAGCTTTCCGTTTGTTCCTACTGAAGAGCAGCTTGCAGATGTACTCACTAAAGGAGTTTCCAGAAAGGCCTTTCATGACTCATTAAGCAAGTTGGGCATGGTTGATGTGTATGCGCCAACTTGAGGGAGAGTGTTAACATAAGTCATGAATATTATGTAATATTGTGTAATTAATACTTTCATGTTCTGTATATGGTAGTACAGTGTAGTACATAGTACATCTTGTATCCTCTTTATATAGCCTCCAATGTGAGACGAATAATATATCAGAAAATTATTCTCCCAAATTGTGTTATATTCAACTTGCATAACTGCTTTCAAGATCTAGTTTTGACTCCTTTCGCAGAATTTCTCCACGCACCTGGTCAAAGTCTGAATCAAGACCCCTCAAGAAGATATGAATTTCTCCACGAGTGGTGGTTTGACGTACTGCTGTGCCAGTAAGATAACCTTCTTTGTTCCTAGCACCGATACACATCTCCATGATTTGAGACCAAAGGGAATAATTTGTTTCATCTAGGATTACTCCAGTAGGGAATGGTGAATTGTCACACTATTATACTGGACATGAATAATTGGTTGAGATGGGACTGTGGATGATGATGCAGATAATGGGGGTGGAAGGGTTTGTTGAACTATTGGCTTCCCATCGACATCCATGGCTGAGTCAACTTTTGTAGTTGTTTAGGAACTGCTCTGGTGCCATGATTAATCAACTTGGTGGGTTGGTGATGTGGTTTCAAGGGTTCCATCTTTTCTTTTTCTTTTGACAAACATGCTTTTGAAATAAATAAAAAAAACCATGAATGTACGTAACATTTCATATCGGATTCATATATAATCTAGAATACTTAATTCATATACCATCTAACTTAACTTTCACCACAACACGAAATCATTATCTAATTCAATCATAAAGTACTTTTAAACACATAAAAAAAAAAATCGTCATATTAAAAATACAAAAAAAAAAATATATACTTACTACTCACTACTTATCACGTACGGTGAAATTTAAACGGAATTGCTATAAAATTGAAGAAATTAAACACCAACACTTTTTCTCTCAATATTGGCCTATGAGAGTATAAAGAAAAATACTTATGTCCATACCAGTATGGACGGTGTTCATCCATACTCTCTCTAATTTACATATCTTAGGCAATATAATCAACGATTTTAACCGTTCAAAAGTTGAATTAATCAATAAATATCATCTCTGCAAAAATTCGGAATAAACTAAAATCGTTTGCTCATTCGATTGTATTAAACAAATGAACAGTTATAGTGAAAGTTGAGAGTCTCATGATCAACCGTCTATTTGTTTGATACAATCGGTTAAGCAAATGATATTTGTTTACATTCATTTTTAACACAGATGATCTTTATTGATTAATTCAACTTTTGAACGGTTAAAATCGTTGATTACATTGCCGAAGATATGCAAATTAGAGAGAGTATGGACGCACATACTGCTATGGACACAAGTATTTTCCGAGTATAAATCACCAAGTGGTGTAACATTGAGAAGGTGATAAACTTTTACCAAAAGTTACCCACCTAGTTCCTTTTTACGAACCAATGGGGAGGTAAAAGTAGAGATAAAGTGAAAGTAAAGAGCACCAACAGATTACGAACACGGTGACGCAAATGTCGTCGTCAACGTTAGGCGGCTTGTTTAGAAACAAAAGCCCTACTTCCCACCAACCTCCCTCCTCCACCTGATTATTACTTACTCACACTAATCCTCAAAGCTAGCTATTTCTTACTTGGCTTCAACTACTCTCTCTGTCTCTCTGTCTCTCTCTCTCTCTCATCACAATCAAATCCGATCCGCTCTGCTCAATCCGGTTCGTTATTCTCTCAATTTCTTACTTTGCATGCAATTCTTATTCGGTTCGATTCGATCACGCTTTGAGTATCTTAGATCATTTACATATTTTGATTCTCGATTCTTGCTGAATAATTCGATCGAATTTTGAGTTATTTTGTTCAGTTCTGTTGATATAGTGAGTCAATTTTCAGAGCTGTGTTAGTTGGTGTAGGTTATATGAGTAAAATAATGATGAAGTAATGTGTATGATGAGGCGTGGGTTAGTCAATTTAGTTGTGCTAGTGAGAAAAGTGAGTGGATATTTTTGAGAATCTTGTGATTATATATATATATATAATAGAGGTGGTGTGTGTGTGTCATTGACTTTGTGTTTTTACAGATCAGAAGCTGCTGCCTTCTCTCTGATTGAAGTGAGGTTAAGCTTTTTGAGCTACTTACTTAGAAAATGGGATCAGGAGCATGGAAGATTGAGAAAAGAGATGACTTTAGAAGCGACTCGTTTAAAGAGGATAATGTGCTTGAGAATGGTTCCCTTTCCATTATTGTGCTCGGCGCATCCGGTGATCTTGCCAAGAAGAAGACTTTTCCTGCGCTGTTCCACCTTTTTAAGCAGGTTTGTTTGTTGAGGTTGTTCTTTTGCCGTGTTTGTGTATGATTGAACATGAACATTGTGTGACACGCAAGTACCCTGCTGCTACTATTTGATTGAAAGTTTTGAGCTTGTTAAGGATTGAGTTTAATATGCTGAAGAAGATGCACTGGTAGTGACTATGCTTTTTGTCGGTTGTTCCTTTAGGGGTTTCTGAATCCAAAGGAAGTTCACATTTTCGGATATGCAAGGACTAAGATTTCTGATGAGGAGCTAAGAAACCGCATACGTGGGTGAGCTTTCTTGCATATTTTTGTACATTTGTTTCTCTCAAGTATGACAGCTTGAGACTTCCACTGTTGAAAAATCTATGTGTGGTAATTTGTGGATGTTTGGTTCTTTTTTCAAATGATAGATTTTGATGATTGATATTAACTGCAGGTATCTTATCCAAGGAGCTTCGTCAAAGGACTTGGAAGAAGTAACCAAATTTTTGCAACTGGTTAGTGCCTCGTGCTGACGTCTTGTATAGTTCTGCCCATATTTAGATATTGAACTAGTTTAATAATTTTGTTTGCAGATCAAATATGTGTGTGGTTCTTATGATGGGGAGGAGGGTTTTCGGCTGCTTGATAAGGAAATTGCAGTCCATGAAGACTCCAAAAATAGTGCAGATGGATCATCTCGCAGGCTCTTTTATCTTGCACTTCCTCCATCAGTATATCCATCTGTTTGTGGGATGATCAAGAACTATTGCATGAATAATAGTAGGTCTTTTACAATTCTGTTTTGGTTTGGATTTCTCATGGTGTATTATTGTAGATATTTATAATAAACTTCTTTTGTTCCCCATTATCCAGTATGAAATTACTGTAGATTAACATTAACATATTGTTATTGATTTCATCGTCACAGCCGATCTTGGTGGATGGACTCGTATTGTTGTCGAAAAGCCTTTTGGCAAGGATTTGGAATCTGCAGAAACACTTAGTAATCAGATTGGACAATTGTTTGATGAGTCACAAATTTACCGTATTGATCACTATTTGGGAAAGGAACTAGTGCAGAATTTGGTAATGTTATAGCTCTGTCTACCTGCTTAGTTTCTGGTTATTGGTAATCATGAAATCAGCTTATTTCATTCTTATGTAAATTTACAGTTGGTACTTCGTTTTGCAAATAGATTCTTTTTGCCCCTTTGGAACCGAGACAACATAGCGAATGTTCAGGTGAGAATCCTTCTGTGTTGATGAGTGTTGGTAGAACATTGACAATGTAAATTACTGGTGGTACTTCCAATTATTGACGATGTATTGTTTTTGCAGATCGTGTTCAGAGAGGATTTCGGAACTGATGGTCGAGGTGGATATTTTGATGAATATGGGTATGTTTCATGAATACTAATGTGCGGAATTGTTCTTCGAAAAGTGTCCCGAATAAATAATGGCTCCATCAGTGTTCGTTTTACCAGAACTTCTGTTTACCGATGGCTTTTGGAATAGTTGACTGATCGGTTGTGTTTTGTTTCTACGCAGAATTATCCGCGATATTATTCAAAATCATCTTTTGCAGGTAAGATCTTGATACTAATTTGGCCATCTATTATAAAAAAAAATTAAACTAAATGATCGTTAGTTTTGAAAACCCAATTTAAAATCAGACTGAGCATCAATTATTCCCCTTGTGGTCTTTTTGAGTCTCACATATGCTTTTGATAAGAGCTCATAAACACTAGGTGGAGCATATTTATTGTTGCTACATCTCCGAATTGTGATGCATCAGAATTTTCACCAAACTCCCCTCCCAATTTACCTCTCCATACCAGGAAAAGGAATATTAAAAAAATTGATATAATTTTCCTCTACAGGTTCTTTGTTTGGTCACCATGGAAAAGCCCGTTTCCCTTAAACCTGAGCATATCCGGGACGAGAAAGTGAAGGTTCGTATTCCCAGAATAATTATTAGGTGGTTTGAAGAAAAATAATCAATCTGAATTGTGCTCTTATATAACAGATGTTCTTTCATTATGTACTGTGAGTTCCAAAAGTTGCACTTTACTTTTTGCTGATTAATGAATCAAATTGTAGGTGCTTCAATCGGTACTTCCAATTAACGACGATGAAGTTGTTCTTGGACAATATGATGGCTATACAGATGATCCAACTGTTCCTGACCACTCAAACACTCCCACGTTTTCAACTGTGGTTCTGCGTATACATAATGAAAGATGGGAAGGTATGATAGGAACAGAAAAAATTAATTTTAATGGACTATATTCCCTTTCTCTGTTCTCACTGTCGAGACTATCTTTTGTAGGTGTTCCATTCATACTAAAGGCTGGAAAAGCATTAAATTCAAGAAAGGCAGAAATAAGGGTTCAGTTTAAGGATGTTCCTGGTGACATATTCAAATGTAAGGCCCTGGGCCTTTGCTACTCTGAGTAACTTAGTTTCAACATATTGGTCCATCAGTTGCAAACTATCATGTTCAAAAATAAAATAAAATCCAACTGTATAGCAGTCTCTTCAAATATATTTTCCTATTCTTGCCAATCTTACTTTATTTGAAACTCTGGCATCAAAGTGAATATTATGAATCATTTCTGTAAAGGTTATTGATAGTTGATACACTGTAGATCATTGGTTCAAGATGATTTATGTCATTCCGTGTATCATTGTTGTTAGTTTTTGACTATTATCTGATTGTTTAGGTAACAAACAAGGGAGGAATGAATTTGTAATACGCTTGCAACCTTCAGAAGCGATGTACATGAAACTTACGGTATGTGTTCACTAATGAGTCTAGTAACAATATATTTAAGCTGATATCTCCCGAGTTCATGTGTATTTGTTGTTGTACAGTTGTAGTAGTATAGGCAAAACTTTCCTGTTTTAACACTTGAGTTGCAAATATCGTTGGGACATATTTCAGAGAACCTTACATTCATGTCTATGGTATCCCTGTTCACTGATTGCAATTTTCTGATATCCCTGTTTAGTGTTTACCAAATTCGCTTCTATTTGAATTGTCTGAGTTCATATCCGTATGCCAAAATGGAGAAGCCTGCCATTTTTTGTATGAATGGTATCAATATTTTTTTTTTTATGAGAAGGGGTATCAATATCTTATATGTGTTTGGTTTCCCGTTTAGTTGCATCTCATTTAGATAAAGTTTTTGCCATACTTTGGATTGCAATTAGAGTCCCAAATCTCCACCTTGTTCACTCACTAGGTCAATGTCTACTATGCAGGTCAAGCAGCCTGGACTAGAGATGTCCACTGTCCAAAGTGAATTAGACTTGTCATATGGTCAACGTTATCAAGGTGTAGCAATCCCAGAGGCTTATGAACGCCTAATTCTTGACACGTATGGCCTCTGCCCTTTATGTTGTAGGACTGTAGCTTATCTATATGTTGCTTTTATTTTAGTCTAAGTTACAGAAATATTGAAATCCACTGAAATCATAGACCAGTAAATACATTCATATAACCTAATGGTGATTGTTCAACATTTTTATTGATATATGGGATTTTGCATGACAGAATAAAAGGAGATCAACAACATTTCGTACGCAGAGATGAGTTGAAGGTAAGTCACATTGTTGATTGTACCCTTATTTTCTTGTCACACTAGCCGTGTCCCGTGTTGGCTAATTTGTTGTGTAAATCATCAGGCGGCCTGGGAAATCTTCACACCCCTTTTGCACAGAATTGACAACGGTGAGCTAAAGCCGCTTCCATACCAACCAGGTAGTCGTGGTCCTGCAGCAGCGGATGCGCTGCTTGAGAAAGCTGGTTATGTACAAACACATGGCTATATATGGATCCCTCCCACCTTGTAAATGTGCTGCCTTTGTTTGGTTTCCAGCTCGGGCTTCCGCATACAGTGTGTCATAAATTTGTTGTTCTTCAATTGCAAGCGTAATAAGCTCAAATATGCAGAGTAAATAAGAGTGAGGTATTTAGCCATGATGAGTAGTAAGTTCTGGTTCACCCCAGTTGGATGGGGCAAGTTGCTTTGTTCATTTGTTGTAATCTATGATATAATTTTCACGTTAAGTAATGGAAAATATCCTCATCTTCTTATTAATTCCCATATTTTCCTTTCTTGAAGATCGAATACTGCCCTATGAAGCTTCCATTTTTATTCATTGTTTTCTAGGAGGATTGGAAAACTGCATTGTTCGGGGGTGTGAATCCGGCAGTGTCTAACGACAAGGGTAGAGTTTCTGCAGCTTTGAAGGCAATTGTTGAAGAAACGTGGGCTGGATTACACTTAAGTGTTGGGGAAGTCTGGTATGACCGAAGTGACATCTTTTGGTGCGAAGTGGGAACGTTGCTAAAGGTCTTGAATCTTGATTGCTTGAACTAAAGAGGTGGACGAAGCTTGGCCTTTTTTGGAGTCGTTCATTGACATTTTCGACTGCCAGAGTGACCAAGGATCCAGATCTCAAGAACAGTGATAGCGCTCTTCTTGAAGTCTTGCCAGTACTAGTACTCCGGGGGTTGAAGGTGATACATGGATACAGATATTGGAGGGACGTCTGCAGTATGAACTCATCAAGACCCGGTTTGTAAACGGAGGGATCTGCTCTAAATTTGGAGGGATTAAGGAGGTTGCTAAGATCAAGCAACGCTTGAAGCGCAACTCAAAGAAACTTGCAGCGTTGTTGATGTGTGATATGTATATTGACAGAAGCAGTGTTGTTTTAGTTGGAACTTGTGCGGCAGGGTTGAAGAATTGTGATGTCTATTGTGGAACGGTGTCTGGATACAATTGAAGACCGTGCAACTGCTGTAAAGAGGTTAAGATTGTGTGATGAGAAGCAGGTCAGTTTTATGATGGAGAAGCTTGAGGGTCTGTGTTTGTGAAGGTGATAGGGTGGCTACATACATATGTCGCGTCTGGTCTCAAATTTCATTTCACTATGAAGTCTTTAGGAGTACCCAACGACAAAGTTTGAATTCATTCCAAGACTTTAGAACTTAAAAGGAGAAACGAGGGTGAATGACAGTGAGACTATATCCAAATCTTAGGCTAACCAATTAAGCGTTGGAACTTAAAAGTAGTGATCAGATAAACAGTACGAATATATGCTTCTGCAATGTTAGGGAATAAAAACTATGAGACTAAATTTGGTTCACAATGCATAAATATGATCAGAGATCCAAAGACGGTCTACTGATCACAACAAAAGAGAGGATCATACTTTCTTTGAAGGAGATCGAAACTTGTTATCAAGTGTGTCAATGGTTCTATTAGAAGCTTGCTACTTAAAAGCTTCGAGATGAATACTCAGATGGGTTATTACCACTCGTCCTCACCCAGCCAATCATAGTAAAGATCACGTTGTAGTAGAAATGGGGGACTGTTAGTCTCATTGCTCGCGCTCCGAAACCCTTACAGTTTTGCCAATTGTACGAAGTGGGTTTCACAATGTAAATTGTTTTATTCTTTACCTTCATTTGGGTGATTAATTGTTCATCAAATCAATTTTATTCATGTTCATCAAGAGTCCAAGTACAGGGTTAGTTGATGTTAACCAACTGCTCAAAATGCAACTTTCTGATGCCCTTCCTATCTGAAATAAGCAAGCAATGTCTGATATGAGCAAGGTGTTCCATATTAGGTTTTCTAAGAAAGTGTTGCTTGTATCCTTCTCATGGTGGTTGTTTGATTCATGCTTCCATTTCATGCATTTACTTTAGTTTCTTCAAATAGCCATGGCCCATGGGGCTGTTGTAGTTGAGTTATATGCGTTTCCAGTAACCTTAAAAGAAACTTTGAACCAAACATGGTGGTTGTTTGATTCATGCTTCTCCATTTTGTATAGAATAATATGATGTTTGTTTCCCCTCATGGCCTCGTCCCACATTCACTTGTGATGACGTCCTGATCATTCATATGTGCTCTTTTTTCACAACTGCTTCATCTAGCCCTATTTAAGTCCTGCAGAATTATATAGACAAATGATTCAAATGGTAGATCAGCATCGCCCTATTTAAGTCCTCCTGGAGTTATTGGCCTACAAAAGAGTTAGTTCCTTGTTCTCGATCTGGTATAAGTGACTACTGTTGTAACTATACCTCGTACCTGCACTCTTCTTCTTCTTCCTCAGTTCTTTGGTCAGTTTATTCAGCTAGTTGATTAATTATCTCATGCTTTTCACTTCTCACTCCATTCTCCCTCACTGCACCGCCTTTACTTCCCCACCTAATTGGAGACTGGAGTAGTTTCATATGAAGAGTTGTCTGCAATCTTATATTTTCCAACTACCTTCTGTTTATTACATCAACCTACTCTGAGGAGTTATGATCTTACCTTTTTGTGTTCTCTTAAAAGGTCGCATCCTTCTTTAGGATGGCCAAGCCTTTGGTAACATTAATGGAAAAAAACCGTGGCCATTTGGCATAGAAGATTTGAGCCAACTCATAGGTTTATCTATTTTTGTATTTTGCATATCAAGTCGGAAGGTTTTGGATTTGATTCATTAATTTCTTATGTATTATATTTACTATTTAGATACATAATTAAGAAATGGTCGCTTAATCTTGTTATTAGACACTACTACTTTATTACCGTTAAAGTGCATTATTTTTCTACACTATTACTAAGAACTATTTGTCGGCAATCATTTGTCACTTTAAACCCTTCTCAAAAGGCTTTGGCTAACGAGATAACAGTGAGAGATCGAATGTGAATGAAAACGCTTGTGTCGGATGATTTTTGGCTTTTTAAGTGTATAAAATGTAATGCACTCAAAATTTCTTTTCCAAAAAACACATGACAACTCCATATAACTCCACCAAAAATATGTATTCGCATTGATACCTCATAACTTTGTCCGCCAAACACTACCAAAACTAGGTTTTGAGATTCGATACTTAAAAAGCTCTTTCATTGATTAAAAAATAAATTTAACACTTTATGTAACATGATATAAATTTATTTTTCAATTTTTATTGACAAACTCTAATCAAGGGAGAAATGATATCTCGTAACTAATTAGTAACTTAAAATCTCTATTGAAAGAGAAAGAAACTCCATATCCGATTAGGAAATAAGAGAGACCCTAGAAATTTTATTCAATTCCAAAAGGTAAGTACCAAGTAGTAACTCAAATCCCATAAGGTTTCAACTTTGGGTAAATACCCAAAAAATATATATCAATTGTGAGGAGGCGAAGTCCTTCTCTGGCAAGTTAAAGGCCAAAGAAGGGGCCAAAGGTGGAGTCTTTGTTGGGTTGAGACCTCAGAAGGAAGAAGACTTTCTCTCCACGCGTCTATTTCCCAACCTTCACTCTCTAATTTTAGAACCCAAACTCTTCTTCACCTTCCAAAATTCTCATTGCGCTGGTTGGTTGGTTGGTTGATTTGGCTTTCCTCGCAAATTTCGGTATAGTTCTCTCAATCCCTTTTATACAGAACTGCTTCTCTGAATTGGACACTGTTGCATTGATTCAATTCCTCCCCAAGTTTGGATTTTTATGATGCTTGAGACTTCGAAATATTAAGGGCTTCTGCATTGATTCAGTTCCACCCCCAAGTTGGGATTTTTACGCTTTTGCTACTTCGAAAAATTGAGGGCTGCATTGATTCAGTTTCACCCAAGTTTGGATTTTTATGATTCTGGTACTTAGAATATTTGAGGGGATTTGTTGTTTCTGTTCTGGGTTTTGGTTTTTGTGATTCCTAGCTGTCTGTTGTAGGATATAGGATGGCTTTGAATCTGTCTCGTGGCTCTGTTTGGCCTAAGTATCCTTCCCCAGAGCATAGTTTGTGTTCTTCTGTTTGGTGCTCTAATGAGTATGTGAGGGATCAATGTAAAGAGAAGAGTTTGGATGGTGATGCATCGAGTTCGAATTGGGATTTGAAGAAGAGTACCCATTACAAGGGTGAGTTGGGTGGCTATTGTGAGCCTTCTGTTGATGATATACTTGATAGGTTGCCGGTTGATCCTTTTGGGATGGATATGAGGTCTACTTTTATGGCGATTAGTGGTTGGCTTGAGGATTTTGAGAAAGGGTGCGAGTCTTATGGGTTTGGGGTGGATGAGCATAAGAAGAAGGTGGTGGATGGTGGGTTGTTTGCTGGTCTGAATTGGGTTTGGGATAGTGCTGTGATATTTCAGCCGGAACTGGGTGAGGTGAAGTTTGATGGGATATCGATTCCATATGATAGCTTTGATGGGTTTGGGATCAATGATGGAGATTTTGTATTGGACGACAATGTGGAGGAGTTTCTGGGTTTTGGCCATATGGTGAACTTGAATGTTGGTTATGGAGCTAAGGAACTGCTGATTGGATCTATGGAAAGGCCAGAATGTAGCATGAAGAAATTTGACAGTGAAGGGGGTGCTCCACATGATTCTATGTTTTATGCATTGAGTTATCTTGGCGTTCAGGATCTTCTTTCAGTTGAACGGGTTTGCAGGTCATTGAACTATGCAGTCAAAAGTGACCCTCTTTTATGGAGGAGCATTAACATCGATTGGCCGTTAAATGAGAGGATCAACGATGATGCTCTTATAAATTTAACTAGTAGGGCTCAGGGTAATCTTCAAACCTTAAGTCTAGTGCATTGTGCATGGATCACCGATATTGGGCTGCATCGCGTGTTTGACAGTAATCCAAGGCTGACAAAAGTAAGTATTTGAAATTTTGATCCTCTATGTTTGAGAATAAATGAGCTTTCTATTTCTTTCTCTATTTATGGATTTGTGTACTTGCTCCATTTTATTAGCATATTGAATCAGCAATCTTCAAAACCGTAACACAGTGTATAGTGTTCTTCTATAATCTTTTCTTACTCCACAAAGGACGAAGTTTGTATGTTAGTTATTTCTTCGTGCTCTTATATTCGTACTTTCAAACTTCATATTTCTGTTTTCCCCTTGATGAAGGTTAAACAAACCTTTGGTGTCTGCTTCTCATTAAAAACAATCTCTCATGCACCATTTGTTATTATAGATCTGTTATGAAAGTGAGGAACTATAGAACTTGTTAAAGTTACTGTATCTGACGCACTTTTTCTAGCAAATTTTTCTATTTCCAAAGCAAGTATGTTTGAAGACTGTAGTCCTTGCAGTGGATTTTTGTGATTTTAAATGGTTGTTAATTGTATGTTGCCTTGTTTTTCTACTCCAGAAAAAATGGACGAATTGGGTATTTTATGGAATTCTTTTACCTCCTTTCTTGATCTACCACTCCTACCAGTGATTTTAACAATCCATTCAGCTCTCCATGCTGCATCTCTTACCACTTTGTCATGACTTTTGTTTATTGATCAGTAGTTTAAATGCTTAAACTTAATGCATCAATCCTTTCCTCTTTTTCGTATTGAAATTTGTAGGCCTTCATTGTACCTTATTTATGTGGTTAACTAACTGAAGTCATTGTACTCTTCTTTCCCTATGCAGTTAAGCATTCCAGGGTGTATAAAAATAAGTGTCGAGAGCATCTTGTTAAACCTAAGGACCTTGAAGTGTGCAGGCAAACCTGGAATAAAGCACTTGAGAATTGGAGGTCTATCTGGTATAACAGACAAGCAGTATGAAGAATTAAAATGCTTGCTCAGTGGAGATAACCATACTCAGATTAAAGCCCCAAGACCACGGTATTTTCATGGTGGGTTATCATATCTTTCTTGTGATGATGATTGTGCCATCGACATTGAAGCATGTCCCAGGTGCCAGAGATTAAGTTTAGTTTATGATTGCCCGGTAGAGAGCTGCCAAGGGGAACATTTGAAGGCTCAGATGTGCAGGGCTTGCATACTCTGCATAACTCGCTGTATTAGCTGCGGTTGCTGCCTCGGAGACTGTGATTATGTGGAGACATTTTGCCTACAGTTGCTTTGTTTGGAATGTTTGGAGAACCTACTCAACTGTCAGGAGAGGCATGGAGAAAAAGGTGCTCCCAAATGTGCCATATTTTGTCAGGAGAGCAGGTATCAGTTTTGCCTTTTTGGCTAATGGGGAAAGACAATGCTGCCTAATTGGTGTCCTGTTGGTTCTGGATTGGAATCTAGAAGGTTTGCCTGTTTGGAAAATGGGCAAAAGCTATCTAATGCATGCTTAGTTTCCTGAGGATTTTGTGACGATGAAGAAATTGCACAAAGGAAAGGGAAAAAAGATGAAAATGAAAAGAAAAAAATATAGAAAAAGACAGAACTGAGAGGAGTCTTGTTGATCGGAAAGTGAAAATAAAGAGGTAGTAATATGGACAAGTTTGTCCTGAATATGTTAGCTCATGCCCAAGTGGTTTCTTTCCTGGAGAGTTGCCAAAGGGGTATGAAGAAAGTTTCGGAAAAATTAACAGGTGGAAGAGGAACAGTATGAAGATTGGAGGAGTGACTGTCGATATTTGTTGTCATCATCACCATCGTCAAAATTGAGCAGTGAGCAGAAAAGGGTATGGAAGAAGCAGCTGGACTGTTGAAGGACTCATCTGTTATATTTCAAAGGATCTCCTTCCCGGTTATATGTTGCTATTGTGCCTTTTCATTGCCTTCAGAGTTCAACTCATACTTGTGCGTTGAATAAGCATTTTTTACGCTTATAATGAATAACCCCAGTAGTGGGCTGTGATGATAAACTGGTCCTTGAAACACTTGAAAGCGGTCATCTTTCTTTCCAGAATTGAGACCTTTTACATCCGTCTACTGTTGAACGAATTAAGAGCAACTACGGTTTTATTTGTTATTTAGATATAATCTTCTGTAATTGAAAATAGTTGTTTGCATAATTCATCCTTGATTGACCCTTGGAACCAGATCGATGGAGGAAGTTTACTGAGAAACAAACAATTGTTAGACGTTAAAAAAAGTGTGTAACTGTTGAAGTTAGCTAGCTGTATGGCGGATGTGCCCTTGGCGGATGGCGAGTTGGCGAGTATGCCCGTGGCGGATGTGCCCGCGGATGTGCCCGCGGATGGCGGATGTGCCCGCGGATGTGCCCGTAGCGGATGGCGGGTGTGCCCTTTGGCGGATGGCAAGTTCCTAGTTCTCGCCAGTCCTCCTTCTGCTCTTCTTTCCTCCTGTGGCCCCTCTGTGCAGCTAGGGGGTTGCGTGTGGAGTTTGAGTTTCTGTTCAGCATGGTGCAACATGGTGCACCATGTTTAGTAGTTGTAGTTGGTAGTTTTCTTGTATAAATTGTTGTGTCTTATCTTAGTTGTTTTATGAAGAAATATACATGAGAATCATTTTTCTCCTTCTTAATTTCTTCATGGTATCAGAGCAAGGTTCCGATTAGGACCTGCTTCTGCACTCCATTCCTTCTCTCATCTTTACCTAATTGCTTGTTGCACCAGTCCTTCATAATATGACTGGTGGTGGCGATATTGAAGATGCTTCAAGTTCTGCATCATATGCAGCTGGAGTCAATGACTCCAACACCAACCTTCGACTTGTTCCTATTCTCCTCAACGAGCACAACTATCTCTCTTGGTCCAGAGAGGTCAAGCGTGCACTTGGAGGTAAAAGGCTGCTCAGCGCCATTGATGACTCAGTCTCCATTCCATCAACCTCTGCAAAGGAGTATGCTGCTTGGTTTGCTCAGGATCAGCTTCTCATGACATGGATATTAAATTCCATGGAACCAAAGATGCGTGAGATCTTTGGCTATGCTGAAAATTCCCTCCAACTGTGGAAAGAAATCAACGATCTGTATGGCGATTTAAACAATGCTGCACGGATTTTTGAACTCAAAAAGGAAATGGCTGATCTGCAGCAAGGTAACTCTACTTTTGTTGAATACCTTGGCCGGTTGAAAACTATGTGGAATGAGCTAGATCAGTATCGTCCTTTTTCTACTGATAGAAAGGTGTTGTTGAAAAGAGCTGAAGAAGATCAGATTTTCTTATTGCTTGCTAATCTTAGCCCTGAATATGATGATGTGAAAAGCCATCTTCTTATGCAATCTCCTCTTCCCGCTTTCCAAACTGTTTGTACTACTATACATCGAGAGGAAACTAGGAGAAAAGTGATGAGAGCTGATGTTTCAGTGGTTGATCACAACAATGAAGCTAGAGCCTTTGCTAGTTCTAGTTCAAGCTCAAATGCTAATGCAACTGTCAGGCCTTATAAAGGAAGGAGACCAGATCTCAAGTGTTCTTATTGCATTTCAATTGGTAGATCGGGTATAGGCCATGAGGAGAAAACATGTTGGATTTTGCACCCTGAACTAAAGCCAAAATTCAATAATGAAAGGGGACAGAAGGGGAAGATAAAAATGAATCCTACTGCTAGAGCCAATATAGCTGAGGGAGACTGCTCAGAGGCAATGATGAGCTTCGCTGCTAACCCTATAACTCTCATAAATGAGTTTGCAGTCTTCTTGCAGCAGAAGCAAGGTAATGCTAATCCAGAAGTTGCTACTGCAATGCTAGGCAAATTTGCTGGATATCTGGCGGATGGAAAATTGGCTTCTAGGGATGAAATTCCAGGTATCATCTGTGCAATCTCAACGGCCCTTGATCTTAGTAAAAATCATGATTTTTGGATTGTTGATTCAGGAGCTTCTGATCATATGACTCATGATTCATCTTGTCTAAATCATCTTTCTCTTTTAAAAATCCCCTCCTTTGTTTCGGTTGCCAATGGGAATAGAGTGCCTATTTTAGGAAAGGGAAAAATGACTCTATTTTCTGATCATAAACAGTCAAGTGTTATGTATGTGCCATCTTTTCCTTTCAAGCTCTTATCTGTTGGGAGATTAACTCATTGCTTAAATTGTCTGGTTTTATTCTCAAAAACCAATGTCATTTTTCAGGATCGAGTGACAATGAGGAAGATTGGTGAGGGATTTTACTTGAACGGATTGTACTATATTTCCACTTCCTCAACTTTTGCAAAGAGTTTTCTTGCTGAGTCGACGTCTTCTACTCGACAGCAGCTGTGGCACATGCGTCTTGCCCATGCTTCAACTCATGTTTTGTCTCATTTATTCCCAAATCTATGTAAATCAGTTTCAGATTGTGAAACTTGTCACAAATCTAAATCTACTAGATTACCTTTTTCAAACTCATGTTCTAGAGCCTCTAGGGAGTTTGAACTGATTCACTCTGATGTATGGGGACCTGCAAAAATGAAATCTTTTGATGGTTATAAATATTATGTCACATTCATTGATGATTTTTCTAGAACCACATTTGTTTACCTCTTGAAACATAAATATGAGGTAAAGAAGTGCTTTGAGGATTTTCATAATCTGGTTAAAAACCATTTCTCTTCAAGCATATGCATGTTAAGATCAGATAATGGGACAGAATATACCTCTAAAGTCATGACTGAGTATCTATGTGCCAATGGCATTTTACATCAGACTAGCTGTGTTGGTACACCACAACAAAATGGTGTATCTGAGAGGAAGAATAGAGATCTTCTGGAAAAAACTCGGGCAATTATGATTCAGGCAAATGTCCCCAAGAGATTTTGGTCAAATGCTATCCAAACCGCAGCCTATTTAATCAATCGATTGCCATCAAGAGTTCTTGATTTTAAGTCTCCATATTCTGTTTTGATGAAGAGAGATATTACCATTGATCATTTGAGGGTGTTTGGTTGCACCTGTTTTGTTCACATTCAGTCTACTCACAGAGACAAGCTTAATCCCAGAGCTTTGAAGTGTGCCTTTCTGGGTTACTCATCATCACAGAAAGGCTACAAATGCTATGATCCAATTTCAAAGAAGATTATTGTGTCTCGAGATGTTCGATTTGATGAGGCAAATTTCTTTTTTCAAAGCCATGAGTGTGATCTGCAGGGGGAGTTATTTGATAGCTCCGTATATGTCCCTGAAACTGAACCGGGAGCGGAGGCTGCAACAGAAACATCATATAACATTGCTGAAATTCCAACTTCTAGATCTGCAAATGAACATACCGAAATTCGTGCAGAGACACCTGCAAATGTTCCTGAAGAGAGACTTGCAGGGGAGTCTGCAGAGGGGTCCGCTGTTCAGCATCTTTCTCCTTCTCTTGATTTTTCTCTAGCGACAGATGATGACTTAGAGACTAATGAGGCGGCTGATAATGATGGTATTGCTCCAAGTCAAATCGATACTGGAAGTTCAATTTTGCCTGTTCCAAGACGAAATCCTAGTCGGACTAGGAAACTGCCTGGAAAATTGAAAGGTTTTGAACTTCATAAGTCCAAACATTCAATTGGGAATATTGTGATCCCATCTCATGCTTCATCAGCGTATTGTGCCTTCATAACCAAGATCAGTCTTGTAACAGAGCCAAGAAATTATGCAGAAGCTAGTAAATCTGCCGTGTGGAAACAAGCTATGGTTGATGAACTACAAGCCTTGAATGACAACAAGACTTGGAGTATTGTGCAGGCTCCTAAAGGGCAGAAAATTGTTGGGGCTAGATGGGTCTATAAAGTAAAATTTCATTCCAATGGTGAAGTGGAACGATGCAAAGCTCGCCTTGTAGCTCGCGGATTCACTCAGACATTTGGAGTGGATTATAAGGAGACATTTGCTCCTGTAGCAAAGATGAACACAGTGAGGGTTCTCTTGTCAATTGCCATCAATTCTGGTTGGTCCCTTCATCAAATGGATGTAAAAAATGCATTTCTTCATGGGGATCTGGAAGAAGATGTGTTTATGAGGATACCTCCTGGTCATCATCAAGAAAATGAGCCTGGATTGGTCTGCAAGCTGCACAAGGCTATTTATGGTCTCAAACAGTCACCAAGGGCATGGTATTCCAAACTCAGCTCTGTCATCCTTCAGGCTGGTTTCAAAAGAAGCTCTGGTGATTCCTCTTTGTTCATTAGAAGTGGTCTGGTTGGTAAGTTGGTGATTCTTGTTTATGTTGATGATCTTATTATTACTGGGGATAATGCTGATGAAATTCAAGCCATTAAGTCTACTCTTCAGTCCTCGTTTCCCATCACGGATCTTGGTCCCCTTAGATATTTTCTCGGAATTGAAATGGACCAGTCTAAAAAAGGCCTCTTCCTGACACAGAGGAAATATGTGATTGATCTGTTGAAAGAGGAAGACATGTCTGCTTGCAAGCCTGCTAAAACCCCTCTTCCAAGTAATCACAAGTTTGATGTTGATAGTGAACCTCTTCATAATCTCACTGCTTATCAGAGATTAGTAGGCAAGCTCATCTATCTGACTATCACTCGCCCTGATATCACTTATGCTGTAAGTATCTTGAGTCAGTTTATGCATGCTCCAACTTTACACCATCATCAGCTTGTGAAACGCATCCTTAGATATCTCAAGGGTTCCATTACCCGGGGTATAGTGATGCACAAGCATAATCATTTTAAGTTGGAAGGATATACTGATTCCGATTGGGCAGGCAACATGCTTGATAGGAAATCAACCACCGGATATTGTACCTTTGTTGGTGGCAACCTTGTGACTTGGAAAAGCAAGAAGCAGACCGTTGTAGCTCGATCAAGTGCTGAAGCAGAGTATCGAGCTATGGCATCCACTGCCTGTGAGCTCATTTGGCTGCAAAACATTCTTGGAGATTTTGGTATTCGGAGTTCCTCTCCTATTACCCTGTACTGTGACAACCAAGCTGCTATGCATATTGCAGCTAATCCAGTCTTCCATGAGCGTACAAAACATATCGAAGTTGATTGCCATTTTATCAGAAATCAAGTCCAATCTGGGATCATTGCTACTGCTTATATTCGCTCAAGTGAGCAACTTGCTGATGTCTTTACAAAACTTCTCCCTTCAGCTCAGTTTGAAGCCTTATTGGTCAAGCTCGGCTCTCGTTTCTCTTTAGCCTTCGCTTGAGGGGGAGTGTTGAAGTTAGCTAGCTGTATGGCGGATGTGCCCTTGGCGGATGGCGAGTTGGCGAGTATGCCCGTGGCGGATGTGCCCGCGGATGTGCCCGCGGATGGCGGATGTGCCCGCGGATGTGCCCGTAGCGGATGGCGGGTGTGCCCTTTGGCGGATGGCAAGTTCCTAGTTCTCGCCAGTCCTCCTTCTGCTCTTCTTTCCTCCTGTGGCCCCTCTGTGCAGCTAGGGGGTTGCGTGTGGAGTTTGAGTTTCTGTTCAGCATGGTGCAACATGGTGCACCATGTTTAGTAGTTGTAGTTGGTAGTTTTACCATGTTTAGTAGTTGTAGTTGGTAGTTGTAGTTGGTAGTTTTCTTGTATAAATTGTTGTGTCTTATCTTAGTTGTTTTATGAAGAAATATACATGAGAATCATTTTTCTCCTTCTTAATTTCTTCAGTAACCTTGCAAGTTGAGTATGTAGTAAGCGCTGTAGTGACATGAACAACGCCAATGAGTTGTATATATGTGATGTGTATAATTAGGAAAAAAAAAAAAAAATAGGATTACATATTTCCTTATGTTATAGGATTCCTTATGTTTGTAGGATTACATATTTCCTTGTGTTATAGGAGAATATTTTTAACTCCTATTAGTCGTATATATACGGCAGGCCGTAGCCAACCATGTAAATATGACTAATTAGGAAGGAAACAATTGTTTGAGATCGATCGGCTCCCCAAACTCCGAAGGGTCTGAGAAGAAAGGTTGTGCTGCACTTCCTATTTACCTAACGTCATATTTGGGAACCTGGAACTGTTATGGGATCCTTAGATTGGGCAAAGCTGCCTGATAATCTATTGGATTCAATTTTAAATCGACTACCATCAACGACAGACTACGTGCGATTCAGTGTTGTGTTGTAAGTCATGATATTTTGTCGCCAGGGAAAATCTACGGGAACACTCGGCTCCAATGATTTTAACTTGTTCGGGCGAAGAGCAGATATGGATGTGCGACATGACGAACAAAAGAGTTCTTGATTTGCAATTGGAATTGCCAGACACACGTTTTTGTGGGTTTTCGAAGGGATGGTTGGTAACTATGGACAAGAATTTCATAGTAACCCTTATAAATCCTTTCTGAAAAATTACGGGAGGAGAGTCAGGAGACCTACTACAGAAGATTCAACTATTACCCTTCCTCCCCTACACCCTCCAGAGATGTCTGATGAACAATTTAGGTCTAAGTGGACTGAAAATCATGAAGCTTTTGTCAACAAAGCTATCATCTCAGCAGATCCACTCTCAAATGAAAAGGATTGCATCGTTTTGGTCATATATGCAAGTCGGTTGGCTTATATTAGTTGTTCAAGATACAAGTTGGACTTACATTGATGCAGGGGGATTATTCCACATGTTTTCGATATTGTTTATTCTAAAGATAACCTATATGCCCTTGATTATCTGAACTATGTTTTTTCTTGGGACCTTACTACTAGTCAATTCAATTTAACATTGGTTGCAGAAGGTGTTGAACGACCCAGGATCTTACTGAAGAGTTATATTCTGGAGTCAAGTGATGGTCAAGGACTATTGATGGTTCATAGGTATATACGAGTTGGTGAGGGAAGACATCGTTCACGCGAAAAAGCTGGATTTAAAGTTTTCAAGTTGGATATCTATGAGACTATGGGGAATTGGGGGGTTTATTGTGTATGGAATTAGTGGGAGTTTGTTGGGATACACTGAGTAGAATAGTTCCTTTTTCCTTTTTGTACCGACATGTTGTTACTGGCCCAGGCCCAGTCCCATGTTTAAGTCCAGCTGACTTAGTCAATCTAGCTGCCTATATCAAGTGGAGAGGAGTATTATCTGAGGATATCGACTATGAATTGAATTCCTTTCTCTTCTTGCTTTATTTCTCTGCATTTCCATTTCCATGTCCTTGCTTTACTAGTCTGTGCCCAACACTGGTACCAGAGCCATGACGCTCCGAGGGCTGCAAAATCAACAGCCGTCAACACCGCTATCAACAGCATTCGTGCCACCACCACTTTCTTCCCCACTCATTTCTGGTAACGTCCCTCAAAAGCCACTGATAGCACACCCAGATGGGACTAGTACCTCCTCCTCCCCACCACCTGAGCCAAACGCTTTTGGGCATAGCATTGAGTTCCTACACAACCAAAACGACGAGCTACATCACAAGATAGAAGCAATCCAACTCTCCCAAAGCCAAATCTGTGATACCCTGGCTGCCTTGCACGCCACAGTTAACTCTGTCATCTCATCTCTTCCCACTGCACAAACAACACAACCACAAATCCCACCCACCACTGAACCAACCACAAACCCTCTCGCACAATCCATCCCGTTCGGGTCCCTTAACGAGTCCGGTTGGGGCGCTCTTGGCTTTCCAACTACCACCACCGCTGTCCAACACACACCCCCACACCACTCAGGACCCTCCTCCACAACCACCACAATCCACACCAGCCTACCACCCTTCACAGCACCCACTATGATGCCCCCCTTTCACTCACTGCTTAACAGATTCACGAGTACCAACCAAACAACCACCACCCCCATGGACCACTCCACCAATGCATTCACCGCCGGTCCACTCTACAGCTCCACCCCACCCTTCTCTCGACCCTTCCAACACAACTACTTCAGCCACCACGAACCTCACTCACCCAAAACACCCAAGGTTGACCTCCCACGCTTTCATGGGGACGATGTCATAGGCTGGTTAGCTATGGCAGAGCGCTACATGCGTATCCACAAAACCCCTCTCCACGAGAGGGTCGCCACCGTCACTTCACACTTCGGCCCTGATGCCTCCATTTGGATGAATTCATACGAACTCCGAAATCCCACACCGACATGGGAACGTTTCCTTACAGCCTTCCTCGACCACTTCGGCGGAGGGAACAACGAGGATTTCCAGACTCAGCTCACACATCTAGAGCAACAAGGATCGGTGGACGAGTTCATCTCGGAATTTACAAAACTCTCGTGCCGAGCCCCGGACTGGTCGGAGAAACAGCTCATCCACGTTTTTAACGGCGGACTCAAATCGGAAATCTGGCACGACGTTATGGCGCTTGATCCCCAGACATTGTCCTACGCTCAGCGCCTGGCTCGGCGATACGAAGCTAAGGTCAAGGACACTAAGGCGGCCACATACAGAGCTCCTAGACCACACCAATGGTCCAACCTCACCCGAAACAACCCCGCCAACTCACACTACTCACCCTCAGCCACTACAGTCCAAAACATGACCACCACTAATGCCAGCACAACACCACCTCCAGGGACAACGCCTGCACACCGACAAAACCTCAACGGTTCTTTTAGGCGTTGGACCACAAAGGACCAAGCTGAGCGCCGCGCAAAGAATTTATGCTGGACATGTGATGAACCGTGGTCAAGGGAGCATGTCTGCAAGCGCCCCTTCTTAGCCATCATGGACTGCCCTATCCAACCACACCCCGAGGATCCCAATGAGTTTCACGACTGCCCCACCGAACTCTCCGACATCCAACCCGAGCCAGACACAATACTCCCACTACATGCCATAACCAAAACCAAATTTGGGGAAATGATGAGACTCACCGGAGAAATCAACGGACACCCGATACGGGTATTCATCGATTGTGGATCGGCCACGAACTTCTTGAATCCCACCATCGCCCGCGACTTAGGACTCCCGATTACCACACCGGATCCAGTTCACTTCACCAATGCGTCCGGCGGGTTATTACGGCCGATCGGCAAGGCGATGGGTGTCACGGTAACCATGCAAGGCTACCCACTGACAGATGACTTCCTACTCCTGGCGGTTACTGGTTGTGACTTAGTGCTGGGGGCGGAATGGCTGGATAAATTGGGGTTCATCGGATGGCATTTCGCTGAGAAGTTCATGGTCTTTTTCGTGGGCGACAAGCTGTACTCGCTCCAGGGCACTCGGCCGGCGAGCCCTCCCTCTGCTCGTAGTGAGATAATGGCACTATTGGACTCTAACGCCATGGCATACGAGGACTTAATGACCGGGCCCAACGTTAGTGACCCAACACATCACCCGAGAATCACCACAATTTTGGCCCAATATCAAGACCTATTCACCATTCCGGTTGGGCTGCCACCAAAAAGGGCTGTTACTCACAAAATCAACCTGACAACAGGGGCAGGGCCCGTTAATGTCAGGCCCTATCGTTATGCTCATTCCCAAAAAACGGAGTTGGAAATTCAGGTGGCCGACATGCTAGCAGCCGGAATTATACGCCGCAGCTCTAGTCCCTATTCTTCACCAGTCCTATTGGTAAAGAAAAAAGACAAGACATGGCGCTTTTGTGTAGATTACCGAGGCTTAAACACCGTCACGGTTAAGGACCGATTCCGACGGTCGATGAGTTGCTTGATGAATTGCATGGAGCGACATATTTCACTAAACTAGACCTACGATCGGGGTACCACCAAATAAGGATGCATGAGGGGGACATTGAGAAAACCGCATTCCGGACTCATGAGGGTCACTATGAGTTCCTAGTGATGCCATTTGGGCTGTGTAATGCCCCCTCGACGTTTCAAGCCGAGATGAACATCCTCTTCACCCTATTACTGCGTAAGTGTGTGCTCGTTTTCTTTGATGATATTTTGATATTTAGTGCAACATTTGAGGATCACATTTCCCACTTACAATTGGTTCTGCAATTGTTGAGCGATAACAAATTTAAGGTGAAATTATCCAAGTGTTCATTTGCTCAAGAAGAAATACAATACTTGGGGCACATAATAAATCGACATGGAGTGAAGGTGGATCCAGCCAAGATCAATGCTGTGGTTGCTTGGCCAAAACCCACAACACTGAAAAGCCTTCGAGGCTACCTCGGACTCACAGGCTACTACCGGAGATTTGTGCCACGATACGGGGAAATAGCGCAACCGCTCACAAACATGCTTAAGAAGGGAAGTTTCCAGTGGTCAACAGAGGCTGAAACTGCTTTCGACATGCTGAAAAAAGCGCTAACCACTGCTCCAGTCTTGGCACTGCCAGACTTCACACAACCCTTCATTATTGAAACGGATGCTAGCGCAAGAGGGATCGGCGCAATCCTGCTCCAGCAAAAAAATCCAATAGCATTTCTAAGCAAGGCACTATCCCCGGCACATCAAGCATTATCCACCTACGATAGAGAAATGGTGGCAATTATGCACGCAATAGACAAATGGCGGCAGTATCTTCTAGGCCATGCCTTCATTATCCGGACAGACCATCAAACACTCAAATATTTGGTCGACCAACGCATATCCACATCGGCACAACACAAATGGTTAGCCAAGCTGCTAGGGTACAACTACACCATTGAATACAAAGCAGGGAAGTCTAACACCATACCAGATTTACTATCTCGGCAACATGAGTTCATGGCGATTCAATTAGCCTCAGCACCGGTGTTCGATCACATACAAGCTATCGATAGAGCTTGTCACCGAGACCCTATCAGCAGAACCATCATTGCAGCATTAGAAAAGGGGGCTGACACCAAGAAACACTTTGCACTGGCACAAGGGAGACTCATGTACAAAAACAGAATATACATACCTGAAACTTCGGAGTTTCGGGCAAAGGCGTTACATGACTTCCACAGCTCCTTGACAGCAGGCCATTCCGGCTACTTGCGCACCCTAAACCGGCTGTCCAGAAACTTTGCTTGGCCGGGCATGCGCGGGGATGTTAAACGCTTTGTAGCCTCCTGCGACCAATGCCAGCGCCAAAATTATGAGTCCATCCACCCCCCTGGCCTCCTACAACCACTGCCAATACCGGAAGACACTTGGGAGGACATCTCCATGGACTTCGTCGAAGGACTGCCAGAATCACAAGGAGCAAACGCCATAATGGTGGTAGTAGACAGGCTATCAAAGTATGCTCACTTCCTTCCTGTCAGCCATCCCTTCACTGCAGCCCAAATTGCAGAAACATTCACAAGGGAAGTCTTCCGGCTGCACGGGATGCCCAAACGAATAGTAAGTGACCGAGATGCTGTGTTCCTCAGTAATTTCTGGCAGCATTTCTTCCGACTATAGGGCACCAAACTGAGCCACAGCTCCGCTTACCACCCGCAGACGGATGGCCAAACCGAGGTCGTCAATCGCTCACTGGAACACTACTTACGCTGCTTTGTAGCCGACAAACCAGGCAATTGGAAGAACCTGCTCCACTGGGCAGAATTCTGGCATAACACCACATACCACTCTGCAATCAAAACCACACCATTCCAGGTGCTATATGGCCATCCACCTCCCTCCATCACCAGATACATACCCAAGACAACCAAACTCCAGCAAGTGGACTCCGCTCTTCAGACAAGAGATCAGATATTGCTCCAATTGAAATCCCACTTGGCAAATGCACAAAACCGAATGAAGCAGTTCGCGGACCGCCACAGGACTGACCGGGAATTCGCGGTGGGGGACTGGGTATTCCTCAAACTCCAACCTTACCGGCAGCAATCATTGAACAAACGCGTCTGCCACAAATTAAGCCCACGCTTCTATGGCCCCTTCCAGATCACTGAACGCATAGGCCAAGTGGCGTACCGCTTACAGCTTCCCACGGCGGCGCGCATTCACCCGATCTTCCACGTGTCGCTGCTGAAGAAACGCCTCGGTGAGGGCATACCGGTGACCACTACGATCCCACCGCTCAATGCAGAGGGCGAGCTGCAATGGAACCCAAAGAAGGTGCTGGACATGGGAGTCCGCTTGAAGAAAGGCAAGAAAATCACCACATGGCTGATCCAGTGGGAGGGTCTGCCGGAAGAGGAAGCCACCTGGGAAGATGCTCAAGCCATAGCCACTCAATTTCCAGCCTTCTGCGCTTGAGGGCAAGCGCGTGTTGGGGGGGGGGAGTAGTTGTTGGGATACACTGAGTAGAATAGTTCCTTTTTCCTTTTTGTACCGACATGTTGTTACTGGCCCAGGCCCAGTCCCATGTTTAAGTCCAGCTGACTTAGTCAATCTAGCTGCCTATATCAAGTGGAGAGGAGTATTGTCTGAGGATATCGACTATGAATTGAATTCCTTTCTCTTCTTGCTTTATTTCTCTGCATTTCCATTTCCATGTCCTTGCTTTACTAGTCTGTGCCCAACAGAGTTTAATAGAAGTCAATAGAATTTAAAAGTCCAGATGTATTCGATATATAATTTTAAAAGTCCATAAAAATCTGAGTGTATTCAATTAGGATTTAAAAAAAAAAAAAAAAACTTACGTCAATACTGGTGCTGCGTTATTGACGCAGCCGTCTATACCTTTCTTTATTGTCCAATCACATATTGACACCTATTTTTTTCTATTTATAAAAATATTTTTTAATAGTTTGTATAGTTGCAAAGTGAAAAAAGGAGGAGACCATGCGCTTCTCTTCTCCGCAGTCTCCTTCTCCTAAGAACTCACGAACTCCTCCTCTCCTCAAATTGAATTTGTTCAAATCACCCATAGCTACCAGGTCTCTGGGACTCTGCAACCTATCAAAACCTATCTTTCGTATATTCTTCCTTTCTTCTTCCCTGCTTTGATTCATTTTCTCTTTATCAAAATAAACTTGTGGTTCATTGAACTTGGAACCAACCAATTTCAAAATTCAAATTCCTCTCATGAATTTCATCTTATGCTAAAATTCCTTATGAAAGTTAAAAGACTCTCAACATTCTCATGAACCAATTCTACAAAATGGGTGGGTAAAGAATCCCCAATCGCAAGGATTGTTAAGCAAACTCTAATTTTTCACATAATTATCAAAGACTTTAAAATGAAAAATAACATGTGTCAAACTCGTATTGGTCAAAACCAATGAGTATGGATGACTGCATCAATATCAGTATGAACGCAAGTTTTTTCCTAAAATAAATAAATATGGAGTATACCAAACTCTAGGAGTATTCATTATGGACTTTTAAAAATGAATAGAATTTTGAGGGTATTCAAAATATCATTCATACTTATGAAATTAGTAACTCATGGATAATCATGAACATTGTAGTGTAAATTATGCACACAAATCTCCAATATTTTCCAGTCTCCATATCAAAGATTTCGAAAAGTCCACTATAGACTTTTTATGTCTATGAAGAGGTTAATCCTCTGTCATCTATTTATTTTTTAACATATCATTTGTTTTTCCTGTTTTTCTTACATCTCATTTTTTCTATAATATTTTATGCAATCAAACTCTTATACTAATATGTTCATTGTTGTTGAATTTGTTTTTCAAATATTTTTAATTTATTTATCATTTATTTATAAAATCCTAAAACACAAATATTATCGTTTGCACGTGTCAGTTATGGAGTTTTCAATTTCATGTTTTTCAATACTCGTTAATTAATAAATAAGATTGATCAAATGAATATAAATCAAACTACATATTTGTAGTCGGTCTATAATATGATATAAGACAATAAAAAGTCAATAATTACGTAAAATAATTATGTAACTAATATATAACTCATAATTACTATACGTTTTCTTTCATTATTAGGTAAATATTACTTAGGTGATTGCGGATTTCCCAACCGACGCTGATTTTTAGCTCCATTTCGAGATAATTAATATTATCTCAAAGACTTTGGTGGTGAAGGAAATCATCATATTAATGCAATTGAGTTATTCAATCTTCGACATACTTCCTTGAGGAACATAATTGAGAGGATATTTGGAGTATTCAAGTCACGTTTCACTATTTTCAAATCATTACTACCATTTCCATACAAGACACAAGCATAGCTAGTTTTGGCTTGTGCATGACTGCACAAAATTCTTCGACAAGAATGTCATTCCGATGAATTTCCCCCAGATCCAGAAGAGGACCCCAAAGCCGATCAAGAAAATAATTTTGAATAAGATGATTTTCAAACCCAAGAACAACAAAGAGATAGTGCTAATGAATGGAGAATGAGTATTGTCAGTCATATGTGAGAAGATGCCCAACCAAATGTTCAACAAAATACCAATAATGAAAACGATAACAATGAAGAAAGTGACGATAAAGGATAATAATGATGTTTTCATTGTTTTAGAGACTCGTCCGCCAACATGAAATTTTGTTAAAGTATTTTTTTTCTTCCATTTTTTTGGTATTTTTTTGTTTTGTATTTGATACATTTACATGTGGTTTTATTCGTTACATTGAGATATTTTTCCTTTATGTTCTAATTATTTTATGTTATAACATTATTTTGACATGAAATATGTAGAAGTCGTTCATAATAAACTCTTTAGATTTTCATAAATCAATAAAAGTCTGTAATCAAAATCAATGATTTTAAAGAAATCGATAGAAATCTATGTAAATCTGTGGTCTTTTTAAAAAGTCTGTGGACTATGTTGAAAATCTATGAATTAAAAAAAATCAAATCCATTTACAATACACCCCCTATGATGGTAAGTGGGTCGAGATAGACAGTTTGGGTGATGTTATTCTTTTTTTGAAAGACTATAATATTTGTGATGGCTTCAGATTTTCCTGGGTATTTATTGTTATCATCGACTTCGTGACTTTGGTGTATATGACATGACGGATAGAGGATTTTCTTTCTTTGAAGATGCAGCAATCTCAATCAAGATGAGCACTCGAACACCAATGTGGGTTATGGCAAACGTCAAGTTGTAAAAACTCGTCTACATTCTATAGTTTGTGATCTAATTAAGAAGCTTTATATCTTTTATTTTAATAAATTATTAGCTACATTAAAACGTATATCAAATCCTCTCAACGAAACCTACCATGTCATCGGAGGACGAACAAAATGTATGATGGCTTCTGCCACCAATAGACAGAGGCAATGAAATGATATTCGATTCATCTGCATATTCCGACCATATCTTCTTAATCACATGGAACAAAAACTACGGGTATGAGGCATGAAAGTATGAAGCAATGAAAGACTATGAGGTCATGATCAACGACAATAATTGCGAGTCTGAAGCAATGAAGGAGTCTGAAAAAAGAACGACAACAACTACGAGTTTGAGACAATAAAAGAGTCTGAATGAAAAATTAACGACAACAACTGCGAGTCTAAAACAATGAAGTTGTCTAAAGGAAAAATAAAGGTATCCACCTGCGAGTCTAAGACACTAAAAGAGTTTGAAGGAACATTTTAAAACAAAAAAAGAGTTTGAAAGAAAGATTAAGGTAAAAGACTTTGAAGATGATGCTTTATGAACTTAATGAACATGTTCAACAAATATACGAAAGATATAAAACAATAGTGAAGACAGGCCTGAAGACAAATCCGACATGTAAAGAGAAAATAAACATTAAAAAAAAATTAGTGAAAGATGAAAGTGGTGAGCACTTAAGATGTTCATTATATTTAAAAATATGTTTTAAGTTTTATGATATGCTTTAAAAATCTATTAAATCAAGAAAAGGCATAGAGAGGGAGAGAGATTATCACACCACTTGCAAAACGAGCTATATGGTTTTCTGCAATAACTTAGAATTAACTTTACAAAAAAAAAAAATGAAGTTAACTACAGCGCTAGATCGGATTTATGTGAATATTGTTAACCTCTATCAATGTGTTGCAATGATGATGAGTTGGAGCTTAAATTTCTTTCTTGTGGAGGCAGCCATGAAGGTGTCCAAGACAAGCTTAAGTGTCCATCATCCTTCATTGATACAATTAAATATGATGCTTAATCAATTATTGAGCTCGGTCGGATGTGTATCAATGTAGTTGTTCATAGTTTCATACCTTGTCCTACATAGGTCTGGTAGCAGTCCTAAGCACCTGTTTAGAATTCATATGCGAAGTGTGCGAGCCTGCGAGGTAGAGAATTATTATACACGGAGTGATAATATTGTTTTTTAGATAACATGCTAGAATGTATCTAAATGTTTACGGCGCTTATCCGATCTTTTCTAGCGAGTCTTAGAGCATATTTCCTGAGTTGTCAAAGGTGTTCCTCTCGTAGTCGTCAACGGTGGTGAACACAATCAAAGCAGTCTTGTGGTTGAACCCGATTAGTTGGGTGTCGAGAAACGCGGCCATGATCGAGCAACCTCTAGACCTTAAAAGATCCGCGACCGACTCGAAACGCCTGTGAGGCTGACCCGAAACAACAACAGAAAATGGAGCCGGTGCCGAAGCCGCTGCGGCCTCCAACATAGTCAGGTTGAAGAACTGACTAATGACATATATGATAACCGAGCCGTTTCAAGCACCGAATTCAGGTCGACTAGAATGCCGTTGATCGACGAGTATCCCTCAGAGGCCCGCGATGACGTCACGATGAGCGTGTAGTTCGCGAGGAGAGTCTGGATCTTGGCGCCGCGGTGGAGGTAGTGTAGGGTTTTGGCAGAGAGGCGGCGCAGTGAGATGTGGTACTGGAGAAGAGGGAGGGAGGGTGGGCATGGCGTGTCACGATGTGGTACTGTCACCTCATCACACTAAGGAAAGAATTGACGGAATGAATTTTTCAGATTAAAAGTTGCAACTTAAAGGACTATCTAGATGAAATCCGACATGTAGAGAGAAAAAAAAACATTGAAAGGTGAACGGTGGTGAGCACTTACGATGTTCATTATATTTGAAAATATGTTTTAAGTTTTATGATATGCTTTAAAAATTTGTTAGATCAAGAAAAGACATATAGAGGGAGAGAGATTACCACACCACTTGCAAAACGAACTATATGGTTTTTTTGCAGTAATTTAGAATTAACTTTACCGACCTCTAGACCTCAAAAGATCTGCAACCGACTGGAAACGTCGGTGAGGCTGACCCGAAACAACAGTAGAAAACGGAGCCGACCGCCTCGGAGAAAGTCAGGTTGAAAAACTTATCGATGGTGTATATGATGACCAAGCCGTTTCAAGCACCGAATTCGGGTTGACCTGGACGCCATTGATTGATGAGTACCCCTCGGAGGCCGGCGATGACGTCATTATGAGCGTGAAGTTCGCGAGGAGAGTCTGGATCTTGGCGCCGCGATGAGATGTGGTACTGAGGGAGGGAGGGAGGGAGGGAGGGCCTGGCGCGTCACGATGTGGTAATGCCACCTCATCACACTAACAGATGAAATTGACGGAATGAATTTTTCAGATTAAAAGTTGCAACTTAAAAGACTAGGTAGATGAAATTGAAACTTAAAACTAAATAGATGACCGACTAGAAGTAGAAGGATTAAGCAAACGTTTGCCCGTGAAATATTGACTGATGTGAGAACTGTGCGAGCCTACGAGGTAGAGAATTATTATACACGGATGGGTAATATTGTCAGAGCATATTTTCCGGTCTGATGGCATGCAACTCTCGGTTACTCATCGGTATGTGTCAGAACCAATCGGAGACGTCCTGAAAAAGATTGAATACGTTACTAAAAGACAATTATACCCCTATTATTTTTCTATATTTCGTTTGGGTTTCAACTCTTCACACGTGCTTATGTTTCGTACGTGTTACCTCCCCGCCAATTCTCTCTACTCTTATCACTCCCTCGCGCCCTTTTTCCACTTTGGTTTCAGTCGAATGTTTCAAATTGGGATTATTAGGGTTAGGGTTCCTCTTCAAAATTTTCAGCGATGGGAAACAAAATCACCGACGAGCTATTCTCCACCGTCCGTTCAATCGTCGATTCCAGCTACTCCGACATGGACATAATCCGTGCCCTACACATGGCCAACAACGACGTCACCGCCGCGATCAACATCATCTTCGACACCCCAACTCTCAAATCCAAAGAAAGACCAGATTTTCCCAACACTCCCAAAATTCCGACCCCGGAAGTCGCGAATTCGAAGCCGAGCGGCGGCGATTGCACCACTAGTTCAGGCGATGACGTCGTCGTTGATGACGTGGCGAGGTCTGTCGGCGGCGGAGAGTGGTGGTTGGTGGGCTTCGGCAATGTGGCGGGTTTATCGACGTGTAGAGGAAGGAGGATCAAGCCCGGAGACGAAGTGGATTTCACATTTCCGGTGAAGGTTTCACCGTCTCCCGGCAAGGTTTTTGGCCGGGGACGGCCGGCGGCGGCGGCGTGTTCGGAGATTGTGAGATTCTCGACGAAGGATTCTGGAGAGGTAGTCATTTGTCTATGGATTTGAGATTGTTAATAGGAAATGATTGACTGTGTGGAACTTGATTCTTTGTGTGCTAAAAGTTTATTGTTTGATGAATTTTGTGTTTGGATTGATGGGGTCTTTTGTAGATTGGAAGAATACCGAAGGAATGGGCTCGGTGTTTGTTGCCACTGGTGAGAGATAAGAAGGTTAAAATTGAAGGGCATTGTAAATCTGCTCCTGATGTCTTGAGCATTATGGACACCATTCTCTTGTCTATAAGGTTAGCTGCAATTTTTCGATGTTTAATAGCTGCTTATTGGTTAAACAAATGACAGCTTGGAAGCATGCAGTATTTATCGAAGGATTACTTGGTTGATGAATTTGGGTTTGTTTGTTTGGTGCAGTGTGTATATCAATAGTTCTATGTTCCTTAAGCAAAAGCAGACATCGCTTAAGGCAGCCAGTAATTCAACAGAGGAAACAGTGGTTCATCCTCTCCCGACATTGTTCCAGCTGCTAGGCCTGACTCCTTTCCAGAAGGTGATCAATCGCGATATAACATTTGAATGCTTTCTTTTAAAATTGTGAACATCTTTGGGCTATAAATTTGTTGAATATGTTAAGAGGTGGTGATTGATATTCCTTTATTCATCTTTTTGGTAGGCAGAATTTACTCCTGGTGACTTGTACACGAGAAAGCGCCCTTTAGAACAAAAGGTATTCAAACAGTACTCTCATATTCCCTAACTATGTTTGCAGTGGATTTCAGTGCCTAATTTTTCTTTCTGAACAGGACAGGTCTGGGCTTTGTGCCTCAATCGTACATGCAAATAAGCATAAAAATCCTTCTAGTAATGAAGATGAAGTTGAAAACGAGGAATGTATTTCGGATGCTGAGGTTGATAAAATCGTTGGGGTTGGAGATAGCTCTGAGTTAGAGGTACTGTCATATAGCATCTTGTACACATTTATGAAGGTTGATCTTGCTTAGACGAATAACAAAGAAACATTGTATTTCAGGAAATGGATCCTCCTGCTGCACTTCTGTGTGAACTTCGTCCGTACCAAAAACAGGCTCTTCATTGGATGATCCAATTGGAAAAGGGAAAATGCATGGATGAGGGAGCAATGACTCTTCACCCTTGTTGGGAGGCATATCGTCTTGCAGACAAGTATGTTGGACCATCAACCTTAATTCCATTGTAGTTAATGATATAGAACTCATTTTAAGGTGTTTTAATATAGGCGGGACTGTATCGTATATTTGAATGCATTTTCTGGTGACGCGGCAACTGAATTTCCTAGCGCACTTCAAATGGCCAGAGGAGGAGTATGTCTCAAGTTTACATACGCATATTATATTTCTTTTCCCAAACGTTTTTTTATATTTTTTGTTAAATTCATTGCCTTTCTTATGCATTTGAAGATCCTAGCTGATGCTATGGGCCTGGGGAAGACGATTATGACAATAGCACTCCTTGTGGCTCATTCAGGACGTGGATCATCGGGTAGTCAACCTATAAGCCGGTCCTCCAGTGAAGATATTGAAGCCAGTTACATGTCAGACCATTCATCAAAACTACCAAAGGCGGCCACAAAGTTTTCGGGATTTCATAAGTTGATGAAGCAAAAAAACACTCTTGCACTCGGTGGCAGTTTAATCGTGTGTCCTATGAGCCTTATAGGCCAGTGGAAGGTAATCAAATATATTTCATGAATATTATTCGTGTTCTGTGTACTTTATAAGGTTGGTAGTGCTCATAATATCAGACTGATCTGATAAAATTTCTCCATCTGAGAGCTACTTTTAACAAATTGAGTGTGTTTTCAGGCAGAGATTGAATCTCATGTGCAACCTGGATCCGTATCAGTATATGTTCATTACGGACAAAGTAGACCAAAGGATGCAAATCTTTTAGCTCAGAGTGATGTTGTGATCACTACATATGGAGTTTTGTCATCAGAATTTTCTATAGAGGTAATATAAAGAAATCCTATTTGTAATTGTTTATGAGTTCTACATTTGTGCATAGAAGCTGAGTTTGTGCATCTTTTCCTTTCTCTTTTCCTCATTTAGAATTCTACCGACAATGGGGGACTTTACTCAGTTAGTTGGTTTAGAGTGGTTCTTGATGAGGCGCATACCATAAAATCCTCTAAAAGCCAAATCTCTATTGCTGCTGCTGCTTTAGTTGCTGGTCGCCGATGGTGTCTTACTGGCACCCCTATACAGGTAAAGTATTTTTAAGAGTTTTATGTTAGTATTTGAGATTGAAAATTTCGTTAGTATATGGAGGTGAACTCTGTGCCACGACTCCTGACATCAACTTTGTTGTTATTAGAACAATCTAGAGGACATTTATAGTCTACTCCGGTTTTTGAGGATAGAACCTTGGGCGAATTGGGCTTGGTAAGCTCTGTTTTCCTTTCTCTTATGGAACATAAATATGTTTTATAATGTTGTGTATTTTCTACATTGTATATTTAGGTACTATATTTTGTAGAATGTTGCTTTACTGCATTCTCATTTGTGTATGATAGGATGCAATTTCATATGGTGCTAACTTTATCTTACTAGTAGATGTTATGTAATTGAAACCTTAATCCTTGATGTTGAGAAGTAATCATGATCCATTGTCGACCAATCCGACTTTAGAAAAAATGCATCCTGTTGTATGACAGGAGAATCCTCCATTTGTAATTCTTAATATTTTAATCTAATATAAAAGCTGGTGTTAACTGGGACTTATAGAATCTCAAGTTTTTGTGGCGAAAATTTTACTAAATGTCTGACTTTCCCCATAAGTTGAGCTGCCTCAAACTACAGTGTGATTTTTTTTTTCATTTAATCTAGGTGGAATAAACTCATCCAGAAACCCTTTGAGGAGGGTGATGAGAGAGGGTTAAAGCTGGTTCAGTCTATCTTGAAGACGATTATGTTAAGGAGAACCAAGTTTAGTACCGATCGTGAAGGCAGGTGAGTTGTTGGTTCAGAGTATGCCATTTTTTTTTTCAATTTTCCTTTTTATATTTAATTTTTTTATATTTGGATCCTAAGGTTTACTGTTCGTTTCAGGCCAATTTTAGTCCTTCCTCCTGCTGATATTCAGGTGATTTACTGTGAACTCACAGAAGCTGAAAAGGACTTTTATGAGGCCCTGTTTAAAAGATCAAAGGTATTCTTTTATTCCCATGATTGGGCATTTCGTACTTGCTTTGTCTACTCTATCTTGCATTCTTAGTTAACAAGTTTATTTCAACTTTTCAGGTCAAATTTGATCAATTTGTTGAGCAAGGACGGGTTCTTCATAATTATGCATCTATATTGGAATTACTTTTACGCCTTCGCCAATGTTGCGATCACCCATTTCTTGTGATGAGGTGTATTTTAATCCTTTATCCACTGGACTGAATTTAACCTGGGGTGCTTATTTCTAATTCAGTCCTGCCTGTGGTTTCAATTAGCCAAAATTCGTTGTTTGCCAATTATATTTTTTACTTTTTGATTGATATGCTTTTCATATTTCAATGAACAGATTAATGTTAAATGAATTCCAATGGAAAGTAGATGTAGAGGTGAAAATTCCCCCCAAGTTCTTAATACTAAAGTTCAGGTTTCTGTGATTTTGTTCAGTCGAGGTGATACACAAGAATATTCGGATCTGAATAAGCTAGCCAGACGGTTCCTAAAAGGCAGCCAGAATTCTGTGGAAGGGGAAACCAAAAATGTCCCTTCACGGGCTTATGTTCAAGAAGTTGTTGATGAAATACGCAAGGGGGAACAGGGAGAGTGTCCCATATGTCTTGAAGCATTTGAAGATGCAGTATTAACACCTTGTGCTCATCGCTTATGCCGTGAATGTCTCTTGGCAAGTTGGCGGAACTCAACTTCTGGCTTCTGTCCTGTTTGCAGGTATATCAAATTACTGCCTTAATGTTTGAACTGAGAATTTCTATTTGATTCTCCTTGTTTCAATTTCTTGTAATAAACACTATCCTACGCTTGTAATTTAACAGTTTCACGATTATAGGAAGAGTGTAACCAAGCAAGATCTTATTACAGCACCAACTGAGAGTCGATTCCATGTTGATATTGAGAAGAACTGGGTGGAATCTTCCAAAATAGTTATTCTCTTGCGTGAGCTTGAATGTCTTCGTTCGTCAGGCTCAAAGAGCATTGTCTTCAGCCAGTGGACGGCCTTTCTAGACCTCCTCCAGATATCTCTTTCTCGGTAATAATCACATATTCAAGCTTTTCAAGAAATGCATGGTCTGTGAGTACATGAAAATGCTGAAGGTTAACTAATCTATATGTAGAAATTAAAGTCAATGTGTGCTCTTTGTACAAGAAACTATCTTGGAATACATGCACGCCTTGTTTATACCCTAGTTTCTATATATGAAGGAACCAATAAACTCTTTGTTTATTAGATTTCAAAAATTGAATGGTCCTGATATGAATCATGATTACTGTGAAGTACTTTATATATAATTCTATTCATCTTCTTACAGGAGTAACATTCCATTTCTTCGCCTGGATGGGACTCTGAGTCAACAGCAGCGCGAGAAAGTGTTGAAGCAGTTTTCAGAAGACAGTGACACTCTGGTACCGACTCCTGAACTTTATTGTATTTTGTTAGTTTTGTGGGTTGAAATGGTTTGGAAATGAGAGTGGAAGCATAGCTGTTGACTCTGTTATATCGTATGTCAGGTGTTGCTAATGTCCCTAAAGGCTGGGGGAGTTGGAATTAATTTAACAGCAGCATCCAATGCCTTTGTCTTGGTACGAATTGGATTAGATTTCAAGTTAAAATAGTGACATTTCTTATTGTATTAGTCATCTGCGAAAGTGTGCTACTGGGCATTTGCACTGAGGTAGTATGTCATGCTATATTGTATTTGCCACTGCCCTAATGGTAGTTATGGTGCTTCATCTGCATGCGTTTGACTGAAATACTTGTGGATCTGCTGTTTGAGGAATGCTGAGATTGATTGGTATCAGTAATGGGTCCCTAATTTACTATACATGTTTGCAGGATCCATGGTGGAATCCAGCTGTAGAGGAACAAGCCGTCATGCGTATTCATCGCATTGGACAAACAAAAAGTGTGATGATCAAACGATTTATCGTGAAGGTACTCTTTCTTTCTACCGTTTGAAGTTTCATTTCTCTGCTTTGTGCGACTGAAGCATATAATTACCTGTTAACCAGTGATTGGAACATTGACAATTCCGATTGTCTAATGGTATCTGAATGTCTATGAATGGCAGGGAACAGTCGAGGAAAGAATGGAAGCAGTGCAAGCTCGTAAACAGCGGTTGATTTCTGGTGCCTTGACTGACCAGGAAGTTCGAACGGCTCGCATAGAGGAACTGAAGATGCTTTTTACTTGAGAGCATTGTCCAAAAGTTGACTTCTGGATTGGTTTTAAGCACGAGAAAGATTGTGCTAAACCCAGGAAAAGTGAGATGCCTTCTCCTGAGCGCTGGCGGTTTTGAGAAAGCTTGTGCTCCTAGGAAGGGTTGTTATTCAATTTTGTCAGTATTGCCATACTTATTTGTAATATTGTACATATGTAATCACCAAAAGGAAATTCCATATCAATTATAATTAAATTTAAGCAGCTTGTGCCGGCTAATAACTAAAACATATTGAATCGGACTCTCGGGTCTGTTCTTTGTACTGTATAGGATGAGACCTCTACTGCTATTCACATACGCTCTTTTACTAGGGAAGTTTTGAGAAGATAGGAAAAATTATGAGTATTTTTCTAAATCATCTTCATCATTTTCCCGAACCTAAATTCTTCTACTAAACTTCATATAAAATAAAATACTAAAGAATAATCACACCACCTACTGTGGCATTCTACATAAAAGTAGTACATTATTACATTGTTGGAGAAAATTTTAACAACCTTAACAAAGCACAGATTTGGCATATGTAAAAGTCATCTCTTTAAACTCCTAATAAATATTTGCTATAATTTTCTTTTTAAATACTCCTAATAAACATCTGAGACCAAGTTGCAGCCATCAAAGAACTGTCATAACCAACACAATGTTACAGAAAGGAAGTTGCGCCAACCATTTCACAGAACATCAGATGATGAATAGCGATTACACCTCCGAAAGTTGGCCATACGATTCATGTCACATTTTCAGCCACTTTGGCTTAACAGATTTCTTCTCAGCAGGCTTCTTCTCTTGGACAACAGGTGGTGGTGCCTCATGTATAGGTTCTGGTGCAGACTGAACTGGCTCTGTAAGCTCTTTCAAGAGTTCAAGACCTTTCAAAGACATGATCTCTTCACGAAGGAAAGGACCTGACTTGATATCAGCAGTATCGTCACCTGGCCATGTCACGCAGATAGTTAGGCATTCAGATTTAGCCATTGATATTCACAATCATAGTCAATATAGGTACACCAGTGAAAGAGAGACGGTAGTACTTCTCGTATTCCTCTAACCTATCCAATTCCTTAAAAGAGCTACAAAGATTGGCAACATCCCCATTTCTTGTGTAGAAATTTCATATTAAATTTGTATCAATCTTATGTAACAGTGTCACATAAACTAAAACAAGTTCAAACCATTCTGATTCCTTAACAGTCACATTATCATAGAGAACGGATGAATCATATAAAGCCTAGGTAAGATGAAATAATGAAGTTCAGTGGACAGATACTATGGCAGTGAAAGGCAAGCTCTAACCTTTTGGAATATCATATGAAAAATATACAATTGCACCAGGGGCAAATCCAGCAGAGTAAAAGTCCTGTGTCATGTCTTTGATAAGCTTCTTAGGAGGAGTAGTATCTGCAAATATAAGTGTTAGACTCCACTGCATAATCAGTTATTCATATGTGAAAAGGTCGATATTTCAACACATAATCTACATACAAATGTGGAAAGATAATTCAGGTCGAGCAACCACTCTCATGAGAAGATCAACCAAGCTCTGAATTGTTTCTGATGGATGAAAAGTGGCCTCTAATGTTGTGTTATCAGGAAAGCGAACCCTTATCACAGCCTGCAGATATGAAAGTAGTCAAGAGTTAGAATGAGTTATGCATCAAGCAGAAAAAGAGCTGATCATCTACCAACAAGAACATCTAAAACTATCACTACATCAAGCAGCAAAGAAATGCTTAAGGATCTGAAAACTACCTTTGTTATCCTTGACCTGCGAGCTGCCTGTTCTGCCTCTCTAATCTTACGTGTTTTCAGGAACTTATCTGTTTGTTAGTAAGTACAAGTATCATTTGCAAATGTAACCATGCATTGTGCATTAATGTAGTCCTCTGAATTTGCAAATAAATAAAACCCTAAAAAATAACCATTTTTTCAAGTTTTCAGTTTTTGCAAATAGTATATTGGATGCATGGATGAAACATCCGGCGGAAGACTGTCTTTCCCATTCCACATATAATTGCTAGTAAAATATGTAAGAAAAACAATCTATATTTCTCCCTGGATCTTGATCAGGCAGTTTCTATGAAACTCACCTTCCTTCTTGGTATTCGTTATCCGATAGTAATCCTCTGCAGTGAACTCATAGAGGTCATCCGTGTCTTCTGCCAGATAAAACACAACAGAAAAGAAAATAGTCTATTAGGCAGTCTCAATGAGCTTGCATTGACACATAATCTACAGCATGCAAAAGTCTAATCTAAAAGTGTGGCGGAAGGTTGAAATTCTACGTACCAGTATTGGACTCTACATTATGTGAAGAAGAAGGTGGTGCCGTTTCAAAAACACGAATTTCTCTGCCAAATTTTTCTTTTGCTGCCGTGAGCTTGGCCTGAAATCAAACCCACAAAATCAAGATCCAAACGTAAATGTACTATCCCAACAACAGATATAGCAAGAACCATCTCTAACAATAAAACTCCAATGGTCTCAATTCCAAAAAAAAAATTCATAACAGAGTGCTAATACGATAAAACCAGCAGTGATTTGCAAACACTGACTTCAATGAAGACTTGAAAGAGACCAAGCACACAAAGCAATAGCACATAATTGACAGTGACACCCAAACACTACAGGAAAAACTATATTCACACCAATTGTCCCAAACTTCACCATATTTCAGCTGCACCATATTCATTCCTTGCTATCTAGCTCCCCAAATCACCAAAGCACCAAACTTACACACAAACTAAGTAACCCATTAACAGAACCAAAACAAAGTTCGTTTCTTTACTACCAAACCACCTCAAACATAAATATCAATACCTTTTGCACCATACCCACAACTTAGAAACAGCCAAGAACCACTACTAAGCATCTAAACTCATCAGACACAAAACCCAGATTGACCCAGTAGCCAAAACCAATACAAAACAATCAAGAAAGGCATGGACATAAAAGCGAGTTGGGTTTTCAAACCTTGGCCTCTTCGGCATCCATGGGATCAATGTTGGTGAGCCTCCTTCTTTTCAAGGATGAATTAGAAGCATCAACGATCATAGAGAACACCCCTATAAAACCCAGAAGAGAATTAAAGAAAAGGGAATTTGATATTGGAAACTTCGAACCGGGTCGGTTACCTCTTATGTAAGAGAAAAATTGGGCCGGGTTTTATTCTGCAACTGGACTATCCAATTAGCCCAAATTTGTAAAAGTTTTTTTTTTTTTTTTTTGGAAATAATTCAAAACTATTGGAGGGGGATTAATTTGGAGCTAAAAAGCTCCCACCAAACCTTTACTTTAGGTTCACTCATCACTTTGTTTACAATGAAGCCATGTCTTATCTAGTAATAAGAGTTGGCATCCAAGCTAAGCAAATACCCAACGAGGTCACTAACATTTGTCTATTTATACCCAATGACTTCTCTTATCTACTAAAGTACTTATTGTGTAACGATAAATAGAGCAATTTGAAAGGATTTATCTGAATTAGTTTAGAAGTAGTGTAGTAATCTATCATCTTCATTGTTAGTTAGGATTTTAGACCTTTATAATGTAAAATTGTAGTCGTCATCAAGAGAAAAGACTGTAATCAAATATTGTTATATTTTTTTTTCTTTTCAATTAAGTGAAATAATCAACTTATAATTTCGTCAATTGATGACCGAAACATATATAATCTAAGTAAACAGTGAGTTTACGACGTCTAATATCGGCCGATTAACCAGAACAAAACCGTGATACAGTACTATGGCGGAGCACGGTATACCCTCCCACACGCCGACACATTAACCATCCGAAGGGGGGTGGCCGGCAACAGTATATCACTGCCGCACGTCACAGCCTTTCAAATTCCCCACCGGGCCCCACCAAAGCGCCACTAACAAACATCCGATTTCATTTTATTTTATTTTTTAAAAAAGAAATAATAAAAAAAGTTTAAAACCAGAACCCTCCACATTTCCCATATTTATAAAACAACCCCACTTTATTCAAATTCACGATCTGAAAAAAACAACACACTGACCTCCTCCGTTTCCGATTAGAAGAGAGAGAGAGAGAGAGAGAGGAATTAGGGTTAGGGTTTTGAGGGGCTGTGATATGACTATGGACAGAGAGAAGGAGAGAGAGATAGAGCTGGAGAGTGCAATGTACACTAACTGTTTGCTGTTAGGGTTGGATCCGGCCGTTATCGGACCCGGAGCCCCGAACAGTACTCCTCGGGTCGGGTCATTCCGCCACTCCAACCCTAAATTAGGCGAGCAGCTCCTCTACTTCATCCTCTCCTCCCTTCGCGGCCCAATTCAATCCGCCAAGGTAAAATCACCGCCCGATTTCCCATTACCTTTTGGATTTCATTCAACTTCGCTCTATAAACGTCGTCGTTTTGATCCTGCAGGATTTCGATAAGGTCTGGCCTATCTTCGATTCCACGCAATCTCGCGATTTTCGCAAGGTGAGAGCGAAAATCTATGGAGATTTTTGGTCTGTTTGATGCAGCTGGTTTTGGTTTTTTAGATTCTTGCTGGATTATGCATTTTTTGTGGAGATTTAAAAATTGGTGTGGGTTTTTGTTGAGTTTCAGGTAGTGCAAGGGATTATAAGTGAGCTCGAATCGCAGGGGGCGCTTCCCAGGAGCAATTCCAGGGTTTCATCACTTGCTACATGCTGTGGACCGAGGTATCGTTGATGATACTTTACCTGTTATTGTTTTCGAGTTCGTTTTCGCTGCTAGTTCATTCGGTTTTTTAGTGGAATAGAGCTTGATTATGAGTGGAGAGTATGAAATCTACGGATAAAGTTGTTTGCCTTTAGTTTGGGTGAGGTTGAATCCAGAAATTACTGCTGAACTAAGGCTGGAAATGTAGCTATGTCTAAGAACAGATCATGTTTTTCTTACTAAATCAGCCAGTTGGTGGCTTTAGAATTGAAAGTTGGGCACATTATATGTGTTGACTTATCTTCCTAGTGAAATGATGATATATTAGTTGTGCATACTCTAGTTCTCAATGCAATGGGTGTCTGGTGGCTTTAGAATTGAAAGCTGGGCGTGCATACTCATAGTACTCAATTTAGTGGGTGTTTGATGAAGAGACATTTGGGTATTTATGATGGTATTTATGGTTCATTGGCTTCATGGGCTGCAGGTTTGTGGAACTTTTGTGGCAACTTTCTTTGCATGCTTTGCGAGAGGTTCATAGGCGGACATTTTCAGCTGATGTAGCTTCTAACCCTCTTCCTGCTTCATTGACGGATGTGGCATTTTCACATGCAGCCACTTTACTTCCTGTTACAAAGGTATTGTTGACCATTTATTGGCTTGCCTTGCTTTCGATCCTCTGTGTGAATAGTCTCTTATTCAGTTTTCAAGCTGTTTGATTGCCCTTCCATAGCAAAGATTTGACCTTATTACTTTAAACAGGCTAGAATAGCACTTGAACGGAGGAAGTTTCTTAAGAGTGCGGAAACAGCAGTACAGAGACAGGCCATGTGGTCGAATTTGGCTCATGAAATGACAGCAGAGTTTCGTGGTCTTTGTGCTGAAGAGGTATACGAGTAACACTGAACTGCCTAATTTACTACACATGAGAAAACTCTAGAAGTTTGCAATTCATGTCCATATTTATCATTCTGTTCTAACGTTTCTCTTCATAAAACGTGAATCCAGGCTTATTTGCAGCAAGAGCTGGAAAAATTACATGACCTTAGGAACAAAGTCAAGTTGGAAGGGGAACATTGGGATGACCTAGTATCTAGTTCGAGTCAGAATTCTCATTTAGTGTCCAAGGCTACTCGTTTATGGGAGTCAATATTAGCCCGTAAAAGTAAGTCCAACCATCATCGTTATAGTATCAAATGTTGTCACACAGTTACTAAATTCATATACTTCAGTTTTGGATTCGACTCATACTCGGTTTTTAAGATTCATGATTCAATTAAATCTCCATCACATGTAGGTCAACATGAAGTTCTTGCTTCGGGCCCTATTGAGGATTTAATCGCGCACCGGGAGCATAGGTAATTTACTATTAAATATCATTTGAATTCACCGAAGGTCGTTCAGCAATATAACTTGGCATTGCAAAATTTTCTTTTATAGGTACCGCATTTCTGGATCTTCTTTGCTTGCCGCTATGGATCAGAGTTCTCAGGTTCCTTATGCAGATGTGTTATCTGTCCAGTCTGGTGATTTTGCTCCAACACATGTAGATGATAAAGAACAGAGTGATGGATCATTTGTCAATATGAACAGAGAAAAGATGAAGAATAATTTAGATTCATCACATTCACAAGTAAATGATGAAGCTCTTCATCGAGCAGATGAGAGAAGTGGAAAAGTACACCCAACCGTTGACGTGGCTGAAATCATTAGGCGTTGGACACATGCTTTACAGCGTATTCATAAACAGTCACTTCATATGGTAAGCTAATTGGAATATGTTGCGGATTTTGTTAGTAAAAGGATAAGACTAAGCTCATTCCTGTAGTTATGTCTCTTTTTTATCTTTTTTTTTTGTTTTGAGAAAAGCTCGTAATGGAAACTTTGTTATGCAAATGGTAATTTTTAGGCAAAAGCTAATGAGGGTGAGGGTCCAGAAATTCTAAAAAGTGCACATGAAGGCAGTTCAAGTGGTCATGCCGAGTCATTAGCTGCAACACTTGCTGAACATCAGCAGCACTTGGTTAGCTTTCAGGTAAGTTTGTGATTTAACTAAACTGGTTATGGATAAAGTGCTTCCTTCTCATCTTGGACTTCATGCAGAAGTTAGAACCAACTCCTATCTAGCATGGTAGAATAATTATGGATAGGGATTACTAGTATGCTTGGATTTCTAGTACTGAATAGATAATTAAGGTAGGCAATATTGAAATTGAGATGCAAGTAGTGGATGTGCTATCTGGAATGCCCGAGATGCACAATTTATACTTGGATATCCTTGTACAATCATCTGATGCCATTCTGAGATTTTCCAATTGTGAAATTGAGATACAAGTAGTGGATGTGCTATCTCGAATACCCGAGATGCACAATTTATACTTGGATATCCTTGTACAATCATATGATGCCATGCTGAGATTTTCCAATTGTGACTTGTATAGGTTCTCATTAATCAACTGAAGGAAGTTGCTCCAGCAATACAAAAGTCAATATCAGAATGTACAGATAAAGTAGATAATGTTTCCTCTAATCTGCCTCCGATGACTAAGCATCCTGGTCGCTCGACTTCACCTAGTCAAGCGCAGAGCAGTGGAAGGACATTGGTAATAAACTTACCTATATCTTTTAAAACTTGTATCTACTAAAATATGTCCACCTTGAATGATAAAAGTACGCTTTACTCATCTTGGTATATTTGGATTAATTCAGGAAAGCACTGATGATGTGGCTGAAGTGACTTCAAAATTGTCTACCTTTCAGCTTGAAAGGGTGTCGGCCAGTCCACCTGCTCTAAAGCTCCCCCAGTTATTTAGCATGACGCCCAACTCTCATAAGCGCCTTGCTCCAGTTCCTCAAATAAGCCAGACAGATAACTTTTCTGAAAGAAAACCTTTGGAGCAGCCTCTATCGAATAATCACATTGACAATCTGCCACAAGGTCTGCTTTGCATCCTTGATCTTAAATTCTAATTGCATGTACAACTGTTTGCTTTTAAAAGGCCTTTCATTGAATACGTGGTTTCACAATTGGTTGTGGAATAGCTTTATGATGCAGGGTTTTGATATTTGGCTTCATGTATGCAGATAGCGATAGCAATTATGTCCAGAATTTAAAGAGATCTGTTAGAGAAGCTGCTTTGTCCCGTAAGTCCTTTCATTCCAAATCATCACAAGGCAGTCATTCTGATGAAAGCTCAGAGCACTTCTTTATGCCTCTTTCATCATCGGGGTTTTCTCGTGTGGGTCCAGAATCTAAAGGGGCTTTGTTAACTAGTTCGCTACATGATTATGACCAAATAAATGGGTTTCTTTCCCTTACGGGTTCAAACAGTGCTGCTTCTGATGCACAAAGATCGTTTTATGACTTCGAGGAAGCTCAGGAGCAGGTCTTCTCACCTCCTTTGCTAATAGAAGATGCATATGAAGACTTACTAGGTATGTTGCTTAATCCACTGACTAGCTGACTAACTCTTTTTTTTAGGTTTTTTAATGTACTGATTGTTGACTGGTCACATATTAGTAATACAGTGCTGTTAAATTTTGAGTATACATTATTGTCTGCTGGTTCAGGCAACTTTGTTATATTGCTTATGAAATATGTCACGGAATACTCATACAGTTACTTTTTTTTTTATTTAATACATCTCCTTAAAAAATCCACATCCCTAGTCAATTATGATCTGGTTAGAACAGTTCTCCATCATAGCTCAGCTGCATTTGTTATCTGACAACAGATGTCATCTGTGAATCCATTTTATGAACACTCCCCATAATGAATGTATGCACTCTGGTTGAGCATGTCTAGTTTTCTATATCTTGGTGGTAGCTTAGTTAAACTGTGATGTTCTTTACTTGGCTTTTATTCATAATTTCCTTCCATTCATAGACAAGCTTGTTATCTGTTTTGCAGCACCGCTTTCAGAAACTGAAGCAGCATTAATGGAGCACTGAAACAGAAGCCGTATTGGGAGACAGACTTACCACTTTCCTAATAATTGTTGCATGATTTCTTATGTTCTGTACATTTTCACCCTCCAGCTCAGCACAGTTAGTTTGTTGGAGGGAATTGTGAACCAACTAGCAGTGCTTCTGTACATGCTTGACTGCTAGGAACCGAGATGATTGTATCATGTTGAAACTTCTACCTATAGCAAAAGAAATCTATAGCTCCAAGCAAATTTTGGGGAAGACAGTCTTTTGGAGTATTTCTGTCCACAGATGTCACCTACCAAGAACTACTACTACATCGACTGATGGATTTATAAGTTAAGAAGAAGTGTCTTGCTTAGCATTTCAGTGGTGCCGCGATACTTGATTCTCCGAGTATCATGATGTTTAAGTTGACTGCCGAGATTGATTGTTGGTCTGGTTTATATGTATCTGATTAATTTGGACAAAAATGTATGTTGCTCAAAGCCTCGAACAATAGAAATGAGAAATTTGTTGCTGAATCATAGGGTTTCCTTCTATTTTTCTTTTTGTATAGTTATCGTCTTTCCACTGGAATTGTGAGTAAATTTCCTTGTCTGAGTAGAAAAAAGATAAATGTCACACTCAAATATTGAAACAAGTCTGATACTCCTCTTGTTCAATTATAAGAATTTTTTTTTTAATTCCGATGGTGTTTGTGTTCTAATGGGAAGATTTTTTTTTGTTAAAAGTAATTTTGTGACATACAACTTACAAGCATGTCAAATCAGATGATCAATTTCAGCTACGTTACAAATTGGCGAGCCTATGAGTTTCACAAGGCCTAATTCATACCCTCTACGAGCAATTTAGAGTGTTATCAGCAACTAAAGATGCAAAGCAATTTTTGACACGGCAATTTCCACACAACTCTTTTGCACAAAAAAGCAAGAAAACTCTGAACAAGATTGCTCACTTCGAGTGCATAGCTTTCGGCCTTCAGTGAAGGGTCTCATTTTCCCAAGACATCCGGGATGCATGATGAACTTTTAGGTTTGATAAATTGATAGTCGAACATTGCTAAATTATTGCTCAAGAAAAAGGATCGAGAAAAGGATATTTGGGTTTGAGGATTGCAAAAATCTCAGGGTTACAGAGGAGAAGACAATGAGTTTTTCTTTTGCTGAGTCGTGAAACGTAATGTATCTGTTGCCAACATTACTAGGAAATCATGTAGTTGAATTGGATTCTCCTCTTCCTTGCCCAGAAAGAAAAGGAAATTTCCTCGTTTCGAGTTGCTAACATTCAATTACACTTTTTTGCTAACATTCAATTACACTTTTAGGGACCGACATTCAATCCCTTAATGAAAAGGAAAAAAAATAAAAATTCAATATTATGTGATTAAGGCCGTAACGTCAAAAGTATTTTTTGATTTTATGTTTTACGACATATATTTATAATGAGAATTTTGAGAATATCATATCTTACGTACATTCCGACATATATATATGCATACATTTTAAATTTTAAATCATAATGAGGAAATGTTTCTCAATAATGAACAAAAAGAAATCGTGAATGAATTTTTGTGTTCAAAATAAAAATGAGTTATTTTCAGAAGCAAAGAAACAGGAGGGAACAACATTCTCGAAGAAAAAGAGAGGCAAGAATTATGAACTACACGAATAGAGGGATAGGGGATTAGGGCTCGTTCAGCAATGTTTTACAAAACGATTTTTGAAATATTATTTCACAAATGTAAACATTAAATTGTATTTTGTATTTTCATAACATGAGAATGTGTTTGTTAACATTTTTGGATAAAACATGTTCATCTTTATAACAAAAAAAAAACAAAAAAAACAAACAAACATGATCGGCTTTATCTTCTTTTTCTTTCTCCCTACACTCGTCAGCCCCTCTCTCTCTCTCTCAATGATCGATTAAACAAACAGAAGAAGTTACAAACAAAAGAAATCAGTGGAACAACTATTGGAGAAGACGGGTTGTAGGGAGGAAGAGAACTTGATCGAATTTATCAATGAAATTGGAGAGTTTCGGAGAGCATGAGTAAGCACCAAAGAGTCGCTTGTTTTTGATTTCGGTGATCGTGTACTTGTAAAAAAATGGAAACGAGAAAAAGTCGTTTTCACAAATTACACCATGGTTCAGAGTTGTACTATAAAAACATTTTCCTTGTTTTCAAGATTCACTCCACCGAACGCATATTGCAAGTGTTTTTGAATTACAAATACGGAAAACGGTTTTTGTAAAAGGATACCGAACGGCCCCTTAGATTTCAGTAATTTGACTAAAAGAAAAGGAAAAAGAAAAACGAAAAACAGAAACTGCCACTGCCCCTCAAATAAATAGTTAAGTCCCCACTAGTCTACTCTCAGTCTCTATCTTCTCCATCACACAATACCCTCTCTCCCGTAACCCTAACTTGCTGGCCAAAGTTTCCAAATCTCAGGCCATTTTGTCACTACAACTTAGAATCCATGGCGTCTTCTTCTTCCCGGAGCCATGATAAAGCCAACCGAGGTAACTCAGATCCACTTAGCTCAATTTTTTTCATCGTTATATTTGAGTGTTATATTTTTTGAAACCTGATTCCACATTGTTGTACATAAGCTCAACCACCTCGCACATGGCCGTACAAGAATCGGAGGTCACAGGAAGCAGCATTGCCTTCGAAGTATTGGCGCACCGACAAATCGTCGTCCTCTCACATACGAAAACGCAGTCATCACTTGCTATTACACTTGTTGACAGTAGCCGCAGAAGGGCTACAGCAAGCCCACAGACCCGCGACAAGTACACCAGGGCCCGGCCCAGGACCCAGGATCGGATCACCAGCACCAGGCCTCGGGGCCCAGCGGTCTATCCTGCCTCCAAGGGTCCTGGGACCAGGGGCGCCTGCCTGCCAAAGAGGGCACCAGAATATCCAAACAGAAGGGAACCAGTCCCACATCGAAGGGTAAGGCCAGCCCTCACCCTCAACCACCTATATATGGGCCTCGACTACCACCATAAATAGGTAACTTGTCTCTCTCCCGGCTTACATACGTGCCCAGGTTATATATATTCCAACTATACTAACTTAGGCATCGGAGAGGTGAAGGCCGGCCCGCCCGGTATTCCCCTTAGTAAGCAGGATTGCAGGAGATCGAGTTGGATTCATCAAGTATCTACCAAGACCCCCGGGTTTAGGCAGAAACAATTGGCGCCGTCTGTGGGAAATCTGAACAAAAAGCCCTGCGAGCAACACCGCTGGCTGAGATTGTGGGAATGAGTCAAGAGAAAGGAACTACTGAGGAGGGGCGTGTTGCAGCTGTGCAAACGCTCGCCTCCACCCCTGTCGTCACGCGGGAGCTGCGTGGCGAGCAGGGCAGCGATTTGGGAAGGAGCCATGGAGGGCCCTCCGGTGATCCGGAGCCCCGCCACGAGAGCTCGCACGGGAAAGACCCGATAGAGGACGAAGGCAGCCCGGTGCTTCGTGGCCTATCCCTGACGTTCTCGGATGATCCGAGTGATCAGTCTGAGAGCCAGGATCAAGACCCCACGTACAGCCCCGACCATGACGGCTTGGCGGGAAAGGTACGGGCGATGGCCGCAGAAGTTAGTCGTCTCAGAGAGGAGAACGACCGGGACCGAGCCAAGTCCCAGGCCCGATACGAAGAGATAGAGGCAGTAAACGCCGCCCTGGTAGCCGCCCTAGAGAGGGGGCAGCAGCGCAGTGCTGCCATGGCCGAGGCACAAGCCGCACCCCTGCTAGTCCAACCCCGGCAGCTAGAGGCAGGGCAATCTTCGGGCGCCCGACCCAGCGAGCCTGTGCGAGAGAAGTTACGAGCCGGTGAGGACCTGCCGAAGAGCACGCCCGCCTCCCACCAGCCGCACGCTTCGTCCATGGGTGAAGTGGATACTCCAACCGCCCGGGCGCTGCAACTGCTAGCCAACACCGTGTCGGACCTGAAGGCCCAGATGGAGGCAAACGAGAGGAGAGCAGCCCGACCATTGGAAGGCGCCCGGTTCAACGAGCGCATGGGCCCCTTTTCACACCGAGTCATAGAGTCGGGGAGATCTGGCAACCAGAAGTCCCTCAAGCTCACCTATTCCGGGTCCGGCTGCCCGTATCAACATCTGGACAGCTTCCGATCCCAGACCTGCGCCAAGGGTTACTCCGATGCAATCTGCTGCAACATCTTCCAGGAGACCCTGTCCGGAGAATCGCTCAGTTGGTTCTACGAGCTTCCTGCGAATTCAATCGAGGCATTCGAACAGCTGGCTGACCGGTTCGTAGGCCGCTTCATCCTCCGAGTCGAGGGAGCACGGACGTCCACCGTCCTCTTCAATTGCATCCAGGCCCCCGGGGAAGAGTTGAGAACCTTTGTCAACCTGTGGCAGACGGCCACGGCCGGGGTCCGGAACTTGGATAAAGGCATCGCCGAGATGGCATTCAAGCAGGGGCTTCGGGCAGGGAAGTTTTCCTACGCCGTCAGGGTAGAACTCCCTCAGGGCTACGACGAGTTGATGGCTATGGCCATCCGGCACGCCCAGGCTGATCATGAGACCTACGGGAACCACCTGCTGAAGAGGAAGCGGGATGAGCAGTCTTTGGACCATCCCCGGGGGGAGGATCCCCCGCGCAGTCACGAGAGCAAACCCGGCCAGCGAGCCGAGCACGGGAGTCGCCGACCCGGCCGGAACAACAGCAACAACGGCAAGACCTGGCCGCAACGACAGCAGAGGCCCTTCTCTGACAGGCCCCAGTCTCGGGCCGAGAACAAACCTGCACCGTACCACCAAGAGCGCCCCCTGGCAATTATGCCAGCACCCCTGGCTAATCAAGAAGTCTTCTCCACTCTCACCGCATCCTATGAGGACATCCTGCTGGAGAATGCGGACGTCATTGCCCCACCGCCCCAGAGAAGGTACCCCAAGGGGAAGCTTACGACGGCGCAGACAGGCAAGTACTGCTCGTACCACGATGAGGCAACTCATCGGACGAACCAGTGCTTCGCCCTCAAGACTGCAGTGCAGGGCTTGATTGATAGCGGCCAGCTCCAGAGATATGTGGGGGAGAGAGGAGCAGGCCCCGACCGGGAGGGTAACCCAGCTTGGTAAACCCGCTGGGTCCAGGCGGTTAGTTTGGCATATCGCCGGTTCAACCGATTGTAAAGATCAAATATATGCACACTACTTTTGAAAACTCTGGCCCCGCAAGCTCAGATATATATTCATAGTTAATTAAAGTATCCAAAAAGTAAACCGCTCCGGAGAGTTTCTTTTACAAGCAAGAGCAAGAAAAACATCCTAAGGAGCCGCATCTCCAGCGGTAGCTTCGTCGTCGACCTCAGCTCCGGCAGGTTCGGCACTGTTGGTAAAAGAATCCAAGTGCGAGCGACGCTCCGCTCCTGGTTGTTCCTCCACCACCAGCTGCTGGACGACCGGCTCCACAGGAGCATTTCCTTCGGCAGAGGTACCTGGCATCAGGGAAGTATTTAACCACCCCTTCGCCGCCCATTCCGTGTAGGCATCCGAGATGCCTTCTTCCCGGGCCTTCTCCAGGAACCGATCGCTCTCCTCGTATTGAAGAACGAACCGGTCGAACTGTTCCGGATCATCTCCACCAACAGCAGCAGCGGTGGCACGTGCCTAAAGCTCGTCTATCTTGGCTTCCAGCTCGGCCCTCTCAGCGTCAGCCCGCTCCCGCTCCCTCTCCATGCTCCGGTTCTGCTCCTCCAGCTCCCGGGCCTTCTCCTCCATCTTCCTGGCCTTTTCCTCCATCTTCTTGGCCCTCTCCTCCGCCCTGGCCTTCTCCCGATCCGAGTGAGACTTCTCCACCTCCAGAAGCTTCTGAGACTTGGATAGCGCAGTTATCTGCCTCTTCAGCACCGGGAGCTCCTCGCTTGCATCCGGCTGGTACAGGTGGTAGAGCAGCTGCAGGGCAACAAAGGCAGTCAAGTGGCAAAGAAAGAAGGCAGGATATAAGCAATACGGTGGTACCATGCGGTACTTACTCGGAAGATGGATTCCTTGCATTTTGGCCGGTTGCCACCCGCCAGCACGCCATCAACCCCGGACTTGTCCAGGCCGAAGCTGGCCAGGTCCGCCATCACCTGCCGAACGAGAGCATTGTCCGGACTTCCCCTCACCGCCTCCGCAGGCGCAGGACTGCTCTGCTGGTCAGCTCCGGCTCCCTCCCCAGCATGGGATGTTACGTTGCTGGTTGTCCTGACCCGCTTCGCCAGGACCTCCCGGGATGACCCGCCGGTTAGCGTCACCAGCAAAGGGGACGGACCGTCCGGCCCTTTCCGCTTCTCTCCCCGCCCTTCGGGAGCAGCGGCACGTGCGCTTGCACGAGGAACAAAAACAGCGATACCCAGGCTCGCCGCACGGTTGGGGACCCTGTTTTCTCCCCCAGGAACCCGCACCGGTCCCCCGGTGCTCTTGCCCTTCCCTGGCACCGCTGCTGCCGCAGAGTGATGGGTCTTCACTCGCTCCGGCACGTAGGACGATTCGTCCAGATCCCGGGCCTGGGGCTCCGCATGCAACGTGTTTCTGCCTAAACCCGGGGGTCTTGGTAGATACTTGATGAATCCAACTCGATCTCCTGCAATCCTGCTTACTAAGGGGAATACCGGGCGGGCCGGCCTTCACCTCTCCGATGCCTAAGTTAGTATAGTTGGAATATATATAACCTGGGCACGTATGTAAGCAGGGAGAGAGACAAGTTACCTATTTATGGTGGTAGTCGAGGCCCATATATAGGTGGTTGAGGGTGAGGGCTGGCCTTACCCTTCGATGTGGGACTGGTTCCCTTCTGTTTGGATATTCTGGTGCCCTCTTTGGCAGGCAGGCGCCCCTGGTCCCAGGACCCTTGGAGGCAGGATAGACCGCTGGGCCCCGAGGCCTGGTGCTGGTGATCCGATCCTGGGTCCTGGGCCGGGCCCTGGTGTACTTGCCGCGGGTCTGTGGGCTTGCTGTAGCCCCTCTGCGGCTACTGTCAACAAGTCCCCCAAGTTCCCGGTCAAGTGCAATCTTGAATGGGGACTTATCTGTCTTGCTCTTGTCCCGCAGACCCGCGGGGTTACCCCAACCTACAGGTCCCCAGTCCCCCAAGTCCGCGTTAAAGATTGGGCGTGACCGAGGTGAGTACCTGTTACTGATGGCAAGAAATAATTTATAAACATGTTGGGTAATGTAAAACAGGA
>OY821756.1:61122851-61371758 GCA_963682095.1 Potentilla sterilis | reverse complement strand
TGGAAGCGGACGGGCGGGTTACGTTGCATGCGGAGCCCCAGGCCCGGGATCTGGACGAATCGTCCTACGTGCCGGAGCGAGTGAAGACCCATCACTCTGCGGCAGCAGCGGTGCCAGGGAAGGGCAAGAGCACCGGGGGACCGGTGCGGGTTCCTGGGGGAGAAAACAGGGTCCCCAACCGTGCGGCGAGCCTGGGTATCGCTGCTTTTGTTCCTCGTGCAAGCGCACGTGCCGCTGCTCCCGAAGGGCGGGGAGAGAAGTGGAAAGGGCCGGACGGTCCGTCCCCTTTGCTGGTGACGCTAACCGGCGGGTCATCCCGGGAGGTCCTGGCGAAGCGGGTCAGGACAACCAGCAGCGTAACATCCCATGCTGGGGAGGGAGCCGGAGCTGACCGGCAGAGCAGTCCTGCGCCTGCGGAGGCGGTGAGGGGAAGTCCGGACAATGCTCTCGTTCGGCAGGTGATGGCGGACCTGGCCAGCTTCGGCCTGGACAAGTCCGGGGTTGATGGCGTGCTGGCGGGTGGCAACCGACCAAAATGCAAGGAATCCATCTTCCGGGTAAGTACCGCATGGTACCACCGTATTGCTTATATCCTGCCTTCTTTCTTTGCCACTTGACTGCCTTTGTTGCCCTGCAGCTGCTCTACCACCTGTACCAGCCGGATGCAAGCGAGGAGCTCCCGGTGCTGAAGAGGCAGATAACTGCGCTATCCAAGTCTCAGAAGCTTCTGGAGGTGGAGAAGTCCCGCTCGGATCGGGAGAAGGCCAGGGCGGAGGAGAGGGCCAAGAAGATGGAGGAAAAGGCCAGGAAGATGGAGGAGAAGGCCCGGGAGCTGGAGGAGCAGAACCGGAGCATGGAGAGGGAGCGGGAGCGGGCTGACGCTGAGAGGGCCGAGCTGGAAGCCAAGATAGACGAGCTTCAGGCACGTGCCACCGCTGCTGCTGCTGGTGGAGATGATCCGGAACAGTTCGACCGGTTCGTTCTTCAATACGAGGAGAGCGATCGGTTCCTGGACTGCCTGGAGAAGGCCCGGGAAGAAGGCATCTCGGATGCCTACACGGAATGGGCGGCGAAGGGGTGGTTAAATACTTCCCTGATGCCAGGTACCTCTGCCGAAGGAAATGCTCCTGTGGAGCCGGTCGTCCAGCAGCTGGTGGTGGAGGAACAACCAGGAGCGGAGCGTCGCTCGCACTTGGATTCTTTTACCAACAGTGCCGAACCTGCCGGAGCTGAGGTCGACGACGAAGCTACCGCTGGAGATGCGGCTCCTTAGGATGTTTTTCTTGCTCTTGCTTGTAAAAGAAACTCTCCGGAGCGGTTTACTTTTTGGATACTTTAATTAACTATGAATATATATCTGAGCTTGCGGGGCCAGAGTTTTCAAAAGTAGTGTGCATATATTTGATCTTTACAATCGGTTGAACCGGCGATATGCCAAACTAACCGCCTGGACCCAGCGGGTTTACCAAGCCGGGTTACCCTCCCGGTCGGGGCCTGCTCCTCTCTCCCCCACATATCTCTGGAGCTGGCCGCTATCAATCAAGCCCTGCACTGCAGTCTTGAGGGCGAAGCACTGGTTCGTCCGATGAGTTGCCTCATCGTGGTACGAGCAGTACTTGCCTGTCTGCGCCGTCGTAAGCTTCCCCTTGGGGTACCTTCTCTGGGGCGGTGGGGCAATGACGTCCGCATTCTCCAGCAGGATGTCCTCATAGGATGCGGTGAGAGTGGAGAAGACTTCTTGATTAGCCGGGGGTGCTGGCATAATTGCCAGGGGGCGCTCTTGGTGGTACGGTGCAGGTTTGTTCTCGGCCCGAGACTGGGGCCTGTCAGAGAAGGGCCTCTGCTGTCGCTGCGGCCAGGTCTTGCCGTTGTTGCTGTTGTTCCGGCCGGGTCGGCGACTCCCGTGCTCGGCTCGCTGGCCGGGTTTGCTCTCGTGACTGCGCGGGGGATCCTCCCCCCGGGGATGGTCCAAAGACTGCTCATCCCGCTTCCTCTTCAGCAGGTGGTTCCCGTAGGTCTCATGATCAGCCTGGGCGTGCCGGATGGCCATAGCCATCAACTCGTCGTAGCCCTGAGGGAGTTCTACCCTGACGGCGTAGGAAAACTTCCCTGCCCGAAGCCCCTGCTTGAATGCCATCTCGGCGATGCCTTTATCCAAGTTCCGGACCCCGGCCGTGGCCGTCTGCCACCGGTTGACAAAGGTTCTCAACTCTTCCCCGGGGGCCTGGATGCAATTGAAGAGGACGGTGGACGTCTGTGCTCCCTCGACTCGGAGGATGAAGCGGCCTACGAACCGGTCAGCCAGCTGTTCGAATGCCTCGATTGAATTCGCAGGAAGCTCGTAGAACCAACTGAGCGATTCTCCGGACAGGGTCTCCTGGAAGATGTTGCAGCAGATTGCATCGGAGTAACCCTTGGCGCAGGTCTGGGATCGGAAGCTGTCCAGATGTTGATACGGGCAGCCGGACCCGGAATAGGTGAGCTTGAGGGACTTCTGGTTGCCAGATCTCCCCGACTCTATGACTCGGTGTGAAAAGGGGCCCATGCGCTCGTTGAACCGGGCGCCTTCCAATGGTCGGGCTGCTCTCCTCTCGTTTGCCTCCATCTGGGCCTTCAGGTCCGACACGGTGTTGGCTAGCAGTTGCAGCGCCCGGGCGGTTGGAGTATCCACTTCACCCATGGACGAAGCGTGCGGCTGGTGGGAGGCGGGCGTGCTCTTCGGCAGGTCCTCGCCGGCTCGTAACTTCTCTCGCACAGGCTCGCTGGGTCGGGCGCCCGAAGATTGCCCTGCCTCTAGCTGCCGGGGTTGGACTAGCAGGGGTGCGGCTTGTGCCTCGGCCATGGCAGCACTGCGCTGCTGCCCCCTCTCTAGGGCGGCTACCAGGGCGGCGTTTACTGCCTCTATCTCTTCGTATCGGGCCTGGGACTTGGCTCGGTCCCGGTCGTTCTCCTCTCTGAGACGACTAACTTCTGCGGCCATCGCCCGTACCTTTCCCGCCAAGCCGTCATGGTCGGGGCTGTACGTGGGGTCTTGATCCTGGCTCTCAGACTGATCACTCGGATCATCCGAGAACGTCAGGGATAGGCCACGAAGCACCGGGCTGCCTTCGTCCTCTATCGGGTCTTTCCCGTGCGAGCTCTCGTGGCGGGGCTCCGGATCACCGGAGGGCCCTCCATGGCTCCTTCCCAAATCGCTGCCCTGCTCGCCACGCAGCTCCCGCGTGACGACAGGGGTGGAGGCGAGCGTTTGCACAGCTGCAACACGCCCCTCCTCAGTAGTTCCTTTCTCTTGACTCATTCCCACAATCTCAGCCAGCGGTGTTGCTCGCAGGGCTTTTTGTTCAGATTTCCCACAGACGGCGCCAATTGTTTCTGCCTAAACCCGGGGGTCTTGGTAGATACTTGATGAATCCAACTCGATCTCCTGCAATCCTGCTTACTAAGGGGAATACCGGGCGGGCCGGCCTTCACCTCTCCGATGCCTAAGTTAGTATAGTTGGAATATATATAACCTGGGCACGTATGTAAGCAGGGAGAGAGACAAGTTACCTATTTATGGTGGTAGTCGAGGCCCATATATAGGTGGTTGAGGGTGAGGGCTGGCCTTACCCTTCGATGTGGGACTGGTTCCCTTCTGTTTGGATATTCTGGTGCCCTCTTTGGCAGGCAGGCGCCCCTGGTCCCAGGACCCTTGGAGGCAGGATAGACCGCTGGGCCCCGAGGCCTGGTGCTGGTGATCCGATCCTGGGTCCTGGGCCGGGCCCTGGTGTACTTGCCGCGGGTCTGTGGGCTTGCTGTAGCCCCTCTGCGGCTACTGTCAACACAACGTAACCCGCCCGTCCGCTTCCACCGAGGACCGGGCCACGCTCGCACCCTTCTCCGTAAGATGCTTCAGGAGATCTTCCCCGTCCATCGAAAGAGTGTTTTCGGGCTTGATCACCGCCCGGGTTGACGCACCTGCAGGACAAAGAAAACGTTAAATTGTTGAGCAAAACCTAGCACAAGTCCCACCGCTAGGGTTTGTTACCCACCGGGATCCCGCCCAAGCCCACAGTGTTCCAGCACTTCTCGCCGGATGAAATTGTACGAACTTCGCTCCAGGTGGTCCCAGCAGCCAAGAATAGTCAAGACCCTCTCCTGCTCCAACTCGGACTGCTGGAACGACTGGTCGCCTATGGGCTGGAAGGCGCCAGGCACCCGGTACCTCCTCCTCTTCACCTGCCAAGCCCCGCCAGCCATCACCACCTTCTTTCTCCAGCTGTTGTCTACCCATGAAGGCATAGTGGTGATAACCGCTTGATTGTTGCGGGAGTTGAAGGATAAGCAGCCTTTGGACCCCGCATTCCTCGAGTAGGACAACCTATACAGCGCCCGGAATTCATTGATCGTAGGCATACTCATTCCGGACAAGTCGTATAGGCAGCCTAGGCTTAGTAGCCGCCTCCATTGGAGACCGGGCAGCTGCGCGGGCGACGCTGGCAGGGCACTCAGTATATACTGCACAAAATCAGGCAGCGGTAGCGACATCCCGTGCCGGAACTGGTCCGGATGCACGGCAACCCAACCCTCCTCCGAGTTACAGGCCGACTCTCCAGGGTTCAATGGACGCAAAATGATATCGTCCGGGATACCCCACGTTTCCCGGAACGCGGCAATCTCCGCGGAAGTCATGCTCTCCTCCGGTTCGTCACACACCACGGCAGTTCTTCCCCTACCAAGCGTGTAGCTTTCAGCGCGCGCACCGGCCATGCGCACCCCGTGCGGTATTTCAGCTTCCGAGGAATCTGACCCAGAATCTGAGGACGTGGACGAGGCACCGCTCCCGGAGCGGTCCGCGGCTTCTTGCTCCGGGGCTTTAGAATCGAGCCAGTCCTGCATCCTCTCCACATCATCCACCACAGGACCTCTTGCGGCAGATTCAGAAGCCTCCTCCGAGCTCGAAGTGTACATCTTAATCTAGGGGCAGAAAAGCAAAACCCTAACGCTCGTCAGCAACAGACTACAACACCACCTTCAACGGCCTCTCCCCAAAAAGTTTGCCGCTGAGCGACCCAGTCGGCGACACAAATCCCTCCCCCCCCCGCCGCAAAACAACAAATCAAAAAGCAAGAAACACCGGGGCAAAGAACACAACTTACCGATTAGTATGCTCAGCCGAGGACAATCCGCCCTGCGAAAGCAACGAGCAATGGTAAAAGGAGGCTTGGGAGCGCTTCAAACAACGGATCTCTTGGGGCAAGGAACTTAGGGTTTTTTCGCCGGACCACCTCCTTTTTCTCTCGGTCTCTCTTAAAAAGTACAAGAAGCAAAGGTAGAAAGAAGAGCAGAAGAGACCTATTTATAGAGGGGACCGGTGCCCTAGGCATTTAGAAATCCCTCCAAAAAACGCAATCAGAGCAACTCAAACGCCTGCGAATCCAGGCCCTCCATCACAAAACCGTCCCCTGATGGCACGTGTCCCAGCATTGGTAAAACTGCCCACGCCATCATAACTGACGGGACTGATGGACTCCCTCCTTAAATGCATGTCAGCCACCTGTCCCACACGCTGGCGACAGGAAGGTAGGAGCAGGAACCAGGGAGTCACGCTCCCCTACGCTTCCCCAGATTCCACGGTTGCACGCCATCATCATTGCAATTCAAACCGCTTAGGAAGACCTCTCACCGGTTATGCTGATCCAACCGCTTCAAGAGCACCTATCCGGGTTTGAGCAGGACCTCGCACCGATATGGCATGTTGCCCGCGCGAGTCCCGCCCGGTACCATGGCAGTCCGCGGTTATGATCATTCAACCGGCTCCATGGCATCTTCCCCGCATTTACACCAACGACCTCGTTTCGATATGGCAGGACGCCCGATCGAGGTCCGGTCTGCAAGTTCATCCGGGACTCGTTTTGATTTGGCAGAACGCCCGTCGAGCCCCCATGAACTCCACCTCGCACCGATATGGCAGAACGCCCGGGCGAGGTCCACCCCATCGGTTCCGTCATGTCCCACCAGCTTCAGAGTACTTTCCGGAAACATAATCACCCGGACCCATGGCTTTTCACCGGGGGACTCGTTTCCATGGCAAACGCATGGGCTTTATAAATCGGGCGAGTTTACATCTAACACATGTACTCTTGTCCAGCAGGATAAAAACCCTGCGTCGCATTGAACCGCGATACTGTCCAGCAAGATAAAAACCCTGCATCGCACTGAACTGCGATACCTTTGGGAACACATGGGGGAGACTCGTTATCTCTACACCATCCCACCGGGCAGATTGTATCTCTAACACAGAACAAATCTCCCCGCAGGCTAACAAACCTGCACATTTACCTCATCACTTATTCAAACACAAAGCTGAGAAGAACTAGCAAATGTTTGCACCGCTCCGTTCTAGTTTGGCAGAACGCCCGGTTCTGGCCCAGTTTGCACCGCTCCGTTCTGATTTGGCAGAACAACCGGTTCTGGCCCAGTTTGCACCGCTCCGTTCTGATTTGGCAGAACAACCGGTTCTGGCCCAGTTTGCACCGCTCCGTTCTGATTTGGCAGAACAACCGGTTCTGGCCCAGTTTGCACCGCTCCGTTCTGATTTGGCAGGATGCCCAGTTCGGGATCAGTGAGCTCCGAAGGGCAGCAGACCCAATCAGAATTCCGTGCATTAATCTCTTGCATGGCGGATTTCAACGCCTCATCATCATCATTCCATGCATTAATCTCTCGCATGGCGGATTTCAACGCCTCATCATCATCACTCCATGCACCATCTATCGCATGGCATCATCTCATGCACTCTTCGGGTTTCCACCCCGTTCCATGCTCTAACACTCGAGCACCATCCTGTTTTACATTACCCAACATGTTTATAAATTATTTCTTGCCATCAGTAACAGGTACTCACCTCGGTCACGCCCAATCTTTAACGCGGACTTGGGGGACTGGGGACCTGTAGGTTGGGGTAACCCCGCGGGTCTGCGGGACAAGAGCAAGACAGATAAGTCCCCATTCAAGATTGCACTTGACCGGGAACTTGGGGGACTTGTTGACAGTAGCCGCAGAGGGGCTACAGCAAGCCCACAGACCCGCGGCAAGTACACCAGGGCCCGGCCCAGGACCCAGGATCGGATCACCAGCACCAGGCCTCGGGGCCCAGCGGTCTATCCTGCCTCCAAGGGTCCTGGGACCAGGGGCGCCTGCCTGCCAAAGAGGGCACCAGAATATCCAAACAGAAGGGAACCAGTCCCACATCGAAGGGTAAGGCCAGCCCTCACCCTCAACCACCTATATATGGGCCTCGACTACTACCATAAATAGGTAACTTGTCTCTCTCCCTGCTTACATACGTGCCCAGGTTATATATATTCCAACTATACTAACTTAGGCATCAGAGAGGTGAAGGCCGGCCCGCCCGGTATTCCCCTTAGTAAGCAGGATTGCAGGAGATCGAGTTGGATTCATCAAGTATCTACCAAGACCCCCGGGTTTAGGCAGAAACAACACTTATTTTATTGTTTCGATATATGATTCGTTATGAGAGATCGTCATGTGAGGATGAGTGTTTCTGTTGTACTAAAGAGTGTTGATTTTGTTCTATAAATCGATGCATTATTTGTGATACATTTGTTTAACTGGATATATTGTTGGATGATTTACTGTACAAATTGTTTCTTAATTTGGAAATAAAATTGTGTATTGTCTAAATTGTCTCTTAAATTCTAAACCCTAAACCATTAATTGGAGAGTCGACTCTAATCATAATGTTAAGATGTAGTAGTCTGAGTCATGTCTAATATTTACTGAATTGCCAGAAAAAGGAAAAAATAAAAATAAAAATGACTTAATTTTGACATAAATTATAAAGACTACATTAATGAGTGGACACGTTGATGGATTGTTATCTAATAAACATGAAAGTTTATAAAAAATTAAAAATAAACATTAAAGTTCAATATCACGTTGAATTGTAAAGACGAAAGGTTTCACATTTAAATTTTGAGGGTATCATCTTCATCATGTTTTAGTTTTGGAATCGTAACGACTGTTTGTGTTTTTAGAACAAAAGAGAATTTTCTTTGATAAAAAAAAAATTAGAGTTTCCGATATAAAAAAAAAGCGGGTTATTTCAAAAAGTGATGATACTAACCATTGGTAACATGTAACACAAATACATCCATATATGTTTTACACATATTTTTTAGGGATCTCTCATTTAATCTACTTTTCGATAACATATTAACATTTTCACCGTTCGACATTCATGTTTATATGGGTAAATCGTATCTGAAAATTTGCATTCCATTTGAAAATCGTAAGAGCATTGAAAATTGTAATTTACAAATAAAAACATGAACATTTCAGGTGTGACAGATTTCATACGTCCATTGATTTCATCTAGTTAGATGCCTTAACGATCACCATTTTAGCTGAAAATTTACATGAATTATCTACACATATAAACCTAGTAATTGAACGGTGGAGATGTAAAAATTCAATTAAAAAATTGGCCAAATAATCAATCTCTTAAAATGAATAAAATGAGGGATCCCTTAGTGGAAGGGCCCTCTATATATATATACAGTTTCTATCCAGAACGAACCTTCACTTTGAACATACCTTGTGAAATTCAGTTATTGACACATTTTTCTGTCATATTTTAACATCTCCACCGGTCAGATGTTAGATCATAATGTATAGATCGTCTCTGCCAAATTTCATTCAATTTGGTGATCGAAATTATGTCTCTAAAAGGTTTGGTAGAGGATAGGGAGCCAATTACTGCACCAGATTTGCCTAACCAGTTTCACACCACACTGAAACCACACCTTACATGGCCTGACAAGAAGAGGCGATCAGCTCATGAAGCCCCATTTACCTCGCCTAAAAAGAATTGCACCGAGAAACATGCATTCAGAAGTGGAAAAAAACTTATGTTTCCAGGTCTGGAAAGCGAAGAGCATGCAGAACAAGTTCAGCCTGCACATGAACCTATACAGGAGGCATCACCCCATGTACAAGAGTAGAACCTTGTGCATCTCCCTAAAAGCTTACATATAAAAGAATCTTCTTCTTGCGCCTGCAATTGTTGTTCCAGGCCAGCCTCCAGAAGCACCACACATCGTTCTCTATCCTCTAGAAGCGCCCCCAAGGGAAGATTGTATGGTTAGGCATGAGAAAGTGTTTCTTTTCAACGGATTCCCAAGTACGGAACCCAGAATTATGCATGTTTTCTCTTATGGTAATTACGAAGTTGAGAAGACAGCTCCTCCATGTACAACTTATAGACTCAAATTGATTGGGCACTCCAGAGGGCGAGTCTACTTCAGAATTCAAGCTTTGAAGAGGATTTATGTGTGGGATTTGGAAAAGAAAAATGTAAGCCAAATGATTGAAGATATGGAAGTAAGCGCTGGAGAAATTTTTTTATATGGATTTGGACATAAAATCAAAGGTTTGTTCATGGTAGTCAGGATTGGGCACCCACATCACCCTATCAAGAAGAATAAGGATTGTGAATGCCATATTGATACATTGAGGGAGGAGAACAATGGAGAAGATCTAGAATTGCAGACAAATTCCACAACTTATATTGTGAAGGTCCTACAAGGGGGGGGGGGGTCTTTTTCGTTCGATTTCGCTCTCAAATATAGCAGTAGTTGGTGCTATCATGTATAGCAGAAATACGATGACTAAAAAGTATAAAAGTGCAATAATAAACAAACAACACCAATATATTTTTTATTCGCAGAAACTCTGCACCAAGGAGAAAAACTGTGTATCTCTTACTCGAAGGGGCAAACCTTTCCACTATGTAATTTAACACTTCTTACAAGATTGTAGTAATCTAGATAGTTGACGGCATTACTATCCTGCCTAGGCTCTACCTAGTCTACGACATATTCTACCTCTCATGTCTTTAAGTGTTTACATATGAAGGTAACTTAAGTTTCAGTTCTGAACACAACTATTAATGAGCTGGTTTATAATAAGCGCTTTAACACTTCTTACAAATTTGCAGCAATTTGTGGATAGCAAACTACATTTCTATCATAGTCTCTCAATTGTTCTGTCTCACTTGTCTCTCAAGTGTCTACACACGCAAATATCAGAAGCTTTAACCTTGAATCCAGCTACTTCTCAGCTGATTCAGTTATGAACACTTCCGGGGTTGCTTGCATCACAAACACATCTCATGGTATGCAAATGCAAATGATATGAGTTTTTGCAAAAAGGGTTTTGTGTCCAGCTTTAAGGTTTACAATTACACAAGGAAGACTTAGAGCAAATGGACATGCAAGGGAATAAAACCCAAGAAAAGAAAATAGAAGACTACATTTTGAACAACCAAGGAGCAAAGAGATTTATGGCCGTTTATATAGGCATGAGTGAGGTTCCATGAGAGCACGCAAATAGCCAATCAAAACTAATATGACATAGTAGCCAAGAGCAAAATATTAGGTAGGACACTATTGAGCCAAGAAGAATATATTCCTAATAGTAGAAAGATATTAAAGGGAGAGAGGACACAATCATCTATAAATAATTCTAACCCCTGTTATTAGGAAGATCTAGTGTTTTCCTTCCTATTTTTTTCTAGTTGGCTATGGCCAGTATTCGCTTCAAAGTTACTTACTCGTATGAGCTTTGCAAGTACGCCTCAAAAGTAAAGATGTCTATTTCAAGAATATTCGAGAGCTTGAAATATATTTGAGTAATGTTTAGGTCAAATAAGTAAAATATTTTTTTTTTTAAGTTTAACGGTTCAATTATTTCCTCATGGTGGGAAGCACAATTGTATCATTTTAGCATAAGCTAATGATATGATCAGTGATTGTTTAAAAAAAAAAAAAAGACTTATAATCTAACAACAAATATAATGTCCAAATTTATTTAGTTTACAACTTAGTAATAAACAAAGATATTCTAAACCAAACTTTTATATAATAAAGTAAAGATTATTTACGCACATGACAAATAAATTATTTTTATTCTGGAATTACGCTATCACAGACACACATTATGCATTTCAAGATAATAAATAGTAAGAATTTATTTGAAATCAACAGACGTAAGACTCATATTCGGTTCAACTAAAAGAGTCGGCCTCTGAAGTTGGAGATGAAACCAATGAGGAGTGATTCCGAGCAGCAGCTGCAACAAGATCTCATCATGAGAGTAGAGAGGGTTGCTCTACCTTCAATTGAAAGGTACACCGTGTGGTCTCTAGGTCTGAGGGTTTTGGTGGAGTCATCTCTACTATCATGATGGTTATTTGCTTTCGTAGTTTGTTGTCCGTTTATTTAGACGTTTTCTTTTCGGATTTTCGTTTCGTTTATTTCGTTTCGTTGCTTTTTGTTTTGAAACTTTTAGTTTGTAGTGGAACTCGACTCCTGTTTGACCAGACGTAATTCGGTTATATGACTTTTACTGTTGGAATATATCCATCATTAAAAAAAAACACATATTAGGTTAAGCTCTATAACTAATCTATCACGATTCTAATTAACAACATTCCTCGTTTAAAAACTATGATACTATATTTAATACTGTTGTATTCTATATCCGAAAAAAAAAACAAAAAACAAAAATGAAAAAAGAAAAAAGAAGAAAGAAAAAACGAATCATCCAATAACGAGTTAACAACAGCCTTACAGCCGCCAAAGATTGCAGTTCTTCAACACCCACCCACCTTTTTTCTTTTCTTTCTTTTTATTTACTCCAAAATTTCCTCCTTCTCTTTTTCTCTCTAACAAACAAGAAGCACAAGCAGCTGAAGCAGAAGCAGCTCAACTTTCTCTGTAAGCATCTAACAGCATTCATTGATTTCTCCAAAGAATGTTCCTTTATTTCCTTCCTTCCATGTCTCAAGAGCTCAAACTGGGGCTTTTCCTTGGTTAAAAAGTTGGATTCAAAAGTTTTTGAAAAAAAAGCAAAATGGGTTCTGTAGATCATACCCAGATCTTGTTTCTTTCTGATCCAGCTGAATTGCTTGTTAATTTTTGGGAAGAAGATCAGATATTCAGTGTGAGTTTTTAAGTTTTTGATGTTTTCAGCACCAAGTCAAAGTCTTTAGCTTTTGAATGCAAAATTTGATGGTTTTCTGCACCTGGGTTTTTGTCAATATAGGCCAGGGTATTAAATTGTTAGCTTTAAAAGGTCAAATTTTAGTATTGCTTGAGGAAAGTTTGGATTTTTGGGTTTGACTGATATGGATCAGAGATCAGAAACTAAGCAAGCTGCTGATTTTTGCATTGTTTTGTTTCATTGGAATTATGCAGCTTTTGATATCTGTGCTGGGATTGGAACATTTCTTTTTAGCTGAGGAAGATCTGTGTTTTAATCAAGGAAGATATAAGCAGCTTAAGAGTTTGGATTCTTGCTTCATTGGGGTGGATTTCGGGTTGATGTTTCTGGGTTTTTCTCTGTTCATTGAAGTTGTGTGATTGCTCTATCAGTAATGCAGTGTTTGGTTTGAAAGTGCGAGAAGAAGAGAGCTTGTTTTACCATTTTAAGTTATGATCAAGCAGATACTCAATAGACTCCCTAGGAAGCCCAAGTCAGGTGATCATCGTGAAGGAGGATCGTCCAACACTTCTTCAAATGCTTCAACCAGTTCAAGAAGCGGCTCAACGAGTAATAAATATGCAAACTCGGGTACTACGTCTGTGTCAGGCCCTAATTCTACTCCTAATTACGGAGTAAATCATGGAAACAAGCTTAACCAGGATGTGAATGCAAAGGTCAATGGGAATTCATTGGCTTCATTTGAGGCATTGCCTAGCTTCAAAGATGTTCCGAATTCAGAGAAGCAGAACTTGTGCATAAAAAAGTTGAACTTGTGTTGTTATGTGTTTGACTTCACTGACCCAACAAAAAACCTCAAGGAAAAGGACATCAAGCGACAGACATTGGTAGAGCTTGTGGATTACATTGCTTCTGCTAATGGGAAGTTCTCAGAAAGTGTCATTCAAGAACTCGTCAAGATGGTGTCCATAAACTTATTTAGAACATTCACTTCTCCACCCCATGAGAACAAAGCTTTTGAGGCATTTGACTTAGAAGAGGATGAGCCCTCAATGGACCCAGCATGGCCGCACTTGCAAGTTGTGTATGAATTGTTCTTGAGGTTTGTGGCATCACCAGAGACAGATGCAAAGTTGGCTAAGAGGTATGTTGATCACTCATTTGTTCTCAGGTTATTAGGTCTTTTTGATTCAGACGACCACAGAGAGAGGGACTACTTGAAAACCGTTCTGCACCGCATATATGGGAAATTTATGGTGCACCGCCCATTCATCAGGAAAGCAATCAACCACATCTTTTACCATTTTATTTTTGAAACTGAAAAGCATAATGGGATTGCTGAGCTTTTAGAGATTTTGGGAAGTATTATCAACGGTTTTGCTCTACCATTGAAAGAAGAGCACAAACTGTTTCTTGTTCGAGTGCTTATTCCACTTCACAAGCCAAAATGTGTATCCTTGTACCATCAGCAGTTATCATATTGCATTACCCAATTTGTGGAGAAAGACTGCAAACTTGCTGATACAATAATCCGTGGGTTACTAAAATATTGGCCTATTACAAATAGTTCTAAAGAGGTCATGTTCTTAGGTGAGTTGGAAGAAGTTTTAGAAGCTACTCAGCCTGGAGAGTTCCAGCGCTGTATGGTACCGTTATTTCGCCAAGTTGGCCGTTGCTTGAGCAGTTCGCATTTTCAGGTTTGTGGGTCACCACTTTCATTTGTTTCCTATTTGGTAATATTTCTCTTGTATGGGTGTCATGTAAATCTTTGTGTTGCTAGAGGTGCTGGTGGGAATACAGTATATCACTGGTTTAAGCTGTATGAACTAGTTGTGGGCGGTGAAATACTCAGCTCTATAGAATCTTTGTCCACGTAGCTTGTATTCTTCTTCTAGCATCTTAAATATATGTTAGTAATTAATTTTTATTGGCATCTAGGGGCAAGAATTAAATGGATTAATGATGTTCTGATTTATATGGTTAAGTGATAAAGGCGCACCTTAGGTGTTTCGAATTTGCAACCCTAGATCTTGAGATGCTGGTTAAAATTATTTCATGCAATCTTGCAATTAGGTTGATGTGAATACAGTTCTTGGTTAGTTTCCCATCCTACTTTGAGAGAAAAATTTGGGTTATACCTAGTCATATTTACATAGAAGTTTCCCCAATTTATGTCTTTACTTAAGTGCTATCTAAAGTATATTATTCTGTTTCAATGAAAGGAGTCGGTTAGCCTTTTGGCATGGTAAATTTGCTCATTTCCTCCTCTCAGTCACATGTATATATACCTTAATGGTCTGATTTACAGTTTATGCATATATTTACCCCTATTGGTCCTTAATTGCAGGTGGCGGAAAGAGCTCTCTTCTTATGGAATAATGATCACATTTCAAACCTAATCAAACAGAATCGTCATGTGTTACTGCCCATCATATTCCCCTCATTGGAGAGAAATGCAAGAAATCACTGGAACCAGGCAGTTCAGAGCCTAACACTAAATGTTCGCAAGATATTCTCTGACATTGACCCTGAGCTATTTGAGGAATGCTTGCTCAAATTCCAAGAAGATGAAGCACAAGAGAAGGAAATGAGTTTGAAACGTGAATTGACTTGGAAACGTTTGGAAGAGATTGCTGCAAAGAAAGCGTCTGCGAGTAACGAAGCGGTGCTTGTTTCCCCAAGAAAAGCCATGGGCAAACCTTCTGGCTAGCAAGTTAGAAAACTTGACGATATGATTACAGTGGGTTTGATATTCAAATTATTATGCAGATCATAGACTGACATTGCTTATAAGTTCTGAGATACGATCTACTTGTTGTTGGTTCCTTTGGTTCGTTACCTGCCAAAATTGGGATGTCAGGTGATCAAGTCAGAGAGCATGGGCTCAATCTGGAATACAATTGCCCCCTTTTGGTTTACCATGTGGGGTGTGGGCTGTATATATTTGATTGGGTGTAGAAGAAGGACAAAGGGGTGCTGCTGCTGTAGACATCATGATCACATAGGAGACTTGGCTAGTAAGTTACTCCTTTTGTCATCTGGGTTTTTAAGTTAACAAAAGGGCTTGAAATTGACATACTTTTGGATTTGGTTTAATAGAGGTATCATTCCTATCATCATCAATCTTTAGTTACATGTATTGTATCATGTATGTATCATCAAACTATTTTGCTTCTGCTTTTGTGAATGGATCCTTTTGTATACCTGGTATAATTTCAGAGTCATAAGCTGGCTTTGATGTTCGGTTCATTCATTTATTCATTATATTTGCCAGGTCCTGGCGAGTGTCTGAATTTCCTCATCAGGTTTAGGGCCTAGCGTGTAGAAAACACATCTGTTTGGTTGAGCTTGTGGTATGGGTTGGCCAACTTGTTTACATAATCTATGCAATAATTCATATCCCTATCATTAACAAATGGCCTACCTGTTGTTGAATGCTGACTATACTCATGTTTGAAAAGTCACAGAATCTCACAATCTGACCACACTCCGTGGCTGACAGTTACGAGCCTTTGTGTGTTCTATATAAAACTTGGTTCGTATCATGTTGCAGCTTCCCTTGTTCAAATCCTATCCTGCCTGCCTGCCTGCCTGCCTGCCTGCCATCCTTGTTGGATAAACACAGCACCGCTGGGTGTAAAATCAAATATGTCTAAAGCTTCCGTGTATATGAAAACCCTTTAATGGTGTAAACCAACTTTGTTGGGTGTAGATCATAGATGAACGAATTAATGCAAAAGATTTGGTAACTATTAACCGAACATTAACCACTACCCTGTGTCCGGCAACTGAACAAAACAAGAGGCAAATGGACAGAGCTCCTTATAGCTTCCCCTTCAAAACATCCACGGGCAAATTTCGTGGCATTTCTCATATTGGAACTCCATATATACAGATGTCTCCGGCGAGAAATCACACCATCGACCTTGCCAGATCCTTAGCAAGGTATTCTGGGGTTCGATCATTCTTCATAGCAACCCTTAATCCCTTTCACTAGATGATTGAGAGAATAATACAGTAAGGCCTTATCCCCAAGTTTCGTTCCTTTTGTATCTTAAAATAGTATGTCTAGCTTCCCCTACTTATAATGATCAAAGATTAATCAGTTTCTCCAAATAGGCCAAAACATTGAGAAGATGTTCACCTTGTTCATGAGTTCATCAATGAAATACCAAGCCAAGAGAAACATGAAGCGTTAGCTAACATGGTCCACATCAAGTTTGGGGCACTAGCCAGGCACCAACCTTGATCTTCTTCAATTTGATAATTACACAAGAACCGTATAGAAACCCATGCCCTCTTCACTACCACTACTCCCCTTTTCGGTCGTCAACATCATCAAAATATAAGCCCCTACGTACACTTATCAAGTCCAACCCTCCAGGTTGAAGCATATAAACATTTGGCTGGAACAAAAGGTGCAAAATAGACGCATGTTTAAACATAATTTGTAATTAATACATTGATTATATTCTTGCTTAGCAAGTCACGCCGTACCTTATGAATACTGCCTTATACTCGTTTGTAAATTAATAGAATTCTTGAGTATTGAACATGCTGTAAGGATTTAAATTGATAAAAAAAAAAAAAAAAAAATTGATATATATATATAAGCCGCGAGAAACCCTAGCTAGTGACGGAGGACGGCGGCGCGAAATCAGAATGGGGGACTCGGAAGAAAACACGAGATCGTTTAAGAGTCTAGGGCTATGCGATACACTTGTGAAGGCTGTTGGTGAACTGCAATGGAAATCCCCAACCCCTATTCAAGTGGAGACAATCCCTCAAGCCCTCGCCGGAAGACACTTGATCGCACTTGCCCAGACTGGTTCGGGTAAAACCGGAGCCTTTGCTCTTCCCATACTGCAAGCTTTTATCGATTATGATAAAAAACAGAGAACCCCTTTTGCTTTGATTCTCTCCCCAACAAGGGAGCTTGCGGTTCAGATCAGAGACCAGTTTGAAGCCCTAGGCATCTCCACTGGTGCCAAGTCTGCTGTGGTGAGTATATTTGTGCCCTAGGCAAGCTTCTACGTACATTAGTTTATTTTAAATGAAATTTTATTTATTTTACTAGTCTGAGATAAGAACTTTCGTTATAATTGGTTCAGCTTATTGGAGGATTGAACATGGTGGAAGAATCTAGGGTTCTTGGAAAACAGCCACACATCATTGTAAGCTTTCAGCTTAAAGCTACAACTTACTTTGGACACCTTCGTTTCGTTAAATAATTCTTTGTTTCCCCATATTTTGGTTTCTCGTTTTTGTATAAAAGCTCTCGTCTTTCGGCAAGCCTTGTTAACCAGTAGTTATTTCCCTTGTAGGTTGCAACACCCGGACGCCTCCTACATCATCTGCGTGACACAAAGGGATTTAATCTTCACTCAGTGAAATATCTGGTACTTTTTTAACGTCCCCTCTTCAGTTTTCTCTTTGGTTGTGCATGATGTAATTGCAATCTACAAATGTCTATATCTAGTTGGCATCTGCTTTCCCTTCTGATGAAGCTAGTTACAGTTTCCATAAGGCTTTTCCGAAAATAATCTAAGCAAACCGGCCTCTCTCTTTTTTAACTGATCGAGCAGGTTTTAGACGAGGCAGACAGGCTGCTTGGTGATGAATTTCAAAAATCTACAGATGAAATTCTGAAATGCCTCCCTCGTGGTAGTGAACGGATCACATATTTATTTTCTGCTACAATGACCAAAAAGTTAAGTTCACCTATTTCAATATGGTTGTATTGTATTACTTGTGCCAATTTCGTTTTGTATGAATGCTGCACATTGGATATAGTAACGCACTACGCCATAAATAACTTGAAGCGACGCATTTTGAAAATGGCTGCGGAAAACTGTCACCTAAGAAGTTCTTAAGTGACTAACATAGAGTCTGTTGCATAAAAAAGACGATAAGTCGTGATGGGTTGTATGAACATCTGTGTCTTAGTTTCTCTTTCTATTATCTAGGCGAAGAGAAGTCTCTCTTTATCAACATTGTAGCTAACAAAATTCTGCTCTAATGTTGCAGGTCAAGAAGGTTGAAAGAGCTTGTCTAAGGAACCCTGTGAAGGTATGATGAAAGAGTCTCTTGCACCATGTTCACTCCACATATTTGTTTCAAAAGTGATCATGTTATTTCTTCATTTATCTCAGATTGAATTAGCATCCAAGTACTCTACGGTTGACACACTGAAGCAACATCTATTGCTGGCGCCGTTAAAGCACAACCTTAAGGTTTCTGCATTTCTACTTATTCTTGTTTTTTTTTTTCTTTCTTTCTTTCTGGATTTTAATTCTATAGGCTCAACCGCATTCCGATTTTATTCTATGTTGACAAAAAACATGTTTGTAATCTGAGGAGATCTTAGGAATGGACCATCTTTTAGTTGATTATTCCGACTTCAAATTAGGTTATAGGAAGTACTACTCGTTTGGAAGTCCATCCACCATTTTAATATATATGTATATCGAAGAGTAGAATTCAATTTTTCAATGGAGTTTTGGCCATTTTGATGTTGCTAATTACTGTCATGTTTCGTTTGTGTATATATAAATTCACACAAGCTAGTAATGTACCTCCAGGATTGCTATCTCGTATATATTCTTACTAAGAAGTGCCACTACACAGCAATGATTTTCACTGAACAATGCGCCAGAACACCCTTTTTGGCCTATACACTTCGAAATCTTGGAATTAGGGCCATCCCTCTTCATGGTAATATGAGCCAGGTACTGTGTGTCGCATTTAGTTTACTTGCCGAACTACTGCAATTGTGCGCAGGCTTCATTTATTTGAAGCATTTTAACGTCAATAGCACTATGTCATTTAACCTGGCTAGCTTGTTTGTATAAACTTCTTGCAGCAAAAGAGACTCGGAGCCTTTAACATGTTCAAATCTGGACAGTGTAATGTCCTTGTCTGTACAGATGTGGCAAGTAGAGGATTGGATATTCCAACGGTGGATATGGTTATTAATTATGACATTCCTCAGAACCCTAAGGTTAGTCTTTCCATTTATGAACACACTGTAGGAGTGCAGGGCTGGTTGTTTTCTTATCTGCCATATAGTTAGCTCATTTAGCTGCAGCTCTTTTTGATTTAGAAATTTGTGTCCCTCCTATATATGAGATCGATCCTTTCTCCTATAATGTTTTGTTTTCTGAGCTAAATTTGTCATTGTTCTTTCATTCAAATAATACACAGATATTATGATAGAAGTTATGACAGTAGTTGTACTGATAGAAATTATGGCAGTAGTTTCTTATCAAATTATCAGCAAATTATGATAGAAATTATGACAGTAGTTATACTAATGCCTTTAACACAGTTTCACTGAAATGTTTTCTCCATTGTTTACACTCCTTTTGGTGTTGCATGTTTTGCTATCTTGTGTCCTTGCAAGCCTGTATACATAGTTTATATACTACTAATACTAGTATCAAATGAAATTGACAAAGGGGTAAACACAAGAAACACCTCTATTTCATATCATGTGCAATTTTTTTGCCTTACTAGCTAGCTGATTAAAAATGAGTCGCAGAATTATATCCATCGAGTAGGAAGAACAGCTCGTGCTGGACGATCCGGGGTCGCAATCACTTTCGTGAGTAGCAAACTCGACTTACTAGGGTATTCCCGGATAGAATCGCTTATTGGTACGCTTAGCTTTATGGCGTGCTATTTGTGTTTTTAGGCAAGAAAGTAGTGTGTTTTGAGTGCTTACCATCTTGTAAACTGTTCAGGCAAGAAGTTAGATCCATTTCCTGCTCCTGAAGAAGAAGCCTTACAATTTCTAGAAAGTGTCACAGAGGCTAGAAGATTAGCCACCAAGGTAATGGTCACCCTATGGCTATATATCTTGGTTTCCTTTTCAATACATATCAAGGTATAGTTGGACTGACACGATCGAGTTTTGCAGAAAATTAAAGAAAGTGAAGGCAAGAAGAGAAAGTGGGGAGGAAACGATGGTGATGATGATGAGGATATTGTGAAGATTTTTGGAAACCAGGATGGAAAATCGAAGAAGATGTTCAACAAAAGGTTCAAGAAATGATGAAAGTTGATCAAAGTTTGCCTTCATAACAAAGAAACTGCAGTTTCCCTTTGTGTAAAATGAACAACATATATGCATGTCTCTTATTCTCTACTTAATTTCATCTTACTTCAGGAATTGGGTTTGCTAGGAAACTAATTTTCAGAGATTTTTTATTATTTAGATGATAAATTTTTTCTTTTTTTAGTCCGACTACTCCTGCATAACTGCATAAAGCTATTCTCAAAAGAAATTTCACATACATAAAATTATAGCTAATGCATAATTTGGAAATTTCTTGTGTGACAACATTTGTGAAACTGAACTATACATCAAAACTAATTTTACGATTCTCCATCGATCCTAGCTCTTACATAATTAAGGTTATTTCGTACAGGAGCAATTATATATTGAGCAAATAGCACAATCTATATATGTAGGATCGGGTCGGTAAATATGTTGTCAAATCACTCTTACAGAAATAAGACCTTTATCATTGTCGACATAATAAACAAATTAGTATGCAAGAGTTACCGCAAAAGGTCTAACTAGTATTATTTGAATTAAGTGATACTCATTTTGCAATGTTCAAATGTATGCATACATGTTTTATTACGTGATTCACACACTCACTAAGTGAAGATAAATAGATAATAACACTAAAGTTCTTGCTTCATAGAAATTCTACGGAATTTGTGAGCTAACTATTTTGTACTTATTCCACATATTTAAAGATAATTATAAAGGTAATTTATATAGTAACTTATTGACCATATGATCTACAATAATAGTTGGTGCTGTATATTTGTCTAAATAAGAAAAACTAACTTTGTAGCAGACGGTGCTTCAAATCTTGAAGTCATAATATACAAATGGCCGGGTAGATGGAGTCATAGCTTTCCTCACCCTATTGCCTTAGCTTATTTTTGACTTGTTCATGGTTGAGAAGCTTCAATGTTTGTAATTTTCAATCTTTTCATGGAAGAAAATAAGAAAGTTATTAAAAATTAAAATGTTGTTTTTTTTATTTTTATTTTTTATACTGATTATGTGGTGAGGGATGATGTCATGATAGAGATTTTTTACAAGTTTGCATACGGAGATAATTACGTAATCATTATTGTCATTAATATATTTACTACCGTTGTAATACTCATTCTATATAAAAGGTATTATCAATGAAATAAAGAGACCAATTCTGATTCTCCTACAATAAAATGTTGTTTTTTATATACTGATATGTAGTGAGGGATGATGTCATAATAGAGATTTATTACAAGCCTGCATACGGAGATTACTAATGTACTTACCAACTAAATTACGTAGAATCTTAGATGTAGACGTTGGAATATAAATTCATTATTATTAGAGAACTGAAATTCCCACCCTCAAAATTGAAATCCCCACCCCCCTCTAATTTTTTTATTAATATTTTTCCTCACTAACTTTTACTTTCCCAAATTACCCTTACTCTTCTTTCCCCACTATCTGCCTCCCTTCAATTCGTACGACACCCACCCCCAAAAACTGAAAAACACCAGCCCCCCCCCCACCCTTCCCCTTGAAATCCCCACCCCCTCTAATTTTTTTATTAATATTTTTTCCCATTAACTTTTACTTTCCCAAATTACCCTTACTATTTCCCCTCTTTCCCCACTATCTGCCTCTATATTGTCGTCGATTTTCTAAAGAGGAAGTCAAGCAACTTAAGCAAATGAATAGGGTTGGCATAAAACCACGCCAAGTTCTCTCCTCATTGCGGAAAAATAATCCTAATCTTCTAGCTGTTTCTAGAAATGTATACAGCAAGACCGCTCAGTTTAGGAAGGAGAGCCTATGTGGGCATTCAGCAATTCAAGCATTATTGGATGTGCTTGGGGAGGCTGGTTTTACTCATAATGTCAAGCATGATAACTATGGTAATTTGACTCATTTATTTTTTGCTCATCCCACTTCCATTGAGCTGACTAAAAGCTACCCTAATGTCTTTGTGATGGATTGTACTTATAAGACAAATAAGTATAAGATGCCACTACTTGAGATTATAGGAGTTTCGAGCTTCAACAAATCATTCTACTCTTGCTTTGTTTTCTTGCAAAAAGAAAAACAAGAGGATTATGAGTGGGCTATGGAGATGTTTAACAAGTTGTTGGGTGTTGGTGATCATCCGTTGACCATTGTTACTGATAGGGAACTAGCCCTAATGAATGCAATAGAAGTGGTGTTTCCACGGAGTTCTAATCTCTGGTGCATATGGCATATTAATAAAAATATTGCTGCACATTGTAAGGTCATTTCAAGGATGATGCAGATTGGGTTGTTTTTATGTCTTCATGGGCTGCCTTAGTGAAATCATGGAATATGTCATTGTTTACTGAAGCTTGGAATAATTTGCAAATTGATTACAAAGATTATCCTAAAGTTCTTACTTATATTGAGAATACTTGGCTTCCATGGAAAGAGATATTTGTATTTGCATGGACATGGCAGATTTTCCATTTCGGTAATAGTGTTACTTCTAGGATAGAAGGTGCACATGCAACCTTAAAGAGGTATCTTGAAGTTTCAAGGGGTGGACTTCGTGAAGTGAAGGAAAAAGTTTGCCTTGCTATTGAAAACTAGTTTCAGGAATTTAAAACTCAACTTGAAAATGAGAAGATTCGTGTTCCTCGAAAACTTTACATCCCTTTCTTTAAAGAGACGGTCAATAAGGTATCTTTTCATGCTTTGTTTGAGGTACATAAGCAGTATGTATTGCCAAATACCAAAGACTATTCAACACTATGCAAGGGGCAATTCTACAAAACCATGGGTCTTCCATGTGTGCACATGATCAAAGAGAAGAATATTGAAGTGTTACCTCTAAATCAGATTCATAAGCAGTGGAGAATAGACACAAGATCTTTTGATAATGATCACCATGCAAGTTTGGTTCAAGAAGATCCACTTACTAGTCTCTTGTCTAATATTAAATAGAAGTATGAAAAACAACCACTTGTGGAGAAAGAAAGTACCATAAGACAACTTTCTCATATTTTTGGTGCATCTTCTCCTTTGATATTTGAACCTACTATTCAACCTCACAAAGGTCGTCCAGTAGGTGCTGCAAACAAAAGAAAGGAAACTAGATCTACAAGGCGGGAACCTTCATTGTTTGAGATAGTGGAGAAGACACCTCGAAAGTGTAGTAGATGCGGTAATATCGGCCATTGCAAAAATAAATGTCAATCTATTAATAACTCTATTGATCTTGGAACACAATGAGGTAAAGCGTCATTCTATTAGTGTAGCAAGATATCTATTTTCAATGTTTCTCTTTATGTTGGTTCCATTATGTTTTTGCTTCATCTTAATTTCTATTGTTTTTGCATGTTTTCAGACCTATTGGAAGGTACATTGAGGTCTAAAATGGTTGTTTCTTTGTGGATTTTGGCTGCTATTGGGGGTTTATGAAGTGGAGCTCTAGTTGAAATTGTCAAAAGAGTTCATTTTGCTGCTTTTTATTGCATTTTTGCAGCTGGTATGTTTTTATATATATATTTATAGTAAAATTATTGTTTTCTTTGTGTTGAATGAGGGATTGTGGGATTTTATCAATTTGGTAACACTGTCGCATTTTTGCATTAGCTCACTTTAATGTTGTATCGCTACTGATAAATCTTTATAACTTATATGAGGTTTTCTTTGGTATCAACATGTGAATTATGAATCAACATGGTGTATAAATGGTAAGCCATTATGAATCTAGAACAAGAATTGGTACTAGATAATTGTTACTTGTGTTCAGAACACATAATTGCTACTTAAAGTCTGTTTTATATATGTTTTCTCAAGAATTGTATGGAACCCCCCTCTTTTTACAGTTGTTCTTGTGTCATTTTGCGGTGCATCCTACACTGAGGTTGTGAAATCTAGAGATGACCAAGTTCCAACAAAGGGCGATTTCTTTGTTGCTTTACGTCCTTTAATTTGTATTCCAGCATTTCTATCTCTGTGCTCGGGCTGTATAAATGGTAAGTGAACTTCTTTTATTGTTGCAACTGTTTTGCTGATGAAATCCATGGATTTTGTATTGTATTTAGACATTGTGATGAAATGCTATAATGTTTACTTTTCCAGGAAGGATGATAATTGGAATCTTTCTAGCGGTGTTTATATATCTTTGTAACCATCGGTTTTCTTCTTCTGTTCAGAGCAATATCATCTGTTATAGTCGTAGTTACACCATTGACAGTAAGATAGGACCAATTCTTGCTCTAAATTCTATCTTTGTAACTCCAGCATTTATGTCTCTGTGCTCGGACTGTATAAATAGTAGGCCATGACTATTGATAAAGCTTTATAGCTTATATGAGGTTTTCTTCGGTATCAACATGTGAATTATGAATCAACATGGTGTATAAATGGTAAGCCATTATGAATCTAGAACAAGAATTGGTACTAGATAATTGTTACTTGTGTTCAGAACACATAATTGCTACTTAAAGTCTGTTTTATATATGTTTTCTCAAGAATTGTATGGAACCCCCCTCTTTTTACAGTTGTCCTTGTGTCATTTTGCGGTGCATCCTACACTGAGGTTGTGAAATCTAGAGAGGACCAAGTTCCAACAAAGGGCGATTTCCTTGCTGCTTTACGTCCTTTAATTTGTATTCCAGCATTTCTATCTCTGTGCTCGGGCTGTATAAATGGTAAGTGAACTTCTTTTATTGTTGCAACTGTTTTGCTGATGAAATCCATGAATTTTGTATTTAGACATTGTGATGAAATGCTATAATGTTTACTTTTCCAGGAATGATGATAATTGGAATCTTTCTAGCGGTGTTTATTTATCTTCGTAACCATCGGTCTTCTTCTTCTGCTCGGAGCAATATCATCTGTTATAGTCGTAGTTACACCATAGACAGTAAGATAAGACCAATTCTTGTTCTAGATTCTATCTTTGTAACTCCAGCATTTATGTCTCTTTGCTCGGACTGTATAAATGGTAGGCCATGGCTACTGATAAAGCTGTATAGCTTATATGAGGTTTTCTTTGGTATCAACATGTGAATTGCTTCACATGTGAGCAAATATTGTAAACTGTTCCTCTGTAACTCTTTGGTTGACCGTGGATTATGCACAAAAAAGGTTGTATTAATTGGAATTTAAGCTTACTATACTGATTTTGTCGATTATCTGTGTTTTTGCCAGAACACTAGCTGCAACAGTTTATTGGGGTTTAAGCTTATTGTACTTGAGTCTGAAACTGAAGTAGTTGCAGCAGTTTATTAATAGATTGACATTGAAACTGTTGTTATGTTGCAGCAAGATATCTATTTTCAAAAACTTTAACTGCAGCAGTTTATTGGGGGGACTGCGTTTTGGGGGCGGGGGGGGGAGAGGTGGGGTTTAGTTTTTTGGAGTGGGTGTTTTATGAATTGAAGGGATAGTGGGGAAATATATAAGGGTAATTTGAGAAAGTAAAAATTAGTGAGGAAAAATATTAATAAAAAAATTATAGGGGGTGGAGATTTCAATTTTGGGGTGGGAATTTCAGTTCCCTATTATTATTGTCTTTTGATGACAAAAAAAAAGAAGAACGAAGATAAATAGATAATTACCAAACCATAAATGCGGAAAAAAAATAAAAAAAATTTGAAAACACCACGGACCAGCAAATAGCTTCTGTGTCTCTGTCTCTCTCTGTCTCTCTCTCACGCCATTACAAGGCATTAGATTGAAGCAATCTCAGATTGCCCCCCAAAAACCCTAGAAATCAGATTTAATCCCAAAACGACGACGCTTCCACGCTCATTTTCGTCTCTGCAAAAATTGTAGAGAGCGAGAAATGCCGAGCGTCGCTGTGAAGCTCTACAGCGTGTTCTTCAAATTCCTCTTGAAGCACCGTCTCCAGAACCGGATCCAAACCCGACCCGACGAGTTCGACCCGTTCGGCGTCACCTCCCGACCCGAAGAAACCATCGCCGCCGCCAACCCCCTTTTCGACGACGGCGTCGCCACCAAGGACATCCACATCGATCCTTTTACTTCTCTCTCTATCCGAATCTTTCTCCCTGAGTCTGCTCTCAGTCCGCCGGAGCCGGCCGTTAAATCCAGGCCTAGACGGCCCGATCTCAACTCTTCGTCGCATTCCGACTCCGTCCGCCCCAGCCCTGACGGCTCGCCGTTCCATCCGTCTCGCCGGAACAGCTACGGCAACGCGGCGGTGGCGACGAATACGCTGAAGGCGGAGCCGCGGAGGAACAGCTACGGCTTCAGTCATGACGTCGAGGGGTTGAATTTGATGGCCGCAGGAGGAGGAGGAGGAGGAGGAGGAGTCGGGACCGGAGTGTACAGAGGCTACTCGCCGGCCAATTCGGCGAAGAAGAGTCGGAAATTGCCGGTGATATTGCAGTTTCACGGCGGCGGTTGGGTCAGTGGGAGCAATGACTCGGTGGCCAACGACGTTTTCTGCCGCCGGATTGCGAAATTGTGTGACGTCATTGTTTTGGCAGTTGGATACAGGCTGGCGCCGGAGAATAGGTACCCGGCGGCGTTTGAGGACGGGTTGAAGGTGTTGAATTGGCTTGGGAAGCAGGCCAATTTGGCTAATTTGTCCATGGGCGGCGCCACCGAGTTGAAGAAGTCCGATAATCGGCACATTGTGGACACTTTCGGGGCTTCAATGGTTGAGCCGTGGTTAGCTGCCCATGGAGACCCATCAAGGTAATGACTTTTTTCCATTTCAACTTTGATTTTTAGTTGAGTGTGTTATACTTGCTGAAAATGTACTGACTTTGATGATCTGCTTAGAAGAAAGTATGCATTATATGAGTAGGTTTCAAATTCTTAGTTCTGATGTTGCTATAATGTGGTTTGCATTGCTTGTGGTTAACGTCTTAGAGTTCATAAGATCCTTGAGTTAACCACATCACTTGTGGTCAACGTTTTAGAGTTTATTTGATCCATGAGCTGATTGGTTGTCATATGTTGCTCGACCTGAGTTTGTGTTTGTTCTTTTTCATTCATCGGAATAGTGCAAGTCAGATCCTGGTCTAGTTTTCCCAATTGGCGGGAATGCTTTAACTTCTGAGCTCATTTCCATCTCATCTGGACTTCGATTAATGTCAACTGAGAACTATTGTTTTTCAATTTAAGGGTTGCATTTGTTTTACTAGTTGACTAATTGGGCCACTAGCTGTACTGGCTAAAGAATGTTTATCCAGATCTAGAAAGAGGAGACCGATTTATTATCTTATTCTTCAACATTATGTATGAGTAAAACTCAATCCATCTTTGAAATTAGTGAAAGAAAAAATAGATGCTGTTAGAGTTTTAATGGCCTATGGTTTTTGCTTATATTATTGTTTTCTGAGTTCCTTTTGGCTGATGTTTTTTCTTCCTGTTTCCCATGGATGATGAGATTATGTTTCTTATAAAAATGATACATGATAAAGATATACATATAGGAATATGGACTAAAAATGGCTAGTTATCTGTATATAGGAATAAAGGAACATGAAGTGTTTTTGCTTTTACCCCTGTCTGATACATGGATCCCTTAAGTAGAGTACATGTTGGATTTAAGTAGATTAAGGGAGAAGTATTTGTTTTCTTCCTTAGTTGTAAATTTTCCGTGTTCTTGATGATAAGAGATAGTAATGTAAGTAAGAACTAAGAGGTGAAGTGGGCTTTGCATATGTTGCTGTAAGGTAATCCTTGCTTTCTTGATCATTAGTGCCATGGATCCCTTATGGCACTAATGATCATTTAACATGTGGCTTTCTTGAATATGGTATTAGCATATTGGCCCTAATGAGTGATTGACATCTCGGAAAGGTCTTAATACATACACCCACGCTTGCATAAACTTTACCAAGTTAAAGAGAACATATGAGACTTGCATGCTGTCACATCTCTAAGTATTGGTATAGGGGGTTTGAGTGTAAAAAGCTCGTATAATGGCTTTGAATGAAGTTCTTTAAGGTATTTTGCTACATTTTTGGTTTTCATTGGCTGTTTCTCTTGCCCTTATCTTGAAACTTGAAGTTTTGTGTTGGTTACCATTTTATAGTAGCTGCACTATATACATTTAGTTCTCTGCATTCTCTTGTTCCATAATATCTTCCATTTTGTCTTCTTCACCTCTCTGGAATCTACTCCAGAGGAAGGCTGGATTGCCAAGTTGCTAACTTTGTTTTGATACAACAAACAGATGTGTACTCCTTGGGGTCAGCTGTGGTGCAAACATTGCAGATTACGTGGCTCGGAAAGCTGTAGAGGCAGGCAAGCTTCTGGAGCCTGTAAAGGTGGTTGCACAGGTCCTTATGTATCCATTCTTCGTTGGCAGTGTTCCCACGCATTCAGAAATAAAATTAGCAAATTCATATTTCTATGACAAGGCAATGTGCATGCTAGCATGGAAATTATTCTTACCCGAGGAAGAGTTTAGCTTGGACCATCCGGCCGCGAATCCTCTCATTCCAGACAGGCAACCACCTTTAAAGCTCATGCCTCCAACCCTTACAGTGGTGGCAGAACATGATTGGATGAGAGACCGTGCCATTGCTTACTCAGAGGCACTTCGGAAGGTAAATGTCGATGCACCTGTAATGGAGTATAAGGATGCAGTTCATGAATTTGCAACCCTAGATATGCTTCTAAAGACCCCTCAGGCACAAGCCTGTGCAGAGGACATTGCCATATGGGTAAAGAAATACATCTCACTTCGAGGTCATGAGTTCTCATATTAATTAGGAGATCAAACCATGATATTGCTCCACTACATTATCATCTGCCTGTGCATTCTGTTAGAAGCTAAGCAAAGAGAAAAGCAGCCTGCTGCCATTACCTCGAACATATACTGCTAAATCATTCAGGCGCCTCTGCCTTGGTAGCCCTTGGGATACGCTTACAGAATGTGACCCTGTGATGCTCTGTGTTTTTGTAAGATAGATAAGTTGTCTGAGAGTAGGATTTAGATGAGCCTGTGAGATGTACCTCATTTTCTGGTGGGGATCCACGCCGAACATTCTTGTGCCATTTTTTCCTGTGAATTATGAAACTTTCTTAATGAATAGAGTTCAATTGTTTTTAAATCTCTCACTCTCCTCCCTTCTGTTTGTGAAGAATCATCCTAATTTAATTAGGCGCTTCTCCATTTGATGATGTTTCTAAGACGAAAACACAAGGATGTTGGGGTAACAGCTGAAAATGACTGAATAGATATCTGTGCTAGAATAATTAATATGTTCTAATTTCTATTTTCTGACCAATTCATCGATATTCTCAAAATACCTATACCATACCGGCATACACAATTTTCGATGATTAACGTAAATATCCTCCCGTTGTTGAAGTTAGATGTGACTGAAGTAATGGGATTATGTTGGTTCAATTACATTTCTGGAAAATCATTTTTAAAAATGACTATTCTTGCAAACTTTTGAATAAGTCTCATTTTGTGAGAGAGTTACAGTATAAGATTTCAAAGATTTAATTGTAACTATATAATAAATAAAAAGAAAAAGAAATCATTTTAAGTATTTATTCTTCTTAATTTCATCAGCTATCAAAAAAAGAAATTCTTAGTTGCAATAATTATCTAATTATTTCTCATGATTATTTATTCAAATTCACTCCATTGTCCAGTTTCTGCGGCTCATCGAATCTATGCACACTCCCGTAGCAGCAGAACATAACCCAACCCGACCCGACCCGACCCGACCCGCCAAACCGCTCCTACAGTATATAACTCATTTCCAATTTTGGACTAGTGCGACGCACCATGCGAGTAATAGCCAATTCTGCTACTCTCTGATTCACTCTCAAAGCTCACCACCGTCTTCAATCTCCGATTGCACAGCACGACGTCGTTTCCTCCGGCCACCGCTTCGTCTCAGATCTACTGCCTCACCTCCTCCGTAAGCATTTCCCTCTTCGGCTCCATACTTCTCCTACTTCACTCTCTCATTTAATTTACTTCCATAATGGATCTCAGTAGAATTTAAAGCTCTAAATTAAATTACTGTTTCGAATTGAAATTTTGAATTCTCGCGAAGCTTAATTGTGAATGCGGAGCGGTGTTGAGGTCTAAGGACTCTCACGATGGAGGTGCTAGGGCTCAGAGCCAAGTCCAAAATAGCGCTGCTCATTGTTCTCGTTCTCGGCGTTGTCCTCGCCGGAATCTATGACTTGTTGAAGCCGGTTTCGAACGGATGTAACATGACGTACATGTATCCGACGTATATTCCGATACAGCTCAGTAGCTCCGATGCTGCTGCTGCTGCTACTCCGCCGGCGAAGTACGGCTTGTATCTGTACAACGAAGGCTGGAAGACGATTGATTACAAGGAGCATCTTCGGAGGCTCAGCGGCATTCCGGTGCTGTTTATTCCGGGAAACGGCGGGAGCTATAAGCAGGTAGGTTTGGATTTAGCTGGATTTTGATGTGTGTGTTTAGCATGATGGAAGCTTAGTGTTTGTGCATTGTGTGATTTACAGGTGAGGTCATTGGCGGCGGAATCCGATAGGGCGTATAAAGCAGGTCCACTGGACCGTACGTTTTATCAAGAAGCTTGGTTGACTCGTGAAGAGGGAGGGGAGGAGGATATGGATGTAGGTGGATATGAGTTGCCGAATCAATACAATTCGAGGTTGGACTGGTTTGCTGTGGACCTTGAAGGTGAACACTCTGCTATGGATAGTGGTGTAATTGAACAACACGCACGCTATGTTGTCCGCTGCATTCATAGGGTAATCCCTCTCTTTATCTCATTCGGAAACTACATTCCTTGGACTGCATGTGGAATAGGAATCTGTCAATGCTTGATCCTTGAGTTCATACTATTTTCTTTTGAAATTGCATTACGAGAAAGAGTCACAAACCACAGCACTTAAGTGTGTACATGAGCTTTTCTTTATTGCAGTTCTGTTAAAATATGACACGCATTTATCTATGTTGGATCTTTATACTGTCAATTCTTCCTTTTTGGAGCTGCAACATCTTTGTTGTTAGTAGTGGCATGTCGTTTATTTAGTTCTTAGAAGAAAGTTTTGTTTCCACACGTTTCTAATTCTCATTACATTTAACCTACAAGGCTGCAACCACGCGTGCAGATTTTGGATCAGTACGAGGAATCTTTCAAGGCCAGAGAAAAGGATGGAGCAACCTCTGTGACTTTGCCAAAAAGTGTTATATTGGTTGGTCACTCTATGGGTGGTTTTGTTGCTAGAGCTGCAGTGATCGACCCTCATTTGAGAAAGTCAGCAGTTGAAACAATTCTTACACTTTCCAGTCCACACCAGTGAGTATTGTGGTTCATACAATGTCTTGGTTTTTCAAAGTGTTGGCAGAAATATTTTTGATGATTTTTACCTCTTTCATTCAGATACCCTCCTGTGGCACTACAGCCTTCCTATGCTTACTACTATAGACATGTTAATCGAGAATGGAGAAAGGGATACGAGGTCCAAACAACTGCAGCAGGACATTACTTGTCTGATCCTCCTCTCTCAGATGTTGTTGTCATATCTATTTCTGGTGGTTATAATGATTACCAGGTACCTATGACACATGCCATGCATACTGTAATTGATGAGTTGAACTAAATGTTGCATATTCATAATTTACTCAAGTTGGTTGTAACTGTATCTGTGTTAGTATGGGCGTATGCTGTATTTTTGTTATTTTTTATCTAATGTTCTTACATCATATGCATACAGAAATCTAAGTATGTGTATAACCGTTCAAGCTTTGTACCCTTACTTTGTGGGTGTTTTTACTCTTGTTTTTGTCTTTAGGTAAGGACCAAGTATGAATCCCTTGATGGCATTGTGCCACCTACCCATGGTTTTATGATCAGTAGTACCGGCATGAAAAATGTGTGGTTATCCATGGAACATCAAGTCATCTTATGGTGCAATCAATTAGTTATCCAAGTAAGTGAAAGTCACATATGGAAGTCAGATTCAGTTATATGCTGGAGGAATATAATAACTCATATGCTCTTGTCCAGGTATCACACACTCTCCTCAGTTTGGCAGATTCCAGAACAGGCCAGCCTTTCTCTGATACACAAATAAGACTAGCAATCTTCTCAAGAATGCTCCGTAGTGCAATACCACAAAGTTTCAATTGGAAAACACAATCACGATTGTCTCAACAGTCAATTCATGCTCCTACTAGAGACGTGAAAGACAGGGCTGGTAATAGATGATGGCATATTGTATTGTTGTGGAAACTCCATCATATTATTCTTCGTGGTTTTCTAAGAACTTTAGGATATTTTATAGATCCTGTAACATTAGTGCTAAAAGGATGCACAAGTTTCTAGACATTTTTAATGTATTCATTTTACATACTGTACAATTGCAGAATCACTGTTAATCTCTGCTGCATGTCCTAGCAATGTTCATTGGAGTGATGATGGCCTTGAGAGGGACTTGTACATTCAGACAAGCACCGTCACTGTTTTAGCCATGGATGGTCGAAGACGGTGGTTGGACATTCGAAAACTGGTTAGCATCAAACTTTCATCTACCATCTTGATAGTGATATGGGAACTGTTCTGAAGTTACTTTCAAGCTTATTTCCATTCAGGATTCTTTACTTTATATTAATCCTTTCTTTCCGCAAGCCCTATTTGTTTCATGGTTGTCCTTATGAAAGGATTCTGGAATTGGTTTTTTATATTGGGCTTGCATGACTTTGTTTATAATGAAAGTGATCTGTACAATTATTTAGTCGTTGTGAGTTAAAGGGGCTTTTGAAGCGTGATGAAGTAGTATTACCTGAATATGTTCTTTTTTCCTGTTCAGTTGTTCGTATCAATGGTTAACTCTTGTTTATTTTCTTTGTACTTTGCATTTTGTATCCCTGATAGTGCTCAGACTTTAATCTATTCGTGCAGGGATCCAATGGAAGAAGTCACTTCATGTTTGTGACCAACCTTGCTCCATGTTCTGGGGTTAGACTTCATCTATGGCCTGAAAAAGGAAACTCAACTTCAGACTTGCCTGTATGTAAAAGAATCCATGAGGTGACATCAAGGATGGTGCTCATTCCATCAGGACCAGCACCAAGACAGGTACCGATGTTGCTTCATCAAAGTTTTCATGGGTTATTGACTTATTTTATTTATGAGTAGATTGTTTTTCATCGTATTTAGAGTCGTGTCCAATTAAGTTGCTACTCAGCTTTTTTCAAAACAAAAAGAACAAAGGAATAAGAGTTGCTACTCGGACTGGTTTCCCTGGTACATTTTTGTGTTGATTTCATCTGCATGCCTTGATTTTGGATATGCTCTATCTTATTAGATTGAACCTGGAAGCCAAACAGAGCAAGCTCCCCCTTCAGCTATACTCCTTTTAGGACCGGAGGATATGCGTGGTTTCAGATTCCTGACCATCTCAGTTGCACCACGTCCGGTATTGTTCTCCCTGAAACTTTATGCTTCAAAAGAGTCTGATTGGATTGAGTTTTGTATTGCCGTTCTCGTTGTTATCTGCTAGACTGCTTGTTGTGTCCTTTCTTCTTCTTTGTTTTTTTTTTTTGACAACTGTGTTCAATTTTTCTTAAGAGTTCTTATTTATTTGAATTCTTTATTTGATCCCATTCTATTTCTCAACACAGTAAAATATATTTTGGCTTGTGTGTTGTAAACTTGTTACATCTGGAAGAGTACATGCAGTTAGTATTGAGTATACTGTAACTGATTGTAAACTGTATGATTATATAATTCTTGATTTCCCTTAAAATTCACATCTACAAACAATAACTGCACAATGAAGTTCTTCTGGTATCTAAAATTAGGAAGGGTGATTTTAAATTCTCAACTGTCATATTGTCGTTTTCATCGTAAAAGCTGCCTATGTTTTTATCCTCAGTTACTGAACCCCTTTATCATTTATCTTGTAAAATGTGATATTTCAACTGTATTCAGTTTGGTACATGACGGTTGGCATCTTGTAATCAGAGTATTTCAGGCAGACCTCCACCAGCAGTTTCCATGGCAGTTGGTCAATTTTTTAATCCTGAGGAAGGGGAGAGAGAGATCTCTCCTTGGTCACCTCCGCTGTCTGGTTATTCTCACAAGGTTAATATTTTGATAACTCTGAGTGATTCTGGAATTTGTAAATTGTAGATTTAGCTGTCACTTATCTGATTATCTGTTCAAGTGATCAAGACTTGGGTTGCTATGCAGGATTTATCTTGGAAGGAAGATCACCCCCTTGCTTTGAATCTATCATTCACAAGTAGCTTAGGCCTCCTGCCTGTAAAATTCTCTTTGAAGACCGCAGGTTGTGGAATAAAGAGTTCTGGACTTCCAGATGAACAGGCTGGAGATATCGATAATAGCAGTAAGAGCTGATCTTAGAAGTTTGATAACTATTACCACTTTTATGTTCTATATCTTTGGATCATATACTTCTTTCAAAAACAAAACAAAAAAATAGAAAAAAGAAATTTAAAATAAATGGTTTCTCATGTATGACTAAGCTGTTTCTCTCCTTTTATTACAGAGCTTTGCAAGCTTCGCTGTTTCCCACCAGTTGCATTTGCTTGGGATGAAATGTCAGGTCTCCATGTATTCACAGATCTGTATAGTGATACAATTGTTGTTGATTCATCACCATCGCTTTGGAGTTCACCCAGAAGTTCTGAGAAAACCTCTGTTATGTTGGTGGTAAGATTTTTCACCTATAGTTTCAGAGTTTCATTTATTGTTTCATATGATATTGACGCAAGACGTTAATAAATATAAGTTCTATTGAAGCAAGAACAGCAAATTTTGATGATTTCTTCCTATTGTTGAAAGGCAAAGGTTTTTACATTTTCATATACTGCTTCTCTTCAGGTAGATCCACATTGTTCATATAACAGTGCGATGACAGTTTCTGTAACTGCAATTGCCAGTAGGTTTTTGCTTGTGTGTACTTCACAGGTAATGACTTCCAACAGCACACTTGAAGATATTTCTGGATATCAGTTGTCTTTCTTCAGTTTCTTTTGTTCTTTATGCTTATAAAATTATACCATGAGGATTTGGAGGGGAGTGGGAAATTAGAGATGTGACTGAAAGGGTCCATGTTAATTTATATTTAGTTGCTCTCATGTTATCCTGGAAAATTGTGGTTGCAAGGACACTTGTGCCCAGAAATGGCTATACATATGTATTATATATGCTTATATATGTACCTTTGAGATATAGATATAACCTTTGAGCTAAATGATTGCTGGTATCTGGAGTTATTTTGTACGAACTATCATATACATATAGATGAGAGAACAACAGGCATGTGATTATTTCCAAATGTGGTTCACTTCTGACCTATCCCATCTCCCAATAACGATCTAGTGACAGTTTCCATTTGGTCTACCTAAACATGCTAAATCATGTGAATACTGAATGAATATAATTTCGGTTGAATTGGAACAATGGCCGCAATGGCTTGGTGGTGAGGGTTTGGTCCGAGTCTTACTCAAGAACATTGAGAAAATATTCACTTAGTCATTGAAATGAATTAAGAAATTGGTGGTTGGTCAGACATTGATCCCGTTCAATCTAAATTATGAGAGAAATTTTTACTTAGTTTGATGGGCAGGTCCAATCAGTAGTTCCCGTATTCTTTCTTATGCTCTATAAAGCATTTTCCTTGTTTTTTTTATTAGTAAAAAGAAGTATGGTTTATAATTTGTTCTATTGATCATGTTATAGGGCTGTTGTCTTGCAGATTATTGGTTTCTCCATTGCTGTTATCTTTTTTGCACTGATGCGGCAAGCATGTGCATGGGATCGTAACCTACCCATACCCTCAATGTTGAAGGCTCTGGAGTCCAATTTGAGATTCCCAATACCATTTATCTACCTTGCTATTGCACCAATCGGTCTTTCTTTACTTGTTGGATTTTGGATTTCCCAACCATCTCCTTCATTTGCTAGCTTCACTATTGTCTCGGTTGTCTGCTATTTCCTTGCTAATGGCTTCATAGCCATTCTGATTTTGATATCCCAGTTTGCGTTTTATGGGGCTGCTCTGCTACATATTTTCATAAAAAAAAGGTCAGTAAGCTTTCTTTATTTTCCCTTTATACGCAATTGGATAAAAGATTAGGCGTTTACTAGTGCCAATAGTGGAATGATAGGAATTAATTTTTTTTGCAGGTTTCAATCCTCGGGAAAAAGTTCTCAATGGTTTGTGAATATGTCCTCTGGTTTCTGTTCATGGAAGGTAAACCTTATCTTGTAATACAAATGTCATCATTACCAACTCAAGCATTTTTATCAACTGGTGTCTTCCCCATGTAGCTATTAGAAACTGTATGTGTGTCTTTGAATGTCTTCATATAGGTGTAGTGATTTATGCACTACAAATTTTAAAAGATTTTAACCCCCTTTTGGCTTTAACTTGCCCTCTTTGTTTCCTTCAGTTCTTGAAAAAGGATGAAATGCTGACTCATAAACTTTCACGACTCTTTTTTGAACAGGTGCTAAGGGTTATAAGAGCTAATTCTCTACTGGTTACAGCACTTTCTGCAATGACTTTGGCATGCTTGGTTCATCCGGGGTTGGGTTTGCTTGTTCTTCTGTTTTCTCATGCTTTATGCTGTCATACTGCACTTTGCAGGTATGTCCTAATTTCCACTGCTATGGGCTTGGACAAGTCACACATATCTTTTCTGTCTATTTATTGTATTCTTATGTTGAGTTTTTATTATTGTTTATGAATAATATTGTGAACTTTATGAGTCCTTTCCTATGGAATCTGAAAAAAAAAAATGATCCTAAAAGTCGTTTTATGTCTTTGTAACAGTTATTTGACAGCTTCATTTCGCAGCCATGCACGAAGACATGAATCATTCGATTATAAGAAAGACGGCAATAATGGGTCTGACAAACTTATACTCAAACGTGATGGTCTATCAAATCAGAATTTCCCTTCTGAAGATATGTGCTCCAATAGCCCAGACTCTTCGAAAAGTTTTGGTGAAACTCAATTAGAGATATTCAATCATCGGCATGGGTTGTTTATTTTGCATCTTACTGCAGCACTCATGTTTGGCCCATCATTTGTGACTTGGTTGGAGGTATGATGATCATATCAATTATATCTCTCATCTCCAGAAATCCCATGAGTTTCATATCTATGTGCACCAAGTTGTAGCATGTTGGCAAATTTCTGAACCAAATGTCCCTGTCATTGACTCTCTAGAAGCACACAGTTTTCAACATTCATCAAGATGCATGCAAAAGAGTTTACAGTCGTGCTGCATATGTTAATGTATTGCACATGGGTCGAGTAATGGTGTATGCATAAGTGTCTTTACCCCTGACCAAAACACATGGATTACATGCAAATACAATTAGGATTTCATAACGTGTTGTGATGACCATTTGTGTGATGTTTAATCTATGCAAGAATTTATCCATTTTATCTAATATAAACTACTATCTTTGTTGTTACAGAGAATTGGGACAGATCATAGCTTTCCGTGGTTCTTGGATTCAGCTCTTTCCGCAGGTGTGATCCTTCATGGTATCTTCACATCAAACCCTCAGTTCAATTCCTTCCTGGTTTCTTTCCCTCCAATCCGTAACCTGGAAGTGAAGATGCATTTACTGTACCTGTTTGCTGGATACTATTCCTATCTCTCTTCCCTGGCCTTGGCTCCATATAGAGAATTTTGTGTTATGGCTGCTGTAGGGTATGGTTCCATTGGTCTGACCCTCTTACAAAGATGGAATAAGGAGAAGGGAGATGCCCATTTTGTTAGCCGAAGGCACTCTCACAGGCACTAACTTCCCCACAAACACACAGATTACTCAGTGGCCAAATCTTCAGTAAGGCCCTTTGTACAAATATAGGTTACGAGAACATGTTAGTCCTAACGAGGGTGGATTTGTTTGTGGACTTGCTTCTGTTAACCACAGTTTTGCCATCAGAATTCTCAAACAAGCAAGTGAACAAAATTTTTTGGTGTGCCATACGACCCCTTTTTCAGTTCGCAGGGATGGTCTTCTGTGTTTTCTATTTTGTTTCCTGATACCATTGAGAGTTTTATGAGCCTTCTGTTTGGAGGTCTAATGAAGAAAGAGTAGTTAGTTTACCCTGCTGGGGATTTACTTGTTGTAGTGTGTCCATAGATGAAAACAATGCCTGGAATGTAAGCAACACTCAACAGGTACCGTTACGTACAAGTTTGGAATGTCTGATTTGTTTGTTTAATTTGCAAGGTTTACCGTTTCCTACTGGTCCATGTAGTCTCTCTACTAAGCAAGTTCCAGTTCCTCAGCTAAGGAATGGTGCTTCCCAAGCTCTTCCCCCGGGCACAACATTCTTACCAACCATCTTTCTGCAGCAAATCCATTGCTGTACAAACCAAACCCCCCTTTGGCACAACCCATAGATTACACCATCATATGCCTGAACAACTTCGACACACGTCACCATTACAGGACAGACCATCCAGCGTAATTCTGTTTCTGCAAGCTCTTCCCAACACCATTTAAGGACATCTCACTAATAAGCTCCAGCTCCCCATTCTTACCCATTGCCTTCAACATGTTATAAGTAATCAAATTCGGTTTGCAATTGCACCCCAAATCTTCCATACAAGTAACCATCTTCATTCCAGCCTCCACATTATTCTGCTTACACAACCCATTTATACGCACACTGTGAGTATAGACATCAGGAACAAAAACCACAAGCAACTCATCACACACCTTATCTGCATTCTGTAATCCCCATCTGCAATAATCTCATACAAAACCATGGTATAACAATCAATATCACGCTTCTTTCCCTCGACTTACATCTTACGCAAAACTCCCAAAGCATCCTTATTCATTTCCTCCACAACTGCCTAGCCCCTTGCGTTGTCGAATACACATAGCATGGCAGGTGTGCAACCAAGTAAGTCATAACTTGTATAATCAAATATGTTAAAAGTATAGGTCGAGATGGTCCAAGAAATGCATATATTAGGGGTCCATACGGTAACGAGGATTGAAATCTTCATAAAAGGCTTATCTAGATTAGCAGATATCATCAAGAAAAGCTGTGTTCATAGTTTGTAAATGTTGAGGATACATGAACTAAGTAATCCAACAGACTTAGTAACACTAGGATTGAGCAATGCTGGTAAAGAGTGATGAGAAAAGTACACCAATCAAAGAGAAGACTAGACTACATAAATCGGGTTGCCGCACCACGACTAGTGGCTCTAGATGCCATGGCTCTCAGGTTTGCTCTAGCCGACGAAAGGGAGGCACTAGATTGATCGTTGGTTCCCCTAAAAGCCTCCATAAACTCCTCCCTTTGTAACCTCAGAGCTAATGCAGCATCGTCATCTTGGTTTGGCACCCTTCTACTGCTCGTCCGATTTGCATCTCTGCTTGATACTCTCCTTATAAGCCGAATTTCTCTGGCTGCTGATATCCTTACTCCTGTAGCCAAGCTGCCAAGTTCACGATTTTGATTCTCAGCTTCTCTCATCTGTAACCTTATAGCTAAAGGTGCAGGATCATCCTCGTCGTCATCTTGGCTTAAAACTACCCTACTTCTCCTTACAGCAACATCTCTGCCTGATAGTCTTCTGCTTTGATTCCTAGAGTTGCTACTACTAAAGGCCTTATCAGGGATTTTCCGCTCAGCTTCTTCATGACTATTCAATGCTCCAGCTGCTTTGCTAGCTTCAACTTCTTGTGGAAACAGAAGCTGAATCGTGTTCCATAGAACCGTGTTCACGGTGCAAGATCTTCCATTGCTGCACATGATGACAGACAAAGTCATAAAACCAACAATTGCATTACAGTAATGCCAGTTCCCAATTTGATAACTTGAGATTGTAGCTGAAATACCATACCTCATTAGCTGCCTGCATTTGGGGCACCTCTTCCCACACTTATCAGCTGCAGATCGCAAGCATTTCTTACAGAAACTACAAATAAAAACAACAGTAGTCAGCAAAACTATCAAACACTTTTATGGCTTCATGATCCAAACCCTCATTAAAGTTCCACAAATGTGATTAAGATATCCCAAGCTCACCTGTGTCCACAAGGAGTGGTACTGGGTTCAAAGCAAATGTCCAAGCAGATCTGCCCAATACACAAATCCATTATATTACAAAAACAAATCAAACCCATTAATTTGTTCTAACAACTGATTCATCAAAGTGAGAAGGTTCTTACAGCACAAGAAAGCTCATCCCTGAGCTTATCCATGCAAGGAAGATTCGAGCTCGAGCACGAAGCACCAGAGCTCTCATCCATCTTCTCATCTTTCCCTCTTTTCTTTTCTTCATTCCCAACAACAATTTCAGGCTTCACATTCTCCTTCACACTCTCTGCCCATCAAAATACTCAAATTTCAGTAAAAATAGATCAGTTGAAGAAAGAATTGGGCATCAAATTTCAAGAAAACCCAAAAATGGTTTGTACCCTCTTTTGTACTTTCCACATTATCAAGATCAAGAACAGCAACTGGGATCGAAATCGGGCTCTTTCGCTGACCTCTCCGCTTTCTGGAACACCCACAAAATCTTGAATCAAACACAAGAAAGAAACAATCTAACTTCAATTTTTTTCCAACTAGATCAGTTGAATAGTGAATACCTTCTTGATGAATTGGTGGGTGGAGTCTTGGACCTGAAAACAGATCGTTTCTTCTGCTTAATATCTTGCTCCGGTGTGTCGTCAACGACGAGGCTCGCCATTAAGAGACTCTCTTCGTCCCAACCGGCCATGGCCGCCGCCGACTTGAATCTGGGGCTGAACATCAAGCTGTTATTCCCACCAGTACTTGTGCCACTTCCGATCTCAACTGGGTTTGATTCTCTGGGTTGAGTTCTTGGGCTCTGTCTTGGTTCTTCTTCTCTCACCATTGTGGGGTGTTCTGGATCGGAGAAATTGAAGAGTTTTGTGTTGTGAAGAAAAGAAAGGCAGAGTGGGAATGGTAGTAGGGTTTATAACGGTTGAGTTTTAATTTTGAATTGTATGGTGTTTAGGCAATTACAACGGCTGTGATTCCAGGGTATGGATCTCAAAATGAGCGTATCGAACTCAGGCTTTTATCGACGAAGTTATCGTCGGGGATTCTTAAAAAGAGTGATTTTGCTAACCAATAATTTACGTCGCGGAATCCGGTCACTGCACTTTACACACCAGAATTTCCTTGGATTTTCTTTCGGATTCACTCGTATCTCATTGGACATTCACCGGAGGTTTTATTGGGGTGCAATAAACTGCTGTAATTATATGTTACTGATCGACGCATATATAGTATGCAGTTTAATCAAAATTTTGATGTCTTGAGTTGAAATATCACGGACATATTTGAACATCAGGATTCTCATACTAATCAAAGTTCTATAGCACTTAGAGCAAGTCAACAACTGTCACACACAAACCCAAATCACTCTTCTTCTACCTCATATTGAACAAAACCTCCTCCAGCCCTTACCTCATAACAAAGACAGACCAACTTTCTTCAACTTCTAAAAAACAAAGAAAAATGAACGAGGTGCTTTAAGTTCATCGAAATCCCCATTGAAGAATAAACTCAGATCTGATGGATTTCAACTCGTTGATTGCGGTGGTCGCAAACCCGGTCCTTAATGGTCTCGACCTGAAGCTGAAGCTCCAGTCTTCGATTTGTCGATGACAAAGCATCCAAATCAGCCGCCGACACAGCATCTCCGACCGGAGCCTCTTCGTCTTCGTCGTAGTTGTAGTCGTCTTCAGCCGACACAGCGCCGTTTCGAGGCTTTGCATCGCTCCTATATATTGATCTCCGCCTTAGAGGCTTGCTCGGAACTCTAGCCATCGGCGGAGGTCAGTGGAAAGTATTCTAGAGCCGGCGTGGATTCGATTCCAGAGAACTTCGACCTTATTATAATAGAAAGCCAATCACGTGACGTTTCAATACAACATTAAATTGCTATTGGCTTATTGAATTTTCTCATGCATAAAAAGAAAATATAAAAAATAACTGTTGAAAGTTCTCCGTCTCTCCTTTACCCTGGCTATTTCGGACTCCTTTTCACTGGCTATTTCGGACTCCTTTTCACTTTCGAACACCTTAGTAAGCAATAGCATGTATATAGTATATATGTCTGTAAACAGGGCAAAGGTCCTTCCAAGTATCCATCAGCTAGCATTTGGAAGAGGAAAAGCACGCCTAAAATAGATCTCGTAATGGCCGTCAACACCGTAGGTCGCCCTGAATTACCTGCAGACCTTGTCATCCATGAAATCCTAACCCGTCTTCCCACCAAAGCTGCCCTGGGCGTGAGCTTTCTTTCCAAGCAGTGGGTGGATATATTGTCCTGTGTACCCACATTAGATTTCGACGAGGCTGGTGACGACAACAAACTGGACCAACATCATAAGTTCGTCGACATGTTACACAGATGTTTGTTAGTATGCAACAACGAAAAAGGGAAAAAAGTATTGGATAAATTTAGGCTTCGCATGACGAGCTACTTATCCTGGGATGCTGTCACTGTGACCAAGTGGTTGAGTTATGCATTTGAGAGAAGCGTGAAAAGAGTAGATATCAGCCTTAGACTTAGTAAATCGCAACTGCGGGGTCGATATTGGCTGAAAAACTACTACTGCTTGTCAAGGACCAACTTTGTCAATGCAAAATATATGACTTGTCTTAATTTGGAGTATGTCAGAGTCGGACTAAAGGCAACTCGTATAAGCTTGGAGCCTCTTCTTCCTTCTTTGAAAAAGATGTCCTTCAAAACTGTGCATTTTGATGGCGATGCTCTCTCCTACCTGATTGAGGAGTGCCCTGCGGTAGAGTACCTGTCCATAATTTCGTCTTCCTTTGCAGGCATCGAGGTTAGTGTATCGAGTTTTAGTTTGAAAACCTTGGAAATCAAGCATTGCAAGGCTCTTATAATTCATGTGCACAAAGCTGTGAATTTGCAGTCTGTTACAGTAGTTTCACCAAAACCTCATCCTCTTGAGGCTGTGATGTTGATAGATTGCTTCAGTTTGAAGTATATTAGCATTTATGCTTGGCGAATGTATGTGTTTCATTTACAAGGGTGCCGTGATGATGTGAGGGGCACAATCAAAGCTCCAAATATGGAACATTTTAGCTTCGATGGTTACTTGATGAAGTCCACATTTTCTCTGAGAGCTCCAAAAATAAGAATTGCTCGCATCATATTACGGGACATTTGGGGCGAGGAATCATCTAGCTTCGACCAGCCATGGAAACATTTTCCTAAACTGACAGAGTTTCTTAAAGAATTCCGTAGGGCCAAGGAGATGATCCTCTTTCTTCATGATTTTAGGGATCTGATATTTCCCAAATATTTCAGAAAGACCTTGACGTCATCAATATTGCCTAGCGTTGAAATTCTGGAATTCTGGATGGACACAGTGGTTCCGGCAAACGCGAGAGATAGGGAAGATTTGATGCAGTCCTTGCAGTGGATGGCACCTCTAGCAAAAGATATCCAAATTCAGTGAAGTGTAGAACTGCATATATATGTATGGAAAATTCGAAATCATGCGTATGCATATATTTTTTTCCTAAGACTGAAAAGATTCAAGAATTTAGACGAGTAGCCAACAGATTTCGGTCTAATTAGGGTTATAAACTTATGGAAAATGATTTGGGGCCTTATTGAGGCCTAGTTTGAAATTGTGGCATCAATCCTATGTGGCATGCAATGTCATCATGACACATCACTAATTAGAAAAACCATGATAAATCATTATTAAGCAAATAGACAATCATATCCCTCTCGATCTAACGGCTCTTTATTATTATGTATTTTTTAATAAAAAAAAAAACCATATTTATAATTTTTTTTCTCTTTTTTTTTTTTAATAAACTTTAAAATATAATTTGAATATTAAATATTAATAAAAGTATACTTTTTTATGTAAACTTAAAGTATATTTGAATATATATATACAGATCCTATCCAGAGCGAACCTTCGCTTTGAACTTACCGTGCGAAGTTCAGTTTTTGACACACTTTTCGGTCATATTTTAACATCTCTACCGTTCAGATGTTAGAACCTAATGTATAGATCGTCTCTGCCAAATTTCATTCAATTTGGTGATCGTTAAGGTATCGAAACTATATTAAATCAATGAACAAACCGAATTTGTTCAACCTGAACTGTTTGTCTAAATCACCATAACGAAAGACCAAATGATTATCAAGTTGGATGATATTTTACAGAGACAATCTATACATTAGGTTCTAACATTTGAACGGTGGAGATGTTAAAATATAACCGAAAAGTGTGCTAAAAACTGAACTTCGCACGGTAAGTTCAAAGCGAATGTTTGCTATATATAGATAGGATATATATATATATATATATATATATATTATTGGTTCCAAGAAAAAATAAATTCGTCTAAGAAAATCAAATATATACATATATAATTTGTCTAAAATAAATTCGATATAGATTTACCTATTTTTAAAAAAAAAATAGTTGAAAAAAAATAATTTGATAGAGAATATATGGTATATACAGCATATATAGCTAATGCATTAAAGTATTAATGGAGACAGAATTAAGGAATTAATTGTATTAAAAGTCAAGAATTAAAAGTCAAAAATTATAACTTCCTCATTGATAAACTAAAACGGAATTTTTTTTATAGTAAATATCATACATATAACCCGTAAATAGATATAATATAGTTCATGTAAGGTAAATAATTAATCTCAATGAAATTTTATTGCCTAATTTGATATCCTTATTAACTAAATCATTATTAATAAATTAAGTTTCTTAATTTAAAATATTATTATTAATTTTTTTTTTTTTATGAAAAAAGACATAATAATTTAAATCCGTTGGATCGAGAGGGATATGATTGTCTATTTGCTTAATAATGATTTATCATGATTTTTTTAATTAATGATGTGTCATGATGACATGATATGCCACGTAGGATTGAGGCCCCATATCAGGGCCCTAAACTTATCTTATCGAATGCGATCGAGTTAGTAGATCTTTCAATGTTGTACGTAAGTAGGTTAGAGATATATATAGTTTCAATGTTCGAATGTTGCATGCACAAGGGCCTCAATTCCGTTTTTAGAGAGAGAGAGAGAGAGAGAGAGAGAGAGAGTAGCTAGTAAGGAGTTTCAAACATTTGGACATCATTACACAATCTGTTTAGTCTCCTAGCTATTTCATGCATGCATGCATGGATATCTATTACGTGTGTGTATGAGGAATGAATGAAGGGCAGTACTAAGTTCAGACATCAAATTTCAAATTAAAGCGCCTCTACAGAAAAAGAAGAAAAAATCAAATTAAAGCAAAGAAGTACTGTAAATGACATGTAATCACCATCTTCAGAAAATCCTTTGCATAATCCCACTATGAAGTCTATTCAATCACATAACCTCGCTTTAGTAAGTATCACTGTAACAATGAATTGGAATTGAAAATAGAGTAGTATCCTTTACTACTATATCTAAAATAGTGGTTTGGCCGGTGCACCTCTAGATAGCCTTAACGCTAGCGCACAATTCATAGTCTGTCGACTCAGTATGCGAGGAGCTATAGTGCTCGGTCCTCCAAAATCCTCATTTACATCTACAAAGAGCCTTGGATGCACAGCTCTCTACCAATGGTGGCGGGGGGATAGGGCACGGTGGGGTTTCACCCACACAGAGTGTCCGTGGAGAGGTACGTGAAATTTCCGAGGAGGTGCTTTCGGCCCCAGCACAAGTTGAGCATATTGGGGTCGCCTCAGGAAAAGCCAGCCATGCCTGGGGTATGAAGAAGGAGCCAGTCGGACATGGTCAACCACATGGTTCCCAAATTCCCTGCACGCATGGGTCATAATAAAACAGAGTAAATATTCAACTCAATGTTCACTCAATTAACATTTACTATATCTAACTTAATTAACTTACGTACCTGTGTGTGGTAATTGGCCCTCGGTGGCGGTCGTTGAGTGAAAAGGTTAGGTACATGACTCTATTAGCTGTTATCATTTTGAAATGACAAAACCCAGGTCAACATGAATAAACATGGCCTAAGCAAAAAAGCTAGAGGCAGTCAGGCAGGCTTACCTTGATGGCGCACTGGGATTTGAATCAGCCTGTCTCCAGTTTCCGTCCTGGCCTGCTGCATTCATCAAACCATTTTCATAACACACTTGTAATCGAATAATAACTCACATCTCATTAACATAAGGTCAATAAGATAACCCCTTGTTTTTAATACTCTGTTTTCCCATTACTCTTCCTCCCTTATACCACAAATTGTAACTCAATTTCTATTCCACTGTTAAAACCACTCTTGAGTCTTGATACAGAATCATACAAGCAGCTAGCAAAAAATCCATACATCAAATATCCCTTCTATATATCTCTCTTTCAGCCCCCTTATTACTTCATTACTCAAGAACCATGCATGAAGTTTATATCATCTTAATTAAAACCACTCTTGATACAGAATCATATAAACCGCTAGCAAAAAATCCATAGAAATATCCCTTCTATATATCTCTTTCAGGCACCTTACTACCTTATTAGTCAAGAACCATGCATGAAATTTATTCATCTTATTACCTTATTAACCAATCTTTCTAGAAATTACCATCAGTTGATATCTATAGAGATAGCTAGGGACTTAAAACTGTAACAAAGAAAGAATAGGAACTTAAAACGAGAAACGGCGTCGTTGGACAGAAAATTGACTCACCCCTCAAGATTCCATTTGCTGTCTGATTGATTAGTGCATTGTTTTCCACCGCCATAAGAATTCGTTCTAGCCGGGTCGGGTTCGGGTCTCCGGTCCGTTCAAGATTCTGCACAATGACGCTAGGTGTTAGAAGAAGAAGAAGAAGAAGAAGAATGAAGAAGATGAAGATGAAGATGAAGATTCGGGTCGGCGGTGTCGGCGGTGTCGGCGGTGTCGGGTCGCCCCGAAGGAGTCACTCGCGTAGTCGCGTACGTTGGAAATCTATAAAGGCTAAAGTTTCAGACTTTCAGCTCGAAGAAGAAGACGAAGAGGAGGAAGAAGAAGAAGAAGAAGAAGAGAAGATGAAGAAGCTGGTTCTCGGGTCGGGTCGGGTCGGATTTACGGTTATAATTCTGATTAGTTATCGTAGCTCACTAGCCCACGTGTTTCCCCTTTTCTAACTCCCCGCTTTTCACTTTTATTTATTTATTTACTATATTTTAAATTAGTAAAAATCTTATGTTAACCCTCCTGCCACGGTTCATCGTACCGTAACACTCGTATATATATAAGGTTTCGATTTTTACGACACGAAAGTTACAGCAAACAATTAATTAATACACACTTTGAATTAGAGCCGGGCGTTTGGGCCCGAAGGACCGAAAGCCCGGTTCGGCTCGGCGAAAAAAGACCGACACGGGCTGAGTTCTGAACATTTAAGGACCGGCCCGAGGAAAGACCGGCCCGAGTTTGTATCTTTCGGTCTGAGCTCGGACTTGAATATTTTTAGTCCCGAAAGCCCAACCCGGCCCGACTTTTAAATATATATATAAAAAAAAAAAAAAACACACACACACACGGAGAAAGTCTGAAAGTTCTTCACTTCTTCAAACCTAAGCCCTCCGCCTCCGCCCCCGCCCCTCCAAATGGACATGTCCTTCATCGAATCGGCGAATCCAGTCAATCCACCACCTCCTCTTGTCGAGTGTCGACTTGTCCTCCTCCAAGGCCTCGGAGGCTCGGACCAATTCCTCCTTCATCGAATCGGCGAATCCAGTCAATTCACCTCCAGTCGCTAGTCGTTGCGCCTCCTCCGTCCCTCCTCTCCGGCTCGCCTCTCCCCTTCGTCTCAACTCGTCTCCATCTCCGGCTCCAACACAGCTCAGCTCCTCCTCTCCTCTCCTCTTCGCCTCTCTCGTGAGTCTCCTCAGTCCTCACTGAGAGGAGTCCTCAACTCGCCTCTCTCCTCAGCTCCAGCTCCGTCGCTGAGGTAAGCTATGGGCAAAAAACTTGGAGAATTGATGTTAGGGAATATAACAGGTATCAGAATTTGGCAAAAAACTTGCTGGAATTTGTATTGTACAATATTGCATAACAGGTTTTTTCAGGGCCCGAAAAAACCCGAAAACTCGGCTCGGCTCGGCTCGTCGGGCTCGGTCCCGAGCCGGTCCTTGTCCTAGAAAAAGCTCGGCTCGGCTCGGCCCGGGCCCAGCCCTACTTTGAATGATAGTGTCTTTCAAGACGTGCATTCAATGCATGTATGCATGCTACTTTTAATCAAATTAACAACGTTTGAGATAGCCATTGTTTGAGATTAATATTCCATACTAATGGAACTATATATATACACCACATTACACACACCATGTATCCTCATCTCTAATTAAGTCATTTCATTAACAGTAGTTTAACACTTCTCTAGCTACAAAAATAGTGGACAAACTAATTAAACCACCCCTACAACAAAAAGAGTCACAGAAAACCTCTATGTTTTCTTCTCCTCGGTCTCCTTCTCACTTTTTTCTTCACATTTTTTTGATAACCCTCCTGCCACGGCAAAAGCCCTGTATACGGATGAGCCAAATTCTTCAACACCCGGTTCCTAAGTCCAGTGTCATTAACCTCACAAAACCTCTCCGCCCAATCCGGTGGCTCCACCGCCTTCGTCCCCAAACCCAGGGCTCGATCCTTGGAACCCACATTTTGCTTCTCCCGCCAGTCCGCCACATAGGTCGCCACTCTCCTATAGAATTTCTCCTTAAATACCTCCCACACTTGATACTTGTAGTGATTGATAACCAACACTCCCCTATCCTCATTCACTGTCTCGTAACCACGTACACTTCCAAGATGAAAATGGTGCACCACATTCATCAATGTCGAATCCAACGCTTCCGGCTTCACAATGCTCTTGTGCCTCTCCGGCGCGACCAAGCGGCACGTGTACCCCACCGTCACGCCCTGGACCGGGACACTCCTAAGCCCCGACGGTCCAAAACTGTAACACCAGGACCGGACCTCACCCACATAACTATACATGGACTGATTGCGGAGCACGTCATGTAATGACAATGTCGAAGGCATGTGCAAAAACTCGTCCACATCAATAAACCCTATCCATTGGCACGTCTCGCGTGCCCGCAACACGCAGTGCGAGAACCCGGCCTCCTGGCTCTTTATCCAAGGCCACAGGTGCCGGGTAATATTGTAGTTACCACTCTGTAGAGGCTCAATAACGACGTCAGTTTCATCATCACCATTGTTGTCGTAAATAAACCAACGTTGCACTCCCATTTCAGCATGATACATTACCCATTCCTTCAAAAACCGACCCTGGTTCCTCACCATGGAGCATATACACATTACGTGCTCTTTTTTCCGGGGAGGCTCAACGAGTCCGGGTCGCATCCCCGGCCGAGCTATAGTGTCGACCATTGTTCTGCCTTTCAACCTAACTGAAACCTTCACCGCATCATTCACCCCACGTTTGCTCCTGGTCAACACACTCAACGGCGTTTTGCACCTCACGATCTCCTGAGCCAATGAAACGACGCCGGATTTTAACAAATGCTTGGACGTGCTGAAATCCCAGCCGTACAAGCACTCGAATCTCGAGGCATCGGTAACCCTATCAGGCCGTAAGTTGAGGCCTTTCACGAATACGATGGTGGTGTTGTCGTGGTCAATGACAGCATCGTACGCCAACGAGTCCCACGAGTACGTGTTTGGGCCACAATTGGAATTTAGTTCAACTGGGCTTTACCCCGAGGCCCAGAGGGGTTTTGATCAAAGTCAAACCCTTTAAGTTCATGCTTTCCCGCCTCAACCAAGGAAGTGGAGTTGGAAGGGGAACGTGAGGTGCTACCTAATCCGATGGGGGTTGTTTCGTAGCAATCCATCAGCGAAGATATACGTTGAGATTGAGAAGCAACATAGCAATGATTTCGATATCTACGCTAGGCAATCGATCACTAACAACCGCAAGCCCTGCTGCACCATGCTTCGGAGGAGCTTTTAGGGGAGCCGACCATACTGCGCAATGATGAAAGCTGAACAGTAACAGAAGCATAACAAGCAAGGTCATGACGTGTTGCTCCAAACCAATGAAGCTTCAATATCAACTATACCTCTGATAGTATCTTTGCTGAGTTGATGGGAGGCCGGATAGGGGAGGACACTCCTAATGAATCTCGGGATCCGCCGGGCTGGAGTTGACAGCCCTAGGGGTCCTTGAGTCATATAAATATAACCCTGTTGGCATCTAGGAAAAGGTTCTCAACCAAATACAAACAACCACAAGTTCTAGCGCAACGCTAACTTGCCAAAGCCTCTCCGGAGCAACTCAGTCAATCCGCCTCCGCCCCACGATCGATCTAATCTCGTGCTTGTGCCGAGCGCTTTGCTGAGCCACTCACGCAACTCGCCTCCGCCCTACGACGGATCCAATCTCGTACTTGCGCCGAGCATTTGCTGAGCCTCACGCAACCCTCCTCCGCCCTCTTACGATCGATCCAATCTCGTACTTGCGCCGAGCATTTGCTGAGCCTCACGCAACCCTCCTCCGCCCTCTTACGATTGATCCGCTCTCGTACTTGTGCCGAGCGTTTGCTGAGTTTATCGAGTCAGTCCGCTACCCTCCGGTAGCAATCGAGTCTGACAGTCCGCTACTCCGGTGGCAATCGAGTCGTCACTCCGGTGACACACCCGTGGTCTTGGAACAGCTCTGCTTTGCTTCCCCGGATCAAAGTAAGATCCTCAATCCGCGAGGGGTTGGGAAGAAAATCCTGGTAGAGAGAGTTCTATTCAGGTCTTGTTCGAGCCCTGTACGCCGGCTTAGTCAGCGCCCGCGTAACAGTCGCTTGACCAGGAAGTCAGAGTCGAATTGGGAGCAGACGAGGCGACTCGCCAGGGGGTCGCGCGCAGTCGAGTGGCACCGCTCCAAGGGTGCTGGCACGCCTAAGCACAACACCGAAACCAACACACGCCAACCAGTGCTGACTGTTCGCCGGGTGCTGAACCCGCCACGAACATTTTGGCACGCCCAGTGGGACTGGTGTCAAAGATTGCGGGATCTACAAGGGGTAATCCTTACGTAAGGGTGACCATGTCTTGTTTGAAGATTTCCCACAAAGGGCTGATCCAGCATGGAACAGCTGAGTGTAGGGGATTAACTGACGCTGAAGTTAAGGAAGTGTTTGGCGGGACTTTGGCAGACGCAAAAGCTATTGCTGCTGCCCTTAAGGCCCTGCGAAGCAAAAAGGGTCTGAATCCGGTTTCCGAGCCACCTGTTTCGGAGATCGAGGAGGAGACCACTGAAATCACTGCCGCTTCTCAGGATGACGACCGCGCTGTCGGCTAAGGCCCTGCGAAGCAAAAAGGGTCTGAATCCGGTTTCCGAGCCACCTGTTTCGGAGATCGAGGAGGAGACCACTGAAATCACTGCCGCTTCTCAGGATGACGACCGCGCTGTCGGCTTTGTTAACCGGGAAGCTACATACGGTTTCTTGGAAACGGGGTCCGCGGATGAGTCCGCTGATCCGAATGCGTCACCAATGGGACAATTCACAGGGGAGTCTGCAACTCCCACGGAGGTGACGGACACTTTGAAGATGTTGATCGAAAAGTCTTGTCATACTGACGAGGCGCTGAAGAGGGCCAATGATGTGGTCGTTGATCTAAGTGAATCCATTAGGCGCATGCAGACGGAGCAGCGGGGGTTCACTGCTAATTTCAAGTACCTCGCCGAACAGCAGGACCGGCTGGGGAACGACTTGACCGCCTACGCCAGGAGCTCCGAGGGCAGCTGGCAACAGCAACAGGAGCAGTTGGCGGAGACCAATGCCGCACTCGCCAACCTGAGTGTCTTGATGAATCAGTTGCTGGAACACGCTCACTAGCTAGCTTGTTTTGCTTACCTTATTAGTTATATTTCAACCATATATGCATTACGCTCACTACACCCTCGAGAAATAAACAAAAAATTGAGGTCGATTTCCTTCATTGACACTCTAGATCGATGCGTGTCCTGAGTATGTGGTATCGAGTACTATCGACAAGTAATTGGTACATTCTGCTAAGATCATCCAGTATAGTGGTACGTACTTGCTTGTGAACTAGCTAGCTAGCTAGCTGGTTGGCTTAGGCAGAGCTATATACTCTGGCAGCTTGCAACTAATATTAGATGCTCTTCCAACTGGACGTCAGTTTTGTCGCCAGCTACTAGATCTTTGTTCTTGACCTCTTTTACCAACAATGATGTCACAGATATGTATTTTAATTTCTAAAAATGACTGCAAACAGATATAATATTAGGGTGTTAGGGTTATGTACTTATGTATATAGTTATACAACTCAAATTTTGCAACTCTTAGTCGAAATGAACGTTCGAAATTGTCAAAAGCCAGGCTCCATTCGGGAAGATCAATTTGCATTGCATGTATGTAGCCTTTGAAAACATGACATCCATGATTCCATGTTGTGCAGCTAGCCGATATTATTCGAGGATTTAATTAGTAGAAAATATGATTAAGTTTTGATAATCAATCAAGAATGGTGAGCTAGCTTCAAGTATATGAAGATAATGTTTTCCACACAGCAGACTATGGCCCCAAATGTCTGTGTTTCTGATGGCTCTGCATCTCCAAAAAAGATCATGGAGAATATTCGTGTGCATGAACCAAACTAAAGTCTACAAATCATTAATTGTTCCATTTGGTAATATAAACTATTTTGCATGCTGCTTAATTAGGAGGGTAAGGATGTCAACCATTAGTGGAATCATTTTCCCATATTTTAATTGATTCAACAGCATTATTGTTTGGAAGTTCAAAGTCTCTACTGAATCGATCATGCCTGATGCATATGTCACATTCCGGACCAGCTCTGTCGAAACACGATATTGTCTGCTTTAAGCACTCTCCTCTCTGGTCCTTACGGTTTTGTTTCTGGGAGCTCACCAACAACTTCCCAGTAGGTCACTCATCTTGGGATTGCTCTGAGCTTAGCAAGTTTAACTTCGTGAGCAATCCCAAGATGAAAACTCCGAAGTTAAGCTTGCTAAGCTCAGAGCAATTTCAAGATGGGTGACCTACTGGAAAGTTGTTGGTGAGCTCCCAGAAATAAAACCGTGAGGGCCAGAGAGGAGAGTGTCAAAAGCAGACAATATCGTGTTACGGCGGAGCTGGTCCCGGGATGTAACAGCATATTCCGTTTAATTTGATATACGTGGTCGAATGTCAGGCCTATTTTTCGGTAACTTCAAGTTTTAGGGTCCAATTATGGTCATCTAACATGGCATCAGAGTACTTGTATGCAAGAAATCTCAAATTTTTCGAGTTGTCCAACGATTTCAAAATCATTTAAGTTGTGAAAGATTGTTTAGAAAGCCACAGAAAAACAGAAACAAAACCCAAAAGAAGAAAATAAGCTTGTGTGTATCTCTATTCACCACAGAACATCATACTCGTAGGCTCTGTACTCAAAATTATCTTACATGAGTGACCCCTTCTGTCTCCCCTTTTAGGCATTTTAGAGATTGTGGCTTACCCCATTTTGTGTCTTTCTCCTACGTTTCCTAATCCCATTTGCTATCACCTGTTTGCAGCTTTGCATGATTTCATTTGCTCAAATCAATATGTATGCTACTTAATTCACTCATGCACTTATTCACAAGTTAACTCAAAATGATGATCTCAAAGTTCCTTCTCCTAAAAGCATCTTAGCAATTGTATAACAGCTTATTCCTACGCTTGCAAGAAATGAACCAACAATGTTGTATATCAATCTAGTTTCTCCCGAAACTGGTATAAAGATGTAAACGGTGAAAGTATGGTTATTGTTATAAGGGGTTTTGTCTTCGATCATGTCCTCCCCTTATGTACTATTTTTATCGATTCCAAAGAAAGAGAGTTAAGTAAGCGAGCAAGAATCGTTGAATCAAACCTTTTGTTAGGGTCAAGATTCTAAGAAGTTCTGTTTGTCTCTTTTTCACTTCTGTTCTTTTCAGCTAATTAACTATGACTCTAAAGAGACATTGACTGAGGACTTACACTCTGTGATGTAGGAAGTAGACCAATTTTACTTGATTCATCCAAGTCCGAGTGAATCCATCTTTGGAATTTGCAAATAGTCTCATTTGTTAGTGAAGGCATCTCTCTCCCCAAAGCATAAAGAGTTGCTTCCAACGACAAAAGTGGGCAGCCATCAAAGGAACAAAGGAATCCTAATCAAGCTCATTGTTTATTTTCTTGGGTTATTACGTGCATTAAAGCCAATGAGAGAGGACCTAGGTTGCTAAAATAATGATTCAAAGTTTTTTCATCAATGAATTGAAGGCGACCCACGTCTGGTTTTCTTTGCTGTAACAATAGAGGACTGGTTCATTTGGCTCTATAGAGAGGGTGGTGCCATTTTATAATGACGAAGTTCCATGCTAGCTAGCTTTTCTATACCTATTTCAAAAACTCAAATGCTTTCTTTTCTTTCCACTCAATCATTTTTCTCCCCTCTCAAACAACAGCTTTGATTTGTTTATTTGCCTGAATGAACTGGCAGCATCTTTGTTCGGAATTGTAAGCTCCTTTTTAAGCTAGCCTTCCCCACTTTATTGTCCACTTAGGAAATTAAAAGAACTAGCTAGAAGCTTTCTCAGTTTCTTTGCTCAATCTGTCGAGTCTGCGAAAAATGGGCAGGCAGCCTTGTTGTGACAAAGTTGGATTGAAAAGAGGTCCATGGACAATAGAAGAGGATCACAAGCTCATGAAATTTATCCTTAACAATGGGATTCATTGCTGGAGAATGGTTCCTAAGCTTGCAGGTATATATGTGCACATTTTTTATTTTTGAGCTAGACCATTTTTTGTTTTAAACAATGTTTTGACTTGGTGAACATTTGTATGGGGGTGTAGGATTGCTTAGATGTGGGAAAAGTTGCAGACTTAGATGGATCAATTATCTAAGGCCAGACCTCAAGAGAGGTGCTTTTACAGAAACAGAAGAGAATCAGATCATTCAACTCCATTCATGTCTTGGTAACAGGTATTGTAATATTTGCGCACTCTCTTTTAGTCATCACACAAAACTGATTTTGTTACCAGTTACCAATGCTTAATAGTAAACGATTGATCTGCAGGTGGTCTAAGATCGCTTCACATTTTCCGGGTAGGACGGATAATGAAATCAAGAACCACTGGAATACAAAAATCAAGAAGAGGTTAAAGCTCCTCGGAGTAGACTGTGTGAACAACAAAGCCATTGAGCCAAAAGAAAGCATGGAAGACAATAAAGAGATAGTTACTGATATTTCAACAGAAATAGGAGAGGACAATGGCTTGGAGCCGAAATTGCTGCAGCATGATGATAATGGGAATAAGAATTTTGAAGAACTTCCCAATGAGGTTGAGTTAAGTGCCTTTGATGAGACCGCTGATGTTTTGAAAAATTATGACATGTTTTGTGGGAGCTTGGATTTGGAATCATTCATGTTGAACCAAGGAGTTTGCAACAGCAGCACCACTAGTTCCAACAACACTAGTGCTACTACTACTACAACTACTAATTCTTCAGTTTCTGTGGAAGAGTCTAATTACAACCCTTCAATTTCAGTATGCGATCAATCGCTACTGCAACAAAACTGTCTACAGCAATGGATTGAGAGTGTGGATTCCATGCTCTCATGGGACGGCTTCAACAATTTGGAACAAGACCTATTCTTCTTTTGAATCAAAGCTAGTAGCCATTGAACATATTTCATACTTTTCTTCTAAGTGCCTTAATTTAGTTTCATGATCACTGATCATAAGTTACAAGTCTGTTGCAACAGTTAATGAGACTATATGATTTTGATTGAGCTTGATCGCCCTCTTCTTTTCACCACGTTCTTCTCATTCTCTCACTACTAATTACCTAGGACAGAATGAACATTTCTATATTGATGAGTGTATACTTGGATGCAGGTCGTGCTAAGCACCACTATATCACTGTGTCTCGGCATTATGCATCATCTCCGACCACTACGTACGGACCATTTGTATCTTTGTATCAATGCCTCAAAGTAAAATTGCTTCCTTTTTTTTTTTTCCCTTCCATTTTTGGAAGAATGGAAGTTCGAACTTGAGCATACTATTTCAGACCAAAGTAAATATGAGAATACGATTGATCGGTGCAATTACAAGCAAGTAAAATTCGATCGATATAAACATTCGGCAGAATCCAAATGTATCAAGTTGTACATAATTAAGTTGGAGATCGAATGTGGTCAACTATATATATATTGATGCATTACTAATAAGAACATCGGCACCAACTAAGTGATTAGGTGTTTTTAAAACTCCAGTTTTTGAGATGCATGGTTGGGCACTTCAATTATATATGTTGTCTGCGTCTCAGAACATTCATTTTCTATTTAACTAACTAATTAAAAAATTAGCATTAATACTGGTAAATTAGAATCTCTCGTGTTTCAAATGGTTTATTCATATACATTGAAAAGGTCAATTAGTACTTCTTGTTTAATTTAAAATAGATATTTAAAGAAGCAATATTCGGATTTTTTTTTATCAGTTATCAAGAAATGTATTACTCAGCAAACATTACAAAGAATAATACATCCATGAAGGCCGACAATAAAATTACTCCTCATGAGTATTAAATACTTATCTGTCACAAGATACTTGTTCTAATAATCTAAGTATATATGATCTATCCTATCAGTGTTCCTTTTGTTCCAACCAATTCTGCTAATCTCTCTACAAGTATGAATATGAAAGGCTAAAGACATCAAGAGTAAATAGAGCTTTTCATAATCTAAGGGAGAAACCAAGACGTACTGGGAAACTAAACAATGTTCTTTGATAGTTGCCATACATACGTCTGAAGCACCCATGAAATTGATGAAACTGATCGAGTTTGTTAATCTAAATCATATGTAATAAAATAAAAGGTCAAAAAATTTCACACAAGTTTATCGCATCTTGGCCAGATTTAATTTTTTACCACATTGTAAAATAAACACCAGACAGTAAAAAGCCTCAAAATATGGGTCGGACCCCGACCCGATTTCAAAATGCAAAAAGCAATCGGGCATTGATAGAAGCTCCAGAATAAGAAAACGAAGGATGCTAGCGCTCCAGAGAGCGGTCCGGCGGTTCCACGCTACCGCCGATGCTCCGCCGCTCACCAGATTCGCTCTCCACGCTCCTAAATGTGTAAGCTTTTAACCCACCTGTGAAATTGTTGTGATTGGTTCAAAGTTTTGAACTTTAACTGTATAGATGTAGCAATTGAGGCTTCAAATACTTGTTGAGGTTATTAGAGTTAGGAGTTCTGAATGTTGGGTTGATTTCAATTCAGGTAGAGGTGGAGTTTGGTAATGGGAGTGTGTTCAATTTGTCTGCTGAGTTCTTAAGAGTTCACAGTCCAGCTGCTGATGCCAAAATTAGGTCCATTGCTGGTGAAAAGGTGACTTCTTTGATTGAATATGAAACTGGGAATGAGAGTTATTTAGCAAGATCAAATTTTTATCGTAATATTAAAAGTATAGTAATCTGATCACTTTGTCACGTTGTTAGATTCAGCAGGGTAATTTGTTCTAGACTTGTTCAATTGCTTGTCAAATTGATGAGTTGTAATATGCATGTGCTGATGCTTGATGTATAATTTCCGTGGCAATTTAAGTAGCTTGTTTTGAAGTTATGTGTTGATTGATAGGTGATATCGGGGCGGCGTCTTGTGGGGATCATGTCTGCTGAACCTGTAGGAAACTATGGGGTGAGGTAGTTTTGAACTCTGAATTGAATGATGATGATGATGGTTGTGAGTGATTTTGTATGTACGAAGAGTTTATGTTGTGATTATGGACTGTGGAATGGATGTGTTTCAGGATTCTTTTCGACGACTTGCATAAGACTGGCATCTATTCGTGGGATTACTTGTATCACTTGGGGAGCAACAAGTTCAGCCTCATGAGAAGTTATATCAAGACTCTCAACAAGTATGGACTCAGGCGAGATCCGCCTGGAAGAAAATGATTTAGGCTTTGCTGCTTTACAATGGTGGCTGCCAATCTACTTTCTCAGCTTTTTATCTACCTATCTGGTTTGGTAATATCACTGTGGCTTATGAACAATTATGTCACCGCAATTTTCATGTTAGCCTAGTTCGGTGCTATAGACAGTCCTTACTTGAAAAAACCAATGGAGTTTGATTTTCAGGCATTGATTATAGTTGCTAATTGTTAACACTGATATATAATGCAGGTTCCCTCTCACATTTTCCTTTATTTTAAGAGGCTTGTTTCTTCCTACAACTGTACGTGTTAGTGCGCATTTCAATTCTTTGAACACCCATTATAATCTCGATCACAGCAATAAAGATGTATAGAAGATGAAGTAGGGAGAAGGCAATATGAACTCAAAATATTAGAAAGTAATTCAGAAATAAAGGAAAACATTCAACTAAAGAAACCTACAGGATCGTTACTTCGACTAGTCGTGTTCCTCGAATGGATCTCTTAGTTGTTGAGAGGGTTGCCCAAACGCAGTATATAAGGTATACAGTTAAAGGTATTCAGTCTGAATGCTACATGAAAAACATAAGCCAGATGAAGGAACGGGAAGACTTAAGATGTAGAATATCATAACATGTGTTATTCGGCAGATTTTGATTCCTATATATCCACTCATGTGGTACTTCACTATATAATATATATATATATAGGATCTACACGACTAAAATGCATATTATTTATCACTTGGCTCAACATTAAAATCAAGATATGATTGTCAAGTGGTAAAAAAAGGTTCAAGTTTACAGAGATGTTCTCTAATCTAATCAACTGGCTTCGACTCTTTCAGTCACTCGTTAACAACTTTGTGCTTCACTGTAACAGTGAAATACAAACAATTATGGAACGACATGGCATGTACTTGCCACTGTGACCGAATGAGGACTCTTAGGAGGGTTGTTAGTATAGTTCTCGAGTTAGCAATTATGCCCAAATTGGGCCGGACTCGGATGCACAAACCCGGTCTGATCCATAATATATAAATCAATAGGACCCGATCCATCGTACCTCACCCTCGTCACTCACCCACACACTCTCTCTCGTTCTCTCCGATTCTAATTTCTTTCTCCGATTTCGATTGTGATCTCTCGGTCCGAAAGACCAATGACTGATTCAGATAAAAAAGAATTCTCCGATTTTGATTTCACCCACACACACTCTCTCGTTCTCTCCGATTCCGATTTCTTTCTCCGATTTCGATTTCTTTCTCCGATTCCGATTTTGATCTCTCGGTCCGAAAGAGCAATGACTGATTCAGATCAGAAAAATTCTCCGATTTTGATTTCTCCGATTCTTTCTAATATGAATCAGTCATTGCTCTTTTAGACCGAGAGATCAAAATCGGAATCGGAGAGAACGAGAGAGTGCGTGTGGGTGAGTGACGAGGGTGAGGTACGATGGCTCGGGTCCTATTGATTCGTCGATGCTCTGTGTTTCCTGTCCTCCACTATATGATCCTCTCTCTCTCTCTCTCCGTCGTTTATTTCTAATCGATACTTTGATTTATGATGTGATTTGTTCATGTTAGGCGGATCTTCTCCTGTTACCGGACCCTGAGGTTGAGGATGATGTGGTACCTCTTCTAACTCTTGTTTAGCCAATTTTTTTTTTTTGGTTAGGTTTCTGAGTTAGGGTTTCGTTTTGTCTCAAGCACCACCGGCACCACTCGCACCACCAGCACCACCTGCACCACATGCACCTGCGGATCAGATTGTTGCTGCACATCAGGTATTTTCCTCTTTCGGTTCTCTTGAAGTTAGCTTCTCTGAATCTTTAAATGATTTCTTGGCAAGAGGCATCTGTGTATTTAGCCATTTTTTGAGTTAGGGTTTCGTTTTTGTATCAGGCACCACTCGCACCGCCTACGGATCAGATTGTTGCACCACCCGCACCGCCTGCTGATGCTGACATTGTTCCACCTCAGGTATATTCCTCTTGCGGTTTTCTTTGATTTAGCTTCTCTAAATTTTTATATGATTTTCTTGGCAAGAGGCCTTTGTGTGTTTGTTCAGCAATTTTTGAGTTGGGGTTTCGTTTTTGTATCAGGCACCACTCGCACCGCCTGCGGATCAGATTGTTGCGCCACTCGCACCACTCGCACTGCCTGCTGATGCTGACATTGTTGCACCTCATGTAGTTTCCTCTTGCGGTTCTCTTTGATTTAGGGGGGTGTATTGTATATAGATTTGTATGGATTTTTTTTTTTAATTCATAGACTTTTAGAATAGTCCACAGACTTTTTAAAAAGACCACAAACTTACATAGATTTCTGTCGATTTCTTTAAAATCATTGATTTTGATTACAGATTTTTATTGATTTATGAAAATCCACAGAGTTCATTGTGAACGACGTCTACATATTTCACCTCAAAATAATGTTATAACATAAAATAATTAGAATATAAAATAAAAATATCTCAATGTAACAAATAAAACCATAGGTAAACGTATCAATTACAAAAAAAAAATACAAAAAAAATAGAAGAAAAAAATATACTTTAACAAAATTTCATGTTGGCGGACGAGTCCCTAAAACAATGAAAAGATCATTCTTCTCCTTCATCGTTACTTTCTTTATTGTTATCGTTTTCATTATTGGCATTTTGTTGAACATTTAGTTGGGCAATACTCATTCTACATTCATTAGCACTATCTCTCTGCTGTTCTTGGGTTTGAAGATCATCTCATTCAAAATTATTTTCTTGATTGGCTCTGGGGTCCTCTTCTGGATCTGGAGGAAATTCATCGGAACGACATTCATATCGAAGAAAATTGTGTAATCCTGCACAAGCCAAAACTAGTTATGCTTGTGTCTTGTATGGAAATGGTGGTGCTAATTTGAGAATAGTGAAGTGTGACTTGATCAATACTCCAAATATCTTCTCAATTACGTTCCTCAAGAAAGCATATCGAAGATTGAATAACTCAATTTCATTAACAAGATGATTTTCTTCATCACTAAAGTTTTTGAGATGATATCGGGTATCTCGAGATGGAGCTAAAAATCGACATCGGTTGGGAAATCCGCAGTCACCTAAGCAATATTTACCTAATAATGAAAGAAAAGTTATAGTAATTAGTGAGTTATATATTAGTTACATAATTATTTTTTGTAATTATTGACTTTTTATTGTCTTAATTATATCATATTATAGACCGACTATAAATATGTAGTTTGATTTATATTCATTTGATCAATCTCATTCATTACTTAACGAGTGCTGGAAAAAATGAAATTGAAAACTCCATAACTTGACTCGTGCAAACGATAATATTTGTGTTTTAGGATTTCATAAATAAATGAGAAATAAATTAAAAATATTTGAAAAACAAATTCAACAACAATGAACATGTTAATTAGTATAAGAGTTTGATTGCATAAAATATTATATAAAAAATGAGAGGAAAAAAAAACAGGAAAAACAAATGATATGTTAAAAAATAAAGAGATGAGGGAGGATTAACCTCTTCATAGGTAGAAAAAGTCTGTCGTGGACTTTTCGAAATCTTGGTCAGGAGACTAGAAAAATATTAGAGTTTTGTGTGCATAATTTACACTAAATACCCTCAAAATTCTATTCATTTTAAAAGTCCATAATAAATACCCCTAGACATTTTGGTAGACTCCATATTGATTTTTTAAATCCTAATTGAATACACCTAGATTTTTATGGACTTTTAAAAGTCTATATCGAATACACCTGAAATTTCAAATTCCATTGACTTCTATTAAACTCCAACTAATTCCATACACAATACACGCCCTTAGCTTCTCTCAATTTTTATATGATTTTCTTGGCAAGAGGCCTCTGTGTGTTGATCCAATTTTTGAGTTACACCGCCTGCGGATAAGATTGTCACACCACTCGCACCACCAGCTGATGCTGACAATATTGCACCTCAGGTATTTTTCTCTTGCAGTTCTCTTTAAATTAGCTTCTCTCAATCATTATATGATTTCTTGGCAAGAGGCCTCTGTGTTAACAACAGTGATTTCGTTTAGCCAATTTTTGAGTTAGGTGGTTTCGTTTTGTGTCAGGCACCACTCGCTCTGCCTACAGATCAAATTGTTACACCACTCGCACCACCTGCCGATGCGGACAATGTTGCATCTCAGGTATTTTCCTCTTACGGTTCTCTTGAATTTAGCTTCTGTCAATTTTTATATGATTTAGGGTTTAATAAAGAGAACTGTGATTATTCTCTCTTGTACTATTTATTGGAGCTAATTTGATTTAATCATATCTATTTTTGCTTTGCCTTTTCAGGTTCTGCCCAATGTCTTTGCTGCTGATGAAGAGGTATAGACTTTTCATTGCTTTGATGTCTTTTGAGGTGATATGAGTGTCCTTTGACATCACTTATGAGCTAACTGGACTTAACCTATTATGTTCCTTATTGCCAATTATCATGTACTGAATGTTTTCTTGATTGTTTTCGTTCTTTGTTTTGTGTAAAAATGGTTTATTACCTTGGGTTTGGGGCAAGATTAGATGGTCTCGTAAGATTAGATGGTCTTACAAATTTGTTTCAGTAATACAACTATTCTGATGTGCAAGTCTTGATTGATTAGATGACTTGATATTTTACAGCAGTTTATACTGTTTTGCTAATGGATTTGAGCTACTCTTTATGTGAATTAGATGATATTCTACAGAATTATATGCTCAGTGATGTGTAATTGTGCTTTTCCTTTTCAGCTGCTTCCGCCTGTTACATAATTTACACCGCGGTCGGTGTTGGTGGCAGCCATGGAGTGGACTGAGAGGGATAGGAAGACGAGGGGATTACTGGAAAGGAAGGTCGTACAATCTGAGCAAGAAGGTGGTGAATTGTGGGCTGTAGAGCATAGCGAGGAGTAGCATTTATGTTAGATTTTTGTTTAAGAAATAGAACTTTGCTTATGATCCCATATTAGCTTTTGTAGTACTGCTTGTACTACTGCATATGATACCTGTAGCTGCAAATGATGTTGCTTTCTCTGCTCATGTTGTTTTTGTGACAGCATTTATCCTGCTCCTAATTGCAATCTATGAAGTACATTAGTTAATTAGTCATCTCTAATTTCTCATTGGTTAGTTTTCGAATAAGTTTTTATTGGTTATTATATATGGCCTGATCATTTGTCACACAAGCTAGCTAGCTTCACATTTATTGATCTGACCTTTATGTCGAAAATTGTTTATCAGAGGGACCTGGTTTTTTTGTATGAACTTGCTGTTTTGAATGACCTTTATTAGCAGCCTTCTTCTCCCTTGTATTATTTATGGTACATATACTTTGTGAATGCCCCTGGTTTCATCTTCCTTTTGTCATTCCAAGTTGGAGGGTTTGGCTTAGCAATTGCAAAATTTCACCCTAAGATTTCTAGTACTCTGGTAGGTATTGGTAACATTGTAATTTAATATTGACGTTGGATGCTGTCAATGAATGTATGCTTTAGTAATCATCAGTTGAACATAAACTCTAGTGGCTACAACAAATCCCAATTTACCTACACCAAAACAACTGATCGACGGTTAGAACTAAAAAGGTGAGGATAGCCAGTAGCCAAGGAGAGGATAGATATCAGAATCAACCAAAAAAAAAAAAAACACCAAGAATGCTAGCGGTCCACTCTACCACCAATGCTCTGACGCTCACCAGACTCGCTCTCCACGGTCCTAAATGTGTAAGCTTTCGACCCATCTGAATCCAGTTACAAGGTTTTGAACTTTAAATGTGTAAGCTTTCATCCCATCTCTCGACTTTGATACCTATCTGCCAAGTAAAGAAAATAGGTAAGGAGCCAATACTGACATCAATATTTACGCCTTGTGTAGTTTGTTTCCCTTAGAAACTTCTATGCCACTGCTTACTACAATGTACCAACACGTAAACAAGTTGACCGACCAAGCATTATATTCCACTTTGGTGCAATCACAATAAGAAATCATTCATAATTCGTGCCAAAAACTCGAGACAAGATTCAGATGGTGAAAAAATGGTTCAATTTTACAAACCCGTTCTCTACTATCTCTAGTCAACCAACTTCTTTCGGTCATTCTAGTCAACAAATTTGTAATTCCTCTAGATCGATGAATTATAACAGTGAAATACCAACAATTATGGAACATCACGCCTAAATACGTAAGCTTTCAACCCATCTGTAATTGGATTCATAGTCTTGAACTTTATGTAGCAATTCAGGACTTCGGTTCAATGATACAAGGAGGCTCTCTAATCAACATACAACTTCCAGTCATTCTCATTAACTAATTTGTGCTTCCTCTAGATCTACAATGAATTAACATTGAAATACAACAAATTATGGAACAACATGGGATTACTTGTTACTGCAGACTCTTTTTAGTGAAGAGCTGTTACGACTATGAAGGCTTCTTCTTCCTTCCATTTTGCGCAAGTGAGACTCGTTTCAGTTCTTGAGTAGCCCTTTTAATTCCACTGCACAAAACATTACTATTCTGAAACTTATAGAAAAGAGGATACACAAATGTAAGAGACAAGGAAGTTATATTTACATACCTTCTGTAGATGTAAAGATATATATAGTAAAGGAGCAGCAGCAACAGAGTCAGAACGGAAATAACAATGTACGATATACTCATCCTCTTCTGCACGTTTAACAAACAAGAGATACAATCAATAAGGACCTAAAGTATATAAGCAGTCGGCAGACTTAAGCCTATTGATTCACTTTAATGCGCGATGGTTTGCCTAAAAATGCCTACTCCAAAAGTCCATACATAAACATGTCAAACGACTAATTTGCCTGATTTGTTTAAACAATCCAAAAGAGATGCTTACAGAAAGGCATACTGATGCGTCTAACATGAGTTCGATCAGTAAAACATTACAAAAGCTATTATCTTAGCATGCAAATCTACGAAACACTAAATAACAGGTCATAGTGATATTCACCTTCCTGCGTCCTTGAGAGAATGGTTTTCGGCGTCCAATGCAAGTTAGGGCATCACAGAATTGACGTAAGAAGAATTCTGGCATATCACTCATCAAGAAAGTTCATAAGAATAGATAAATAACTTGTTACAGCTTTTCTTATATCAAAGAGAAAGATATAAAGTTACCATGTAGACGGTTTGCTGAAGGACCATGATTGACTGGAAAACAACTATCCGCTAGACCCTGTGTATGATGGATAACTCATGATTAAAATGAATGCTGAAATTTAAATGCAAAAAAATCTCATTAAGATGCAAACCTCACACAGATGTTTATTCCGTGCAGCAGCAGCAGGATTGCACTTGGTCTTATGTGGAGTAGCACCCATTGCGACATCACAATGCAATGCACCACATACATCTGCCAAGCATCTACTATGACTCTGATTGAGCAAGAGATAACATGTGTTTATTAGCAACAGACCATTTAGGCTACAAAAAGGGGGCACTAATTTCAATTTGGAATTCAATTATAAACAACTGGTTTAATGCAATAGGCTGGGACAGGAGCTTAAGCATACGGGATGAAAGCATTGGCTGAAATTAAAGGAGTATCTTTTTAGATTTTCACAATTTATTTTACTCTGGGGATGAAAGCAAACCTATGAAATGACATTTTCATCACAAGTTATTAAGGTGGAACACAAGGCCACAAACTCTTGGGGATTGATGATCCTAAAGTAAATTTATAATTCCTGCATACCAAGTTCATGTATAATAGCAGAGTCATGCTCTCTCCCTTAGTTCTCAACGTGCTAAGCTCCATTATTCAATGCAACTTAGTTTAGCTAATACCATGAAATAAGAATTAGTTATTGAATACAAGCCCTAGTCATAAGTATCACTGTGAGAGCATAAAACCAAATGGAACCTACCACATTCAACAAATTGTGATGCCTGTTGTCAAAATGCTTGTCAAGAAACTTCTCCTCGTAAAATCTTTTCTTACAGTATCCACACTGCCATTCATATACGTCAATACGGATTTTGTGCTGTTCCTGATCTCTGTACAGGTCATTCTCAGGGTGCAGCCTACATGTTCTTGGAATCTGATACCGCTCTTTCTCTACATAGGGCATTAAATACTGCAATATCAAAACACATATCAGTTTCCACAATTACCGGCAATTATCAGGAAAGGGTATATACACAATGTCCTTCGAATACCTCATCAATTACTTTCCATGCTGCCTTACTCCTTTCTCTTGAACAATGTACCTCGGGCATATCCGATGCCTCTCCCCTGAAAGTCCTATACATCCAATTGGAGTATTAGCAATAGAATTATAGATAAAGGTTTGGAATCACAACCCTTATGACCCAACTCCAAACAAAACTGTATCAATGCATACAAATGTTAACATTGTAAGTTTAGCACCTTGTGGTTGCGAATTCCTCATAATCCTGGTAAGAAAAACCAGAAAAAAGGAGTCATATTGAATCACAGAAGCAACCAAGTTTGCAAAACTGAACCTGATCTTTATTTGTGATAATCAGAAAAAGATATGATCTTGGGTAAAGATAAATAAAGAAATAAAACAGCCACTGGGGGTTTTGATTGTTGATTTCTAGTTTAACTAAAACAACACAAAGCAAAAGTAGCTGATGAAGATACCTGATCCGCTGGCAGAGACTGAGGAGAAACAGTAGCGAGGTGCAGATATGGTGAAAGGTAGAGGAACAGAAGAGAAACCCATTTGGGTTTTGACCAGTTCTTCTTCATGCTCTATCTTCGCCTCAACTACTAAACTGGCTTCTTTACATCACTAGTTCTACACTCTTGTGTCTCTGTAAAAGAAGACCCCAAGCTGCCGCCTCCACGCTCCGGCAACCAATCAACACGTGCCACGAAAGCTAGACGCCTTTTATTTTTGTTATTTTTATGGCATATATGATGATTCTAAAATCTAAAAGTAGCATCTGATAAAAGAGTCATGGTACATAAAATGTGCAATTTGATTCTAAAGTTTCAGTGCTCTAAAGTATAGTATATGATCCAACAATGCATAGTAGAAGAAGTTTTAGTAGCTTTCCTTAATAAGAAATTGTTATTATAAGACGATAGCAACTATCAATCAAATTCTGTTTCAATGACAGACTTATATTAAGGCTTAATTTGGTATTGAGGTGAAAAAACTCAAATATGGAAAAACTGTGTTTTAAATAAGCAACATGTCACATGTTTTTTAAAATCGTGATTTTTTCAACTAAATTTTATAAATAAATACCTTATAAAAAACTTACCAAACACATAATCAACTCATAATGATAATTATAAGTGATTATTTACTCTAAAACGTAATACCAAACTACGCCTAAGTCTAAATATACTTACATTCATTCCATTAGTAATGTACATATAATTTGATAGACTCTTTACTCTTTAAATGGTTGGTCCATAAAAATTACTCTATGAGTTGTGAATCAAAAAATAAAAGGAAGGTTGCTCAGACTTTCTTAAACAAAACATAGAAAAAATGGTAGAAAGAAAATGCAAAGTTTGAGCTTTAATAGTGGATCTTCTCGTAGTTGCAAATCATGTCATGTGTGTTTGCGAAAGAACATTGTCCATCTAAAGAAAAAATGGAAGAAAGAAAATGCAAGTTAGAGCTGCAATAGTGGATCTTCTCTTACTAGCAAATCATGTCATGTGTGCTTGTGAAAAGACAAGGCCATTTAAGGGTAATGCCACCAACTAGTACCCAGTCTATATCTCATGTCGATGTTATTATATCAATTCCATGTCCTCTCCAAAACGTTGACAATTGTATAAAATTACAACAACAAAGAAGAAAGCTCCGATTTTGACTTCAAAGCCATGAAATTGAGATCTTTGAGGCAACACCCTTTTCCAATCTGGGCTTGAATTTCATCATCTCTACAATGATGGGTGGCTTTGGCTTATCATTGTGGCTGCTTCTGCTTCTGGGTTTGTTTGGGAATGGCTGGTCGGAATTGGCGCCGGGTCGGAGGGTCCATACTCTGTTCTCGGTGGAGTGCCAGAACTACTTTGACTGGCAAACTGTGGGCCTTATGCACAGCTTCAAGAAGGCTCGGCAACCCGGCCCGATTACCCGACTGCTCAGCTGTACCGAGGAGGAGAAGAAGAAGTACAGAGGCATGCATTTGGCTCCTACTTTAGAGGTGCCTTCTATGAGTAGGCACCCCAAGACTGGTGATTGGTCAGTGTCTCAATTCTGGGTTCATTCTTGTTTTATGTCTTGATTGAGTTTTGTTTTGTAATGTGAGTTTAAAGAACTGAGCTTTTGCAGCTGTGGTTTTGTAAAGTTGGATACTTTTAGCTGTGGCATTGTAGATTAACATGTTTAATCTGTTATTTAAGGTGGTGTTGTAATACTATGAAGAATCAGATTGAGAATGAATGTGTAAAGTCAACTACTTTAAGCTGTTTCTTGCTTTTCTTTTAAGTTGAGGTTACCAATGTTTAAAGTCTGATGTGCTTGTTTTGATTATATGACGATTTTGCCGGCGTGGTTAGTTTGTTACATTGGAGATTAGTCTAGCTGGCATGAAAAAAGGAAAGCCATTAAGTAGGTTGAGTGGTTTAAGAAGGTATTATGTTTCTATGCTTAATCACGTTCAGAAAGAATACTGCGGTGAAGTGATATGTTGGTTTCAAAGAGCTTTTGTTCAGTTGTGGGTTAAGAACATTGTAGATAGTTCAGATGAAGGGAAAACAAAGTAACTAAATGTGTTTGGTTCATTTTGCAGGTACCCTGCCATTAACAAGCCTGCTGGAGTTGTGCACTGGCTTAAGCATAGTAAAGAAGCTAAGAATGTTGATTGGGTTGTGATACTGGATGCAGACATGATCATACGGGGGCCTATTGTTCCTTGGGAACTTGGTGCCGAGAAAGGCTATGCTGTGGCAGCATATTATGGGTATCTTTACTTTCCTCTAAATCATATAAAAACCAAAGCTGAGCCACCAAATTTCAATAAAAAAGACATATGACTAGAATTGTCTTGGAAATTATCAATGTAGACAATGCCTCGAGTTTACACAATCTCTGCATATCCTTGTCAAAATTCATAAGTAGAGAGATTTCCTTTCTGGCAATTGAATTATGTTTTCTGGACCTTTTGTCCCATGTCTTTTATAACAGTTCATATATTTTGCCCTTCATACAATTCTTTCTGCCTTTAGGAATTGCAGCTGTCAGTGTATATTCATTTATATATTTCTCCATCAGGTATTTGATCGGATGCGATAATATTCTGGCTCAATTGCATACAAAGCACCCAGAAATTTGTGATAAAGTTGGTGGGCTCTTAGCAATGCATATAGATGATCTTCGAGCATTGGCACCTATGTGGCTTTCGAAAACAGAAGAGGTGCGAGAAGATAGAGCTCACTGGGGAACTAATATAACTGGTGATATTTATAGCAGCGGATGGATTAGTGAGATGTATGGATACTCTTTTGGTGCAGCAGAGGTAATTTTCTTTGTTTAATCTCTCTAAGCAATTTTTCTGATAATCATAGGCTATATAATAAATGCACAAGGCCAGCTCACACTGATAATCATGGAACTTTTTTTCTTGGTGCTTCTTTTAATTGGTGTGGTTATCTGTATTTTGTTTAGGTTGGTCTCCGGCACAAAATAAATGATAACTTGATGATCTATCCAGGATATATTCCACAAGAGGGTGTTGTGCCTATTCTTCTTCACTATGGCTTGCCATTTAGCGTTGGAAATTGGTCCTTTAGTAAATTAGATCACCATGAAGATGGTATTGTTTATGATTGCGGCCGTCTCTTTCCAGAACCTCCTTATCCAAAAGAGGTATGTGTTCTGAACTTCCGAATACAATAGACAAATATTATTCTCTTTAGTGTTGGAAACTCCCTTTGATAAGGAGAAGCCTGCACATTTCTTCATGAGTTATGTCTGCATCAATGTGCTATGATGTTATCATAGGCACCCTTTAGATAGCCCCTATTTAGCTATGAAGAGTCCATTTTGGTACTTTTATGCACTACAAATCATTTTGTAATATACATGTGAAGTAAGCTCAACAAAATGTCCTGAGGTTTTGCTCTGAGAAACCTCAAAATCATGCACATAATGGATTTCGTTCATCTGGGTAAGATATAACATTATTTCATTATTTCCAGGTTAAACTGATGGAACCAGATGCACATAAAAGGCGGGGACTCTTTTTGAATCTAGAGTGCATCAACACTTTGAATGAGGGACTTTTACTTCAACATGCAGCAAATGGTTGCCCTAAGCCAAAGTGGTCAAAATACATGAGCTTTCTGAAAAGCAAAACTTTTGTTGAGCTAACTGCACCAAAGCAGTTGACTGCTGCCACTTTAGGGATTGAGGAGAAGGTACAGGCTGAACAGCAGCAGGATGTAAACGAACCTGGAAAGCCATATCCCAAAATTCACACTCTATTTTCCACAGAATGCACTCCTTACTTTGATTGGCAGACTGTTGGACTTGTCCACAGTTTTCACCTGAGTGGACAGCCTGGAAATATCACACGATTACTCAGCTGTACTGATGAAGACCTAAAGAAATATACTGGCCATGATCTGGCCCCAACACATTATGTTCCTTCCATGAGCCGACATCCATTAACGGGCGATTGGTAATTCTTTTCTTCTAATATCCTCTTTCCTTCTCCCAGGATGTGGGATCAACACTGTGCTACTCTTAATGGTTATGGCAAAGTTTTCCAATTTTCATCTGAGCATTAAATGATTTGCTTGAAAACTGATCCTTTACCTTACTTGCCTGGCTACTTTAATGCTATTTACCTTTGATCAGTTGCTGTACCGTCTGATTCTCTCCAAGACATTATTGAAGTAACTTATGTTAATGCTTTGAAACTCTTTGATGTCTGTCACATATTCAGTGAGAACCTGGAAAATCACATGTATCTGATGTTTTTTTTTTCGTTTTTTTTTTCATGTTTGGGGAGGGGGGGGAGGGGGGTTGGGGTGGATTCTTAGTTAGTATATCAAAATTTATCTGGGAGTTGCATAGATTGATACACATATCTGAACCCATGACAGTGCTAAAGCTTATTATTTGCTTTCTATCAGGTATCCGGCAATTAACAAACCAGCTGCTGTCCTTCATTGGCTGAATCATGTAGATACTGATGCAGAGTACATAGTGATTCTTGATGCTGATATGATTTTGAGAGGCCCAATCACACCATGGGAATTCAAAGCAGCCCGTGGCCAGCCAGTTTCAACTCCCTATGAGTAAGTCTGATGTTTGCTATTTGTAAGACATGAATGTAATTCTGTTTTTGGCCTCAGTTCTTCCTCTATATTTGTTTGCATGTCTTTTTGTGTGTTTTGGAGTGACTATATTTGGATCAGAATCAATACAAGGACTTATATTCATGATCTCTGCATATGTAGCTACCTTATTGGCTGTGACAATGTGCTCGCAAAGCTTCACACTAGCCATCCGGAAGCGTGTGACAAGGTGGGGGGTGTCATCATCATGCATATAGATGATCTTCGTCAATTTGCTTTACTATGGTTGCATAAAACTGAGGAAGTTCGGGCAGACAGAGCTCATTACGCCACAAATATTACTGGAGATATATTTTCATCTGGTTGGATAAGTGAGATGTATGGTTACTCATTTGGTGCAGCAGAGGTAAATTGTTTATACTCCATATAGATTAATTTCTGTTTATATCTTGCAACTTTGTGTGCCCTGGGTTTCCATTAGATCTGGCATAAGTGACCATGTATTGTCGGTTTGTATCAAAGGAAAAAGTATTTCCTTGCTACTGATAGTGATTTTGTTACCTCTTCTTTTTTAATGCAGATGAAACTAAGGCATCACATAAGCAGTGAGATACTGATATACCCAGGATATGCTCCTTCACCTGGTGTGAAGTACAGAGTTTTCCACTATGGTTTGGAATTCAAAGTTGGAAATTGGAGTTTTGACAAGGCAAATTGGAGGAATACTGATGTGGTTAATAAGTGCTGGGCTCACTTTCCGGACCCACCTGACCCTTCAACACTTGACCAAACGGACAATAACATACTGCAGAGGGATCTTCTTAGCATAGAATGCATAAAGACACTAAATGAAGCATTACGGCTTCATCATGAGAGGCGGAAGTGTCCTGATCCTAATTCCCTATCCAACTCAAACTCAGATGCAGAAGACAAACTTGTAGTATCGAGGAAATTTGGCAAGATGAATGTAAGTTCTTTTGTAGAAAGCAACCATGAGCAAAACAATCAGTCTGGGGAACTTTCAGAACCTACCGAGACAGATGGGATGTTTAGTTCTGTCAGGTTCTGGGTTATTGCTCTATGGGCATTCTGTGGCTTGGGCTTCTTGATAGTTGCCTCACTGTTGTTTTCTGGTCGGAAAGGGAAAGGCAAAAGAGGTAAAAGTTACAGAATTAAGAGAAGACATTCCGGTTCAGGATTCATGGATGTTAATGGACGTGATAGGCATTTACAAGTACCATTGTGACATCATTTTTGTGAGGTAAATGTTCTATACTTGTTTAAAATCTAAGAGGAGATCAAGCTATGATAATGAAAGTTACAAAGCCAGACCAAGTTTCATTCCCAAAGGACAATGCAAGTAGTTATTTTAACAACATTACAAAATGTTAGATATATGAAGAGGAAGAGGAGGCTGTGTGGCCAGTCATTTTAGATATCAATTTGTATTTGTATTAATTTCATTATCAAATTATACACATGCTTACAGGTTGCACAATGGCTTTGATGTGGTATGGTACGCTTTCTGTCCAACTTTCTAATTTCTGCTCATTGTGGTTCTTAAATATCGAACCCAGAATAGATATTACTTGAGAATATGACAGCCATAGTGCAGGTCACAAGTAGAATTTTGACAGTGGATGCATGAACTTTAAACTCTACTTGAAAAATCTATGGTAAATAGGTTAGTTTTAGTCACCAGATCTATTTAAAGATCCAACTAAAGAAGCATAATTTACACTAAAATGACTCGATAATGAAATTGATAGGAGTAAGAAAAAGGGTATACTTGGCATAAAGAAATGAAACCCTTGATCAGGAAATAATAGGATCTTGGTGTTGAAGAGGATTGAGTCTCTCACCAACTGTGACTCAGTGATTCAATCACAGTCGGATAATAAACCAATGCAATTGTGTAATTACAAAATGTATGTAGGCTGTGGTATAACACTTGACTCAATATGTCGTAGCAGTTCTAGACTTCTGAAACACCTCTATGTTCTTTGGCTACTCACTACTTGGGATTTTGCCCCAGGACTAATTCTAACTCTCATTTTTTGTCCGTTAGGAAAGAAATACTCCAAAGTCCAAAGCTTATGCAGTTATAATTTCTTTCATAGTTGCAAACTTGCTATGTGCAAAGGTTTCAGAAACTCAAACAACCTAGCAAAACTGACCTCTAAAGACAGATAGGCATTTACATCATTCGTTCCGGGAGAACATTGTATCTTATATTCTATGTTTCTGAATGAAAGCAGTCACCTTTGAGTGCATTAGATTTTACTTGTCCGATGGTTTGTATTTCGTTAGTTGATTAATGTATTTCTAAGTCACGAGTGATAACGATTTGATGATGGTAATATGTTCCAAGTTACACCAATTCTGTTCAAGATTTTTGACTGCTAGCTACAGTATTAACACCATAGATTCAAAATTGGTGACCAAATAGCTTCACCAGTTGAATCTAGAGTACATTATAGGAGAACTAGATGCTACATTCTTCATAACGTAGTTGATAACTAGGACAAGTATATATAAGGAATAAGGGAGAGAAGCATCATGGCAAGTAGAAATTCCAAATTCCAGACTGAGGGCACACCATTCTATTACTCATTCTTCTTGAGTTGAAACAGTCCTCAGCTGCTAACAGTCCTCAGCTGCTAGGCCCTTAAACACAAACAAGAAAGACACAAAAGATGTGTAAGTAGAATAGATGTTGCAGAAGCCAAACCTAATGCAAGCGTGGAGCATAGCTTTACAAACAAACTTGTGATGAGGTGCCAACAACATCTGTCATGCAGAAAATTTGAGCCAGACCTAAGGAGATTTGAGCTTCCGAATCTCCTCCCAAAATAAGTCTCCTTTTCCACCGAACTCACAGCCAAATAAGTGTGACAATTGATCTATTTTTACCAAAAAAGAGGATCCATAAACTGGTAATTCATTGTTGTGAAGCTAGTTAGATCTGAAACTAACCTTGAAACCAGATGTACATATGGTGATCCGCAGGAGACGACTTAGTAGAGATGAAATTTGAGGCAAGTGACCGTAAAATGAGGGAGAAGAAAATAGTGAGTGGTTTAAGAGCAAGAGTAGAAAAGCGGAGAAAGTTGTACAAGATGTAATATCAACTATCAAATACAGTAGGTAATGAATACAAGCTCCTCAAACAGAGAGAATCACTCAAATCAGAAAGTCTTAAAACTCTGAAGAGTTATATATATACATAGAGATTTTTTCAGGTGCGGACGTCCGCACCGTGCGGATGCAGCGTTTCCGGCCACCGGCGAGGCGGCGACGCCGTATCCGCCCACTGGGCTTTGCTCGCCCCGGCCCGGCGACCCTTTCTGTGCCGGCCCGAGGTCCGTCGCCGGCCGGAATCTGTATTATTGCATAAAAATGCAGATTACTGTTCATTTTTCTGCAAAAATGCAGATTCCGGCCGGCTGCCGGCCGGCGACGGACCTCAGGCCGGCACAGACGGGGTCGCCGGCGTGGGGGGAGCAAAGCCCACCGGCCGGATACGCCGTCGCCGCCTCGCCGGTGGCCGGAAACGCCGCATCCGCACCGTGAACAGTGCGTGCGGACGTCCGTAGCCGAGAAGCTCTGTATATACATATACATATACACACACACTACACAAAAATGAAGAGATTTGGAAAATATCTAACAAGTAATATTGCTAACAAGCATGGAATTGAATCCACTAACAGACCAAACCACACAAGTGAACCAAGTTATACTTATCAAACGATAAACATGTTTAACCATAGCACGAAAAAATTAATCGAAACTCCAGCACCATTGTTCATAAGATTAATTATCCAAAAATAACTTGCCAGTTGCCACACAACAAAACATGGCCAACAAATGGAAGTCTAATGATCCCATTCCTAAAGAGGTTGGAGGGAAAATAAACTGAGCATAAGATGGGATGATAGCAGTGAAGGATTAGTTTAGCGAGACTGCGAGAGTGTAGGATTATGCACGAATCCAATGCTTATAGATATATAAAAATGAACTATAAAATGAAATCGATTTTGCCACTTATAAACAAAATCACCTCCGGATTGTGTTGAGGAAACGACTCAGTAGTTACTAAGACACGAACATGCTAACTGGCACCTTCAACTGAAACATGCGATGTGTAAATGTCGAGATTTATTCTTGATCGATGTGCTGCCATACAATATTGCCAATCAAAATTGTTTCGTTACTAACTCTTATGGGGGTTGCAAGAATGCAAGGTATTCTCATTTTTTTTGTTTGTGTGTTAAAGTTCAACCAGCAGTTTCCTTTCAGAAGTAGTTACAGATGATATGGAAAAATGCTGGAGTAAAAATAGAAGTATAGCTAGTGAGGGGTAAAGAGATGTGGAGCTATTCCAGCTCTATCGCCTGTTAATGCCACTCTCAAAACATCATGTTTCCATCAATGACTCTAGTTCTATATTTTCACTGATCGTAATGTCTTTTTCGGATAATGAATTCCATCTGAGATAGATAAAAAATAAAAATGAACCAAAACCAACACCTTCTGACTTGATATGCAATATCGAAAATGGATAAACCTATGAGTTGGTTCAAATCTTCAATGCCAAACGGCCAGCAGTTTTGGCCATTGTTAGTATTTGAAACAAACTCTTGTTGAGCTCTGAGATTGCACTGAGCAGGCATCTATGTGCAAAGGCTTGGCCATCCTAAAGAAGGATGTGAGTCATGTGACGTTGTAAAAGAACCCACAAGAGGTAAGACCTTAACTCCTCAGAGTAGGTAGATGTAATAAACAGCAGGTAGATGGAAACTAAAGGATTGCAGAAAACTCTTCAGAAGAAACTCACTCCAGTCTCCAGTTAGGTGGGGAAGTAAAGACAGTGCAGTGAGGGAAAATGGAGTACAGTGAGAAGTAAAAAGTATGAGATAATCAGCTCTAGCTGAAAAAACTCCGAAAAGAAGACAGTGCAGGTACGAGGTATGGATCCAACAGCAGTAGTCACTTTTACCAGATCGATGACAAGGAACCTGCTCTTTTGTATATGACACTAGGGGGACTCAAATAGGGCCATGCTCTGCCATTTGAAGTCATTTGTCAGTATAATTCTGCAGGGACTTAAATAGGGTAGATGAAGCGCGCAATTGTAAAGAAAGAGCACATAGAAATGATGAGGACGTCACCACAAGTGAATGTAATGTGGGACGAGGCCATGAGGGGAAACAAGCATCATATTATTCTATACAAAATGGAGACGCATGAATCAAACAACCACCGTGTTTAATTTGGTTCAAAGTTTCTTTAAAGGTTGCTGGAAACGCATATAACTCAACCACAAATGCCCCATGGACCATGGCTATTTGAAGAAACTAAAGTAAATGCATTATGTTGCTTCTCTTTGGAGTTCGTATACTTCTCTTGCCACATACTAAACAAAAGATCTCAAGGCCTTATGGTTCTCTGCTGAAATGGGAACCTCCAAAAATCAGGTTCTTAAGTTAAATTTTCATAGGTTAACTTATCCCCATTGATACCTCATCTAAGAGTGGTCATGCTGCTAACGCTTGGAGCTGACATCAAAGTTTGGCTTTCTCTGCCTCTATGATGTTTCTGTTTGATAGTCTAGGTGTTGGTTGTTGTAAGGGGTTTGTGTTGTAATTTTAATTTTTTTTATGGGAAAATTTTCCCATTACTTAATTAGCTCAAAATAATCGTGTTTTCACTAGGGAAAATGTTCATTTAGTATAAAAAAGGCCCCCTCATTACCCATTTCAATGACCATCTTATTTTTCTCCCTTATTCAACATAAGGTAACAACTCTATTGCTCATTTGAACAAATCTTTTTCAATTCTAGTACAAATTTAATTTTTTTTCTTCCTTTTTTGTCCTTTTGTCTTATCTAACATATTTTTAAATTATAATTTGCTGAGAAAGTGGAAGATAAAAAAACGAACTTTGCCGAAATATCACTCAACTCCCTCCGGCCCCCCATGGCCGGTCGCCGGATTCCGGTCACCAAATTTTTTTTTCGCCGGAATTTTTTTTTCGCCAAATTTTTAATTTTTAATTTTTTTTTTATAATCAGGTTATTGGAGGATGGTTACTGATCCTCAGTAAATAATTTACAGATTACAGATTTCCAGTAATCGATTACTGACCCCCAGTAATCGATTACTGACCCCCAGTAATCATGTTACAGATTTCATATTTTCCAGTAATCATGTTACTAACCCCCAATAATCGATTATTGACCCCCATTAATCAGGTTACTGACCCCCAGTAATTAGGTTACTGGAGTTACTGATCCATAGTAATCAAGTTACTGACCCCCAGTAATCGATTACTGACCCCCAGTAATCAGGTTACAGATTCCATATTTTTCAGTAACCATGTTACTGACCCCGTTACTGACCCCCAGTAATCGATTCCCAATTCAATCAAAACCCTAATGTTGGAGGAGGAGGAGGAGGAGGACCCGCCGTCAATAGTATTACTGACCCCCAGTAATCAGGTTACAGATTTCATATTTTCCAGTAATCATGTTACTGACCCCCAATAATCGATTATTGACCCCCAGTAATCGATTACTAACCCCCAGTAATCGATTACTGACCCCCAGTAATCGATTACTGACCCCCAGTAATAGTATTCCCAATTCAATCAAAACTCTAATGTTGGAGGAGGAGGAGGACCCGCCGTCAATAGTATTACTGACCCCCAGTAATCGATTTCTTAGTGCTTCAACAGAGATCCAAGAGGAAGATTGCGGGTCAAGGACTCATATAGGATCTTGTGGATGGCGGACCACAAGGGAGAAAAATAGAGTCGTTACCTTATGTTTAGGGTAACAACTTAGATCTCCAGAACTGGTGATCTAAGTTCTGGGTTTAGGGTTAATTGCGACCAGAACTGGTGGAAGACGTGGCCGCAGATGAAGATGGCTTGGAGGTCGTCGGCGAAGGGGTCGAGGTCCTTATGGCAGATTGAGCAGATGGCTTTGCTCAAGGCGGAGGCGGAGGAGTCGTAGTGGTCGCAATTGACCATGGCTCTGGTGGCGCGACCTCCTCATATAGGATCTTGTGGAGGTGGAGCTTATGCTCTGGAGATCGTCGGCTAGAGAGAGAGAGAGAGAGCTCTGGAGATCGTCGGCTAGAGAGAGAGGGAGAGAGAGGGAGAGAAGAAAGAAGATATTAGGGTTTAGTATATGGTATTTAGGTATTTTTAATAAGATTCATTGGAGTGAGATATAAACATTGGAATGAGCAATTTTTAAACCCATTTTGTTCAAATGGTCTTTTTCCCTTTTCACTATATTTGTTTTTCCTTTTTGGGAATTTGGCATGGTCTCTTTTAAAATATTTTAACTCAATCCCTTTATATCTAATCAACAATGACTGTGATTGTTCTTCTACCACAGACTTTGTTCATCCGAAATGAAACAAATCCAATTGATCGAGATCAAAATATATGAAGAACAAAGATAAAAAGTGTTCAAGGATTAGAACTTTACCAACCATCCGAAACAAGTCACAATCACAGTATTTCAATTAGGTATAAAGATTGACAAATAGTAATGTTGTAACTACTAGTTGTTCAACCCTTCACATCGAACTCCATTTCAAACTATACTACTCCTACATTGTCATGGTACATAAACGTTGTAAAACTATCTATTACTTCTAGTAAGTAACAACAAAATCTCACTTAGCCCGCCACCTAATCAGAAACCCCCCAAAGATTCAATCTTTGCTTCACTTCCCAACAACTTTAGGAGCAAACTTGTGCTATAAAAAATACTAGGTTGGAGGGACTAGAGTGAGTAGAGAGAGCCTAAACTGGTTCAACTTCAAATTCAAATATTGCTAAATTTAGCCGTTGAAGGATTCCTTTTGCTTTTGGGACACGTAGGTCCTATAACGGAACCACACCTGTCCCACGTTGGCTTTTGCAGACTCCGAACCGAACTCTCATCTCTATCTCTCTCTCAACTTTCTCTCTCTATATCCCAAGGCCTGAGGGGGCCAGGCCTAATCTTTACCCTAAAACCCCTTTTTCGTTTTGAATTTCAACTTCGAAATGTAAACGACCACATTGCCATTGCAATCCTTAAAGTTCATACCTTATTAGCATTTTAGGGTTTCCAAAAAGTTTGGATCTTTTCTCTCTCTCTCAAGTCTCAATTAGGCAATTCAATTATGGGAGACTCGACTTGTCTCATGCAACCCTTCTCTTACGTTTCTGGAATTCCCAATGAGGCACTCGAGGTTGGTGATCTCAAGAACCCAATTTCCAGTTATGATTCTAGACTAGTTCTTCATGAATGTTTAGTTTGTTTAATTGTGGCCTAAAGATCAATGTTTTTTTAGGTTTTAAGTTACTGGGTAGTTTGAATTTGGGGATTTCTCTTTTGGGTGACTAGGAAACTTAAATTGCTTGTTGAATTGTGGCCTAAAGATCTGTGCTTTCTTAAGTTACTGGGTAGTTTGAATTTGAGAATTTCTCTTTTGGGTAATTAGGGAAACTTGAATTGCTTGTTGAATTGTGGCCTATAGATCAATGCTTTTGGGTTTTTAGTTACGTGGTACTTTGGTAGTTTGAATTTGGGGATTTCCTTTTTGGGTAACTAGGGGAACTTTAACTGCTTAATTTTATGTCCTAATCGGGTCTCAAAGATTATTGCTTTTAAGTTTTTCACTTACTGGGTAGTTTGAATTTGGATATTTCTCATTTGGGTCACTAGGGAAGCCTGAATTGCTTAAAGAGGAATCCATTTAATGTTGAATTGAGGCCTAAAGTTCCATGCTTTAAAAGTTCAAAGTTTTCAGTTACTGTTAAGTTTGGGTTTTGGTGAGTTTGCTTTGTTTATGACTTGGGTAACTTGAATTTTTTACAGGGCAATCCAGTTCATGCTCTTGGGCATTCGGTTGCGTTTGGGAGGTTTATGACAGATTCATTAGCTTGGGAGAAATGGTCGTCATTTTCTCACAATCGATATGTCGAAGAGGCTGAGAGGTATGCTCAGCCCGGCTCTGTTGCACAGAAGAAGGCTTTCTTTGAGGCACATTACAAGAAGGTTGCTGCTCAGCGAGCTGCGGCTTTGCTCGAACAAGCAAATGCGGCTGCGAAATCCAAGAATGTTGCTACACCTGAACCCCAAGCCATGATCCCAGATCCTCCAAAATACATGTTTTGTGAGAAGGAGCTAAGGGAGAAGGTGAAACAGCGAAATGTACTTCGTTCAAAAGTTGGCTTGGACAAATTTCAAAGCATCGAGATGGTGAAAGCAGCTGATATTGTCTCTGAAGAGGAGGCTGAAGACCCATATAGAGAAGAAGAAGCTGCATTACTGGATACTAGTGGGTATAACTCAAGCATAGACCCACAAAGAGAAGAAGGAGCTGTATTTGTGGATACCAGTGGGTACAACTCGAGCATTGAATTGGAGAACTGTGAAAGAGTTCATCCTATAACTGAATACCCAGTTTCGGGGGAGAACTCTGCAGAGGCTGAACTCTCAACCCCAATGCAAGAAACTCAAGCCCACAAGGTGGAAACTGTCATGGAGCTCGAGCACAGTGGCACACTTCAGATGGAAAAACCTCTGTTAAAGGTAAGAATAACAATGGTTTACAACCATGGTTTACTCCATTTTGCAATGGAAGTTTGCTTAAAATGAACTTTTTTGTTTTGTTTCAGGAGAGTCGCAGATCTGATCAAGAAGCGTCATTGGAACAAAAGAAGATTATTTTCTCGTCGAAGTCATCATTAATGTATCACAAAGCACCTAAGGCCCCCCCAACTTCTCCATCCAAAACCACAGCTCCTTGTTTTCCAAGAAGGCAAGGTAATGCCACTCCATTGCACAAAGCATCTAAGACCCCAACATCCCCATCCAAACTCACAACTCCTTGTTTTCCAAGGAGGGAAAGTAATGCCACTCCATTACTCAAAGCACCCACAGCCCCAATATCTCCAGCTAAACCGACAGCTTCTTGTTTTCCGAGAAGGGAAGGTAATGCCACTCCATTACACAAAGCACGTAAGGGCCCAACATCTCCAGCCAAACCCACAGCTTCATGTTTTCCAAGAAGGGAAGGTAATGCCACTCCATTACATAAAAAGCAGTTATCAGCTTCCGAGGACAAGAAAAGATCTACACCAAAATCGATTCAAAAGTCTGTGAGTTTTACGCCCATCAGAGAGCTTTCTAGATTTACTTCAACAGTCATGAGAAAGATTGAGAACTCAAGAGTTGGCACTAGTTCTTTCAAGACGCCTAAGGATTCCTCAACTCTTCTAAAGACTCCAAACATGGTGATTCTCTGTAACTTCGAGATGTTCTAAGATAATGTGAAGCATGCTAAGAAGTTGTATTTTTTATTTTATTTATATATTTTTTATTTATTTCAGGTATCTAAGAATGAGGTGCATAAGCATCCTTCAGTAACTCCTTGTTCAGAAAAGAGAAGGTAGTTTTCAAATATCTGCAGAACAAACTAGCAATCTCTTAGATATTGAAAAGATAAATTAAGTATAGTTGATTTGTAAATCACAGGGCAAAAACGCCAGGTGATCCCTCATCAGTCACTGGAGGCAAAACCTTTGGGCCCAATTGGCGCTCAATCCTCCGTACAGAGTAAGTACATTTTCTTTTGGACACATTTCCTGTTTGTATTATAATGAAGTGTTCCCATTTATATTCACTGCATATTTAAACCATTTGTTGTAACGGACTAAGAAATAACACAGATTTACGTGGTTCGCTAATGATGTGTTAGCTACATCCACGGGCAGAGGAGAACAATTTTATTATCTTGAGGAAAACAGAATGCGGAATACAATTAGGTTTAGGACGTTTATATACTTAAGCCCAACAGGAAACTATAAACCAGCATAACAGATATTGTGGGCCTCGGGGGCGTTGCCCCCGAACCCCCAAAACCAGGGCGTGTCGCCCCTGGACCCCGACTCGCTGACCGGGCAGCGAGATCCCCGACTGGCTAGTTCAAGGCATATATTAACACCATTACTGATAATGAAGAAACCAATGCACATTTTACCAGGCATAATTCAATTTTGTACGAAACTTAAATGGCTTAGAACTGCATGACGATCTTTGAAATTATAGTATTTAAGCCAACCTATTTTAATATTCTGACATTCTGGAAGTATATTTACTTAATGCTTTTATCGGTTCAACCTTTATATGAAGTTAAGAGACTTTTAAGTTCTTATATTTTGTCTCCCAATTTGGCCAGTTGCTCAAAAATTTTGAGTGCCTGCAGAAACAAAGCACAATCCCCCTTTTCATCTGCCTCTTTCAGCTTAAGAACTGAAGAACGAGCTGCAAGCAGAAAGAAGGCAAGCCTTTGCTTTTGTCTTTCCCCCATGGACTATAAGCATATCTATTATGTATAAGGTACTCTATATTTGTAATGTACTTATAGATGTCAAATACTTCATCGCTTTCAGAAGCTCGAAGAGAAGTTCAATGTTGATGAGGCACAACAAGTGCAGGTAGAAGGACTTACCTGCATATCTAAATCCTTTGTCATCTCATTGTTTGTTCAGTAAAACTTGGCTCGATAAACTAATCTCCATTTGTTTATGCAGGAGAAAGCAGAATTAGAAATTAAAAAGTTCCGTCAAAGCCTTTGCTTCAAAGCCAGGCCGCTGCCTGATTTCTATAAAGAAAGAAAAGCACCAATCAAGGACGAGGTAAAGAAGGTATGTATGTAAGTATGTTAGTCATGCTGCTTTGTGGACTGTGTGCGACTACTATACTGTACCGATTTCATGTTTACCAAGTTCCACTTCTCATTATAGACCAGTCATCTATTAGAAATGACAACGTAGTAGACAACCATACTATACCAGAAAGTTGCTTTTTTACTTATCACATGCTTTCTTCCTACAGGTTTCTGTTACTAATTCACAGACGGTAGGGAAAAAGAATATTCCAAGAGGCGCAATCTCTATACCTCCTAATGAGCCTTCATTCAAGAGTAGTGGCTCCAAGCATGCACAGATCCAATCAAGGAATAAGGAAACCCCTACTTGTTCTCTCATTACACGATCCTTAAAGGCTGTTCATGAGAACACATCTCCAAATATTCAGTCCTCCTGAACTTAAGCACCTTTACTTCTAGATAGGGTTGATCAGTGTGTAGTAGACAAAGATTGCAATATCTCGTAGTAACCCTGTACCAATAATTTTGTTAGTCTAGCTAGGACTTGTATTATTTATGGAAGCCATCAATCATGTGGAATTGCCATATTGCCGTTTGGATATAGTTTTGGCATCTCTTCATTTGGCAAGGAACTAGGAGGTATTACACGCCACTCTGTCTACCAGCATTTATGTGTTTAGAATGGACAATAAGGATTGCGAAATGAGATTCTAATATTTAAATCATGTGTTCATATTTTATGTTTTCTTAGAATGATAAAAAATATTAAAAAAAAAAAATCGCCAACATGAACATATATTGTTGTATATCTGGTCATCAATGAGTATACTATTTGGCTTCTTTCCAGATACTGCCTCTATGAAAGTTTGGAAGAGCCACTTGTACTTGAGATTCAAATCTTTCATCATGCAAAAGTGCGGCACTAGAGACCTTGGTATGTTTTCATTTTCGAATTTCACATGGTTTGGTCATGGCTTTGGATGGGTAGGAATCAGTATTGCTCTTGCATCAACTTTTGTTATGTTGGTTTTCTTTACCGGATTAAGTTTAGAGGCCATTGGAAATCATTAGTTTGAGAAATAAACCACCGAGTGTTCTGCTAACTAACCTCTTGGTTATTTGCAGCAAAGTTGAGGGTTGTGTTGGCATTCGATTTCACAGTCACATTTTCCAATTATAAATCAACAATATCCTGTATTAGCCACTGAGAATCATTCAAGTCTTGAACCTGTTTATTATCTTTTATAACAGTAAGGCCGTAAGGGTCAGGAGGACCAGGAAAGAGAAAAGACTAATACATCAATACAGTCACAATCTTATAATTACATGCAGCACATTTTCAATTTATGAGCAGCTTGATCTAATAAGCAAAGTTCGGAAAAACCAAAGTTTGTTGTTGAACCAAGCAATTAAGAAAAGGTTTATACAACCTCCGGCTGTACTGGATGATGATGATCAGGAGATTTGCCAATCGCCCCTGTAGTTTCCTCACTGGAACTGTTGTTTGCGGCTCTCTGATGTGCTTTCTTGGCAGGATACAATAGGAAATGTTGACACATGAATACAAGGTCGAAGAATATCGAGATCTGGAAACAGATGGGGTAAATGTACCATCAATTTGACAATATCCAATTCAAATTCAGAGAAAGTAGAACACAATTTGAGAGAATGATTATAGAAACAAAATGTTCATACCAAAGAGAGAAGTGTCTTCCCTATATTTCCATAGAAGTTCACCCAAGAATCTGAAGAAGGGCAAGACAGCTATATTATTTAACACAATTAAGCATGAAAGTTATGAATATGTAAGATGAAGTTGCTCATATGGTCAAGGAATAGATGATGATTGGTGGATGAATATACGTTGATCTATAGACTGCACAGCCATTTGTGCATAACTTGTGAGGCCTCCGGTGAAATCGAGTAAAATGTTGCCAATGCTGAACCCATCTGTGCTCTTGCGCATGAAGTTAAAGATTGCCTATATACGAGCATTTATACAGAAGCAGTCATTATCAATTCTAATGCATTAGTCCCCATAATATGAGCAGTTACAGCATAGAGAGTTTCAACCTGGGGAATGTATTTGACGACTGTCATGCATACTTGAATTAAGCTGCAATATTGCACATGTAATGAAGGAAAACCATCGATGATTAGCAAGAGAAAATGAAGCGTTGATCATAATTTATGAAGCACAAAGGTAATTATCAATTACATTGTTAACAAAACGTATATAATGTATCTTAGTACTTGAAAACGGAAATGAGCCAAAGCCAAGAGTGGTTTGACAAAGCTATGAAAAAGCAAACTGCAGCACCTAGCCACACAGCAACAACGATTCCAATGGAAATCTTCGACACCTTCTGATTTCCACGCTGCAGGTATATAACTATATATCAAATATGTACTTAATTACTTCGGTGAAGAAATTATAAACTTGGACAGTAATAATCAGATGGATCAAAACTAAAGTGGGAAATTACTTCATAGATTGCAATTTGAATCAGGGTCAGGGCAGTCAATAAAACAGCATGAGTAGAGAATGCCACATCGTTTGCTGCCACAGGTATCATCTGCATTTATACACGACACATTGAGAAAATGTCACTGAATTTAGACCTGAAATTTTAATCTCAGCATGCAGTTGATCTCTATATTTTCTGATGTGAGACTCTACAATCTCCAACATGCATAATGTGGGGAAAAAGAATTTCTAATCTATATAGCTAGAAATTGGGGATGCAAAAGTGCAAAACAAACCTGTTTGGAGCCATACTTGTTGAAGTATTGCTTTTGAATTGCCGAGCTAAAGTAGAGAGTGGCATTGTAAATTAGATATGAAGAGTGCTTTGTCAAATTCAGTACCACGAAATCGAAGTTCAACCCCACAACACTAATACCAAAAAACGAACAAGCATGCATTAAAATTAAGACTAGATAAAAGCTATAACCAAAATTATTTTGCACATCTCCAATACACCAATGTTGAAATAAACAAGTACCTTTTTCTTCGAAAATTCAAGATGACTTGAGGGTAGAAGCTAATGGACCAAGACACGAAAGCTATCCATCCCAGAACTTCGTACGTCACTTCCATCGGAGTTGAATTCCATGAAGCCATTCTCTAATTCTCTGATCAGTCCCTGAAATCCAGACCTTCGTGGATGTGTGCGTGCTTTCTTCAAGCTCTAGCTCACTATAGATCATGAAAGCTTTGTATAACTGACCATTTTAAGCTTTTCGGGTTGTTTTTCTTTAATAACTTTTGGCCTCTACTGTAACTGCATCTGTTTGAAGTAAATATCCTTAAAAGGTAGCACCAAACCCAGCAGTATCTTGCTAAGCACTTCGCATTAGAGATTGAGTTGCCAGGTTTTAGGCGATGTGTTGGGAGTGAATTTAGGGTGATTCACGAGAGTTCAACACACATATGCATCTTGTGAAATAAGTAAAAAATATTAAATAATAAATACTTAATTTGTATATTAATATCTGTAATCTGTTGTGATAAATACAATAAATTTAAATGATATATATCTTTATGCTATGGTTATCATATAGAGTAACTAATCGAATTAAATTTGAGTTGTCTTGTGAGATGAGACTCAAGTGGTCTGACTAGTATATAAAGGGATCCATGTTCAAGTTTCATTTTTAACGTACAAAAGTCATTTCTCACAGTGAATACTAAGACTAGAGTATTGCATATTTGCAGAAGACTAATGACACTCAACATGAATAATCAAGGTACTGTATTGTCTATGATTGTGTTCTCAATTGTATGTGTATGCTGATAACATGAGACAATGTAATGTATTTGTGCTTATTTGTGGTTACAGTTCAATAATTTCTAGACCAGATTCGTTGAGTTCCTCACAAATACTGACCTACCTTCTTGTGTTGTATGCCTTTGCTATTCCTAAACACTATGATTTGGAGGGGTTTACGAATTGAGGTAGTGTCCAAGTGCATAATAATTAGCATATTTGTCATTTCAAGTGTATGACATACGAGTATGCATTACAGAATCATCCCTTTTTAGTGAACCATTGGCGTGTGGGTGAGTTAGGTATTATTATCTTGGATAAACCCATGAGGTACGTATTATCATCTTATTATAAAAGTTGAAGTGGGGTGATCCATCTATGGCGATACCACGGATGCTTTGGTCATCAAATCAACAAGTTTCTTCCACCGGATTTCCGATGAGAAAGTTATATGTGCCTTGTGAAATTGAATATTTTGTATTTAGGTAATGACTTAGTTATAAGAAAGAACCAAAATTGAATCATGTTCGAATTTTGGTTCTTTCTGTGGAAGTGCCAACTGTGGAAGTTACATGTGCCGATCCGCAATGCCAACTGTGGAAGTGCCCCAACCATCACAACCTTCAAGTTAAAGTGAAGAGGTTTGTGCCGTCGCTGCAATTACTTGTTTGCTAGTTTGTGCTGAAACAAGTGTAGATTGTTCATCAATTACACTGGCCAAAGGGGTTGTGACTCTAGTACAGTAGTTTGTACAGCTTCATTTGCTGAAATTATTAATCTGTTTGTGAGTCTAGTAAGTACTGCTTCAATTGCGGAAATTATAATCAGTTTATACTCTGGTCCTTTTGAAATTTCAATGTATGATTGTATATATACTTGTGCGTGTGTGTATCAGACGGATATGTTTGCTGACAACAATCCTTTCATGATAGATTGTTTCCAAAAGAAAACAACCCCCTTAAAGTCTAGAAGAAGAATGGATTCATTAAAGTCTGCTTTGCAATGTCTACATAACAAGAGCTTCTGCAGATAGTGAGTGATATTAACAAGAGTTCCTAAAAGTTTTGTTAATAATTTTAAATCCTAGAAGGATAATGATATTAACTCTTCAAGAGGCACTGCATGATGATAAGGTTCTTCAGCACACACAAGTTCTTGAGCTGTATCTCTTTAGTTCCTTTTCTTTTTGAATTGATGGTCCATTTGATTCTCCAATTGCATTACTTTTATACAATTCATTATTTTTAGGAAAAATTTCACACACAGTACCTGAACTTAGGTGGTCAGGTCAGTTTGATACCTCAACTTTTTTTCGTACGATAAACATACTCCAACTTATTTATCCGTACCGAATGTGTACCCACGTCACTGTTTTGATGACGTGGCCTTAGGTGGTCAGGTCAGTTTGATACCTGAACTTAGGTGGTCAGGTCAGTTTGATACCTAAACTTAGGTGGTCAGGTCAGTTTGATACAAAAACAGAGGTGCCACGTCATCAAAACAGTGACGTGGGTACACATTTGGTACGGATAAATAAGTTGGAGTATGTTTATCGTACGAAAAAAAGTTGAGGTATCAAACTGACCTGACCACCTAAGTTCAGGTACTGTGTGTGAATTTTTTCCTTATTTTTAATTTGAAAAAAAAATGGTTAGATTTCATTTTAACACGAAATCGGAAATCCCAGAATGCTGCCTGAAGGTGCTCTTTGGAATGTATACCGTCATTATCCTTGAGTATATCAACCAGCAAGGATATGTGCATAACTACATATCATGACATTGCGCCTAGGATTGGCTCAATGAGGTGGGTGCTGACCCTTACTGAGATAAACAAATTCCACAAGCAATACCAACAAGACACCTGCATCTTTTCTTATAATTCAAGGAGAATTCTCCAAGCAGAGCTATATATATTACTTGGGAAATTATGTATTATTAATGAAAATCATATATTACAGGACCAAATTAGTCCTCTTTTTCCTTTCAGCTTTCAGTAAGAGTATAATCTACAGCCCTGTATCAGTATTTAAACCAAATGGAACACCTTGTTCATCAATCAAGTACCAAGGCAAGAGGAAAAGGATGCGTTGACTTAACTTGATCCACATCATGTTTGGGGCACCAGGCACCAACCTTCTTCATCTTCTTCAATTTGAGAATGAAACACATCATCCACATTACAGATAACCGTCACTACCTCTTCACTGCCAATACTCCCATTTTCGTCAACATCGTCGAGTTCATTATTCTCATCTTCACCATCATGAGCATCATAGTAATCACTAGACAAATTATCCAAAATCCCCGTGGCGGACAATCCAGAAAAATTCATTCCGGATTGTCTGTCCACAACACGCCATGTGACCAACCTGTGGTTGGTCACGACATCACTCGACTTGAGCTTTTGGTTACCTTTGGTCTTGTCCTTGGACTTACTAGCCGGGTGGATGCGACACTCGTTGCACCTAGGCTTGGTGCACTTGCTCGTGTATTTGGAGTGGTTGTTAGGCCTTGTGGACACTCTGGTGAACAACCCCGCCGTGGGGACCGACTCGAACTTGTTGACATGTCGAGTCTCCGGCCTCGGGTTCAATAGGGCCGGTAGAACCCGGTATGTCCGAACCATTCCGTGTTGGCGACCCTTTCTCTTCATTGTTTTGAGCTAAATGGGAGCTGAAAAGTGATTTGTGATGTAAACAAGTGGATGTGCTCCTTGTTTTATAGTAGCAATGCCTTTGGTATTGCAAGCTTGGGGAGCACGGCATTAGGTTGAGAGGTTCCAATTCTTCGTGTGGAACAAGCAAATAAAGATGGACAGCTCATTTAGATAAACAAATGGAGTTCTTTCCATTTCTTTTTTTATGTCAACGTTTTGGCAATTGCATTATTGGGGATAAGTAAATTATAATAGTTTCCTTCTTTTTCTAGGAAGTTGAGTATGAGATTGGTTGAGCTTTCTTTTCAAACTTTTATCCAAAAAACTGATCTAGTTGTAATTAAGGTGATTTGAAAACTAAACTTATATAAAAGAACATAAAAATATCATCAAAAAAGTTCCATTGCCGGGAATCGAACCCGGGTCTCCTGGGTGAAAGCCAGATATCCTAACCGCTGGACGACAATGGAGTTGTTGATAACTATTGCCTACAAAAATTAAATTAACTCTTTTCCTAACCGACTTTGATAAACAATTGTGAATTATTTGAGTGGATACTTTTGAGTTTAGGACTTTAGGCCGTTGAAACGATCCTTGATATTCATGCCGAATCATGCGTTCAGGATGAGAAAAACTTGGGGTAAGTAAAAACAGCGTCATTTTTGCCAAAAAAATTTGTGAAAAATTGTGTTCTTGGAGTACCTTTAGTCATGTTGTTAGCTTTTTACTGATGATGAATGCAAAGCAAATTATAATCTACTTCACTGTTTAGAAATGAGGTACAGATAGTTCATTTACTTGGAATAATTCAGAAGAATCAAACTTTCATAACTTTCGATCCAAATAAGCATTTGTTGATTTTGTACATAAGGTAAAACAACGGCCTGGGGGCAAAGTACCAGAACATATACATATACATACACAGTTGACTAACTCCTATCCTACATGAAAGATGTCAGCAATACAAGTACATGAAATGTGACTCTCGAGCAACCAGAGGCATCATACATTTTCAGATACTGGGTCATCGGACGACTTGACGAGTGGCTCTGCGCTCTCCTCCTTGCTTATTTTACGAGAGATCAGAGCTCCCTTAGCAGGATACAGCACGAAATGCTGACCCATGAAGAGAAGGTCAAAGAATATAGATATCTGAAACAGTAGAAACCACGATGAATAAGCATATCCCCAGAGTTATTTAGTATAGTTTAACTTGAGACAGTAGAATACAATGAAAAAACTTTTGTGATGAATCCATACCAAAGAAAGCAGTGTCTTCCCTATATTTCCATAAAAGTTCACCCACGAATCTGGAAAAGAGGCAGTGGCACAAGTTATATAAGCATGAATAATACGATCAAATTGTAACTCTTATTTGGTTGAGGAAAAATGTGAACCTTGATCAATGGACTGCACGGCCATTTGTGCGTAATTTGCCACCCCTCCAGAAAAGTCAAGTAGAATGTTTCCAATGCTAAACCCATCTGTGCTCTTCCGCATGAAGTTGAAGACTGCCTGCTTTGCAAAATGATTTGTTATTAAAGGCATTCTGTGTAAATATAGAGGTTTGTTCAGCAGTAACAGTAACTTTATTCAAAAAGACCCATTACAGTTTTGTAACAGTCAGAATGCAAAGATCGTGTTAGAGTTAGAAGGTCACTGAATTGAGAACAGCAACATTAACAATGACAGGGGAGTCAAAACTGACCTGAGGAATATATTTGATGGCTGTCATAAATACTTGAATTGAGCTGCAAACATATATAAGTAGATTGAAGTTAAAAAAGGAACATTTCGTAGATCCAAACTTTAGAGCATCATATGATAGTGACCATACCAGTATAAGACCTAGAAAACACACTAAAGAAAGTTGTCTATTCTTAACCAAGTTAACTTCATGCACAATAAGCAGAAAAAGGAAAGGAACGCGAGAAATTCCATTTGTCAAAAATAGGAGCCTACAAAATGCATCCAACCATGAGTCTATATTAATAAGCCTTCTATACTCAACGTAACACCAACTTCCAGGTGAATCAAGAATAATTCAAGGCAGATCCTAGGGATATCATGCGTACATGTAAAGCAATTCAGGCAGCCAAAATAACTGGTCTTTATGTGGAAAAGAACTAAAGGATCTTTATGTACATGGTCTGGGTACTTCTAATGGACATCGTCAACAAGTATTAAGTGCCAAATCATGACATAAAGTTAGAAAACCTCTCACTTGAAAATGGAAATGAGCCAAAGCCAAGAATGGGTTGGCAAAGCTACAAAGAAACAAACTGCAGCACCTAACCAAACAGCAGCAACAATTCCAATGGAAATCCTGGACACCTTCTGACTTCCACGCTACATAAACCAGTCAACTAAAGTTCATGTACACAACTAATGACAGATAACTAGCACCAAGATAATCCATCGCTTAAAAAACAAATTATCAACTAGCAAAAGTACAATACAACACTTACTTCGTAAATCACAAGCTGGAACAACGTTATTGCTGTCAGCAAAACAGCATGAATAGAAAAGGCAACATCATTCGCTGCTACCGGTATCATCTGTATTCATCCCACAAACAAAAGAAATGAATACCTCTACTTCCAGTAAACCGTCCTACATTCTAAGATAAGTGTCATCATTTTAGATTTTAAATTTCACAAGTGGCATCTCTTATTTTACATCACTATTGTTAACAAACTATGTTTTCTTCTTCAGCTCTTACACTAGTTCCATCAAGTTCATAGCTTTCATCAACAACTAAACCTTAAACTAACAAAACAACTACCAACCAACCAAAACATTCTGTAACAATAACATACATTTCAACACGAAAGATCAAAGCTTTAGCTACTATTGATTATCAAAACCAAGGTTAACAAACCTCTCCGAGGCCGTATTTCTCCAAGTACTGTTTCTGAACGGCGGAGCTGAAGTAGAGAGTGGCGTTGTAAATGAGATACGACGAGTGCTTGGTCAAATTCAGCACCACGAAATCAAAGTTCAACCCAATAACACTGAACCCAGAAAGCAAAACCAATCAGAATGGTTAAAAATTGAATCTTGGAATCAATCTGAGGTAAAAGTCGAAGAAAATGAATGGAAAGTATTTACCTTTTTCTGCGGTAATTCAAGATGACTTGTGGGTAAAAGCTGATGGACCATGAAATGAAAGCCAACCATCCCAGAACTTCGTAAGTGACTTCTAGCGGAACTGAATTCCAAGACGCCATTTTTGGTCTGAAACTTGGAATTCCCAAACTGCAGGAGGAGAAAGCTCTCAACTTTGAACAACAAGGAAGGAGGTTTCTTTCTTTGTTTTGTTTTGTTTGACCTCTCAGGTGGGCCCCAATTTGGTGACGTGTCGGCTCTTTGATTGGCGGCTTGTCTTTGAAGTTTTGGGCGGCGGTGATGGCCATTTAGAAGCTTTGCAGTTGCAAGGTTTTATGAATGGAGGCCATTTTCAAGGCTATGTTCATTGAGATTGTTACAAATATCTTTGGATTTCTGAGATGGATAATGGATATGAAGTGTTTTGTTGGAGTTATGGTTTTTGACGTATAAGGCGCCAATGGTATCATCTTATACCTCATCGAAACAAGTTGCTCATTTCGTGTGAACAACATCATACATCAACGAACCTTTTGCACCGAAAATTTTTGTATGCACAGCCGTGTACGTATAAAACATAATTTTAATTATTTAAAATATTGTATACACAAATTCCACCATGTATATTTATGAAGTCATCTAATGTTGACCATTTAAATTGTACGTATAGTGTACTGTAGATACTTTGCTTTTACACACCTCCAAAAAAAAAACGAAGCTTTTGTACATTTTTCACCAGCAGAACAAATGTTCTATACATTTTCAGACACTTGGTGACGATCAGAACTGACAAGCGGCTCTAAGTTCTCCTTGCTGATGATCATTTTAGGAGATGTCAGTGCCTTCTTGGAAGGATACAGAACAAAATGTTGGCAAATGAAAAGAACGTCGTATGATATACATATCTGCAATAGTATAAACCACGGTGAGAATCATGAAGTGACAGAAAACATGAATTGATATCAATTTATTCATACCAAAGATAGTAGTGTCTTTCCTATGTTTCCATAAAAGTTCACCCAAGAATCTGCAGGCACAAATTCAAACAAGTTAATATGAATCAATTGGAGGTCAATTATAGATTTGCCACGGTTACATTTGGTTAGAGTAGAGATTTGGGGGAACCTTGATCAATAGACTGCACGGCCATTTGTGCATAACTTCCCACTGCTCCCGAAAAATCGAGTAGAATGAAGAAAATACTTAATCCATCTGTGCTCTTTCTTATGAAGTTCATGTATGCCTATATTGATTACAAAAATACAAAATATGTTCTGTATTAGTAAGTACATTGTGTTTAACTGGTAATCTTAAACAAATACATTTTCATTTGACAGTAAACAATACTAACAATACTGTAAACCGTAGTAAACAACACTTAATATAGACTAGATCGAGTTGCTATGTCAAATGGGGATTATCTAGAAAACTAATGCATATAGCCTGTGACTATTCTCAATGACACCAACATGAACAATTTAAGAGAGCGTGCTAAACCTGGGGAGTATATTTGATCACTGTCATGAAAACTTGAATTGAGCTGCAGCATAATCAAAGTAGCTGAAATTAGGGATACGTACGAATTACCATAATTATGTGATTAAAATTTTTTCAATTCCATGCTCCTCGAACATAATCTTGAAGAACATCAATGAAAGGTAAATTATAATGGACAAATCACTGGTCACATCTCAAACTTTGAGAGGCTCGACAGTTTACTCTTCGTAGTTTCAATTTCAACAGAACACTCCTCCAACTTTCCAATTTCCTACAATTGGTCATTCCGTTAACTCTTCATCTAATTGAGCTGAGTTGGCATTTTTTTTTCATTCCAAATCAACTAGATCAGGTGGCCACGTCACCTAGATGACAACCAATTTGGATGGGGAGTTAACGGAATGACCAAATTACAGGAAATTGGAAAGTTTGAAGGAGTGTTCTATTGAAATTGGAACCATGAGAACTAAACTGTCGAGTCTTAAAGTTGGAGGAGTGATCAGTATATTTTGTTCAATTAAAATCTAAAATAATTGTACTCGAAGTAAAATAAGACTCTGAAATGTCCAAAAATGAAAGGTAACTATATCTTTTGTACTTGAAGATAGAGATGAGCCAAAGCCAAGAATGAGTTGGCAGGGCTACGAAGAAACAAACTGCAGCAAATAGCCATACTGCAACGACAATTCCAACTGCAATTTTGGATACTTTCTGAATTCCCCGCTGCATACATAAAGCAGTTGATGAACAACAATCAAATTAGATCGATGTGAAGCTAGCTAGCTACCTGTGTGACAAAATGATCAGGCTGTATATGCTATGGAATATGTATCACAATGAAACTTGGAAAATTAATCAAGGAGACTATTGGAGATCTATTTACTTACTTCATAGATCGCAATTTGGAAGAGGATAACTGCTATCACAAAGACGCCATGAGCAGATAAAGCAACATCATTTACGGCTACAGGTATCATCTGCATTAGTACAAACAAAATATATAACTTAATCTTCTAATCACTAATGAGCTAATATGTATGTGTTAATTAGCAATAGCTAAAACCAATTATTCTTGTTAATTTTACTTGGTTATGACGGAAATAGATCATTGTTGCAATACTACAATATTGTTCATCTTTTTCTATTTTTTTAAAAAAGGGTACTGGGAAGGGACGCGTCAGAGACGCAGCGACACCCCTCATTCGCCCGTTTGAGTACTCCGTAGAGAGTTGGGGCTCCCCGCAATGCGTTTTACATACACAAGGATCGAAGCCTCAACCTTGTTTAAGTAGCAACTCAGCCTACTTACCAACTAAACTGGACTTTGTGGGTTGTTCATCTTTTCTTAACTTGAGAGGTAATAATATGTTAATAAAGAGAAGTAATTAAAATAGGGTGGGAAAAATAAATTACCAACCTCTCCGAAACCGTACTTTTCAAAGTACTGCTTCTGGACGGTGGAGCTGAAGTAGAGAGTGGCGTTGTAAATGAGATACGAAGAATGCTTCGTCAAATTGAGCACCACAAAGTCGAAGCTCAGCCCCACAACACTGATTACCACCAGTGCGCCACCGTCGTCGAAAACAAACCATCTCAAATTAACTCGATTTTTCGAACTAACTGAAATCGATGTAAGGGAACCAAGGGAAGCAGGAAATGATCAGATATCATACGTACCTTTTCCGACGAAAGTTCAAGATGACTTGAGGATAGTAGCCAACGGACCAAAGCGTGAAGGTCAACCACCCCAAAACCCTGTAGGTGATCTCCAGCGGAATCGAATTCCACGATGCCACCATGGTCGGAAACTCGGAATATTTCAGTTCTGATTCTCACAATCACTCAGCGGAAATCCCAAAGAAGTAGAAATCCTGTTCACGAACAGAGATCGAAGGAAGATCTAGGGGACTACTTGTTTGCAACTACGCATGCGTGAAATATATGTGTTGGAGTTTTCGGCGCCATTCATGGGGGTCGATATCAGTGTTGACGTGGCCTACTTCCCATTGGTATTTAATTTTCCACAAAGTTAGTTCATGCAGGAGGCTAGGGTTTATGAATCGAGGACATTGACATATCCATGTTCATTATAACACGGTTCTTTATAGAAGTCCTTCTGCATGATTGAAGTGATTAAACGTTAAATTTAGTAAATGATCTTTAATTTGTAAAAAGCCAAATTGAAACGTGATGCCAAGCTGCCAAGCTGATAGTCTTGAGTAATCAAACGAAATGTAAGATGTTTACTTCTCTTAATCTACGTACGTACAACACAAGAAAACATGTAAATTGTTTTCTTCAAACGAATGAAATGTCCATGTTTGTTATGAAGTTTCATTTTCTTCTAAGTTATCAGTATCGTCAACAACATCAATATCATCGTCCTCAGAAGAAGCGATCGCATCAATCAACCGTCTCAAAGAATATGTAAATGTACATAAATCTGTCACCTCTAAAGAAACACATCCTTAAAGATAATTAGATGATTCAAGATTCTAAATCCTTAAATATACTTACACATCCTTGAAGATACTTAGATGATTCAAGATTCTAAATCTTAGACATTAACCCTAATGACACAACAGCAACACAACCCAATTTTCAATTGTTCACTACTATGCCCGTATTTTCCTACAATGACCCGAACCCAAGTAACATAGTGGGCATAGTTAAGACCCGACCCGACCCGATGACTCCATTACAAAAACCCTACACAGCGAAACAGAAGCTCTCACTCTGCTACCAAATTCATTTCAAGCTTTATAGCTCAATTGAAATCAAAACCCCCCGAAAATGGCCAATTCTCTCATAAACAAAACCCTAAAATCAATCCTCAACCTCAACCTAATCACACCCCTCTCATCCCGCTCCCGCCAATTCACCTCCACCGCCACCGCCGCCGAGCAACCCCAATCCGACGAAGACTCGTCTTCTTCCTCCTTCACATTCTCATCGGACGGCCAACAACGCAAGCCCAATAACGATGACAGCATCCACATCAAGCCCAAGTCCTCCTCCAAGCGCGAAACGGCGTCGTCTTCGGTGACGATGCCGATGTCGTTCATGACGGGGTCGGTGGTGGGGAGGAGGTTCTATAACCAAGTCACGACGAGGAGGGCCGACGACGGGAATGGATGGACGGTGATGCTTGATTATCGGACTCTCAAGACTCCGTCAAAGAGACCCTTAAAGCTTCCGACTTTGGGTTTGGCTAAGGCCATTGCTGCTGAGTGGGAGTACCAGGTGTGTGTATGTGTGTCAACTTGGGTTTCACTCAAAATTGGAAATTGATTACTTCAAGTTTGTAGAAATCTTAGATCAAATGCTTGAGTGTTTCGCTTTGTTAAGTTATGCTAATGCTGTTGCTCAAGTGGGTTCGCACTCAAATTTGGAAATTCATTACTTCAAGTTTGTAGAAACTTAGCTCAAATGCTTAGTGTTTCACTTGTTAAAGTTGTGCTTAGGTTATTGCTCAAATGGGTTGCACTCAAAATTTGAACTTGGTTACTTGGAGTTTTTAGAATCTTAGATCAAATGCTTAGTGTTTCAATTGTTAAAGGTGTGCTAAGGCTATTGCTCTAATGGGTTGCACTCAAAATTTGAACTTGTTCTCTTTGTTAGGATTGTAGTCTTATAGATATGTGATAACTTAATTCAAATGGTTTTACCTTAGTTAGTGTTTTTTAGCATTAGTACTGGCTCAGTTCAAATTGGAATGTTACAAGAGTAAGACTGTTTGTCTGGAAATTGAACTTATGTTCACTGTTTTGATAAAGTATGGGTTTTATTTGAGATTGTGTGTGTGGAATTGTTTGGAGCATTTGAATGTTGTTGGGGAACTTGATGGTTTTGCTAATGGAAGTTTAAATGATTTTAGGAAACTGATGGGATTAGACCCTTTACGATGCCTCTCATGAAGCTTGCTTGTACTGCACTGGAAAGAGTTCCTATCACACGGCATAAGGTTATAGAATTCTTGATAAATAGATTCAATCAAGATTTAGTCTTTTGTCGCGCCCCGGATGACAATGAGCTGACTTGCGACATCCATGGTATTTTGCTTCTTCTCTGGTCTTTGTCACCTGTTCTGTGAAGTCTTCATTTGTGTCTTATCTATTTAAGGAATGCTAAGGTACCACTATCTAAAATTGGTTTAATATCTTGTACACTCTTTTGAAAGTCATGTAGTGCTCTGTACTAAACAAGTTGATGAAGAAGGTGTTAGCATAACTCATGATATGTCATCAGATATGCCTGTTTCACTTACATATGCACTACTAAAGTACTAAGTGACCATCATCCATTGATCTCCATTGAATGGCACGTGTTGTTTCTTCATGATGTTCATAGCTACAACATCATCTTTATAGTTAACAGTCAGATTGGTAGGTCAAATGTGAATGCCATGAACAATAAAACGACAAGATAAACTCAAATTTTGTCCATTTATGTATCCATTTTTGGGACAAAGGAGTGTAGGGAGCTGCATAGATTAAATGTTATAGCTACAAAAGCTCCTTCGGGACTGGTCATATCCATCTTACAAACTCGCCAGAGTAGCTTGAATTAGTTGCTATGATAAGGAATTCTAGAAGGTAGTTGTAGTTAAACTCAATACATTGTATTGGCTTGGACATTAGACCATCACTTTTCACAAATGGCTGCTTTCCCATATTCTCCTCTAGGTCTGCAACATAGATCTTTTTCTTCAAAAGAAATAGTTTTAAGACGGTAGTATGTCTACTGCAACTTATAGTGCTTCATTCTTTTTATGTAGAACGGCAAGTGGAAAAGATTGATCCGTTACTTGATTGGATGGAGTCTGAATTTGGCTTTAAGCCTGTTGTTTACTCCAGCTTTTTTGGTGGAAAGCAGGATGAGGGACTTCTAAAAGCTGTAGAAACCCTACTGAAGAAAACAGATGAGTGTGAATTGGCAGCAATTGATGCTATTGCAGGAGCGGCACACTCCCTAACTATTGCTCTTGGATTATTTCGTGGGAAACTGCAGATTGAAGAAGCAATTGAGTTGATTAGACTTGAAGAAGATTTCCAGGTACCTATTGATCTTTATCTTTCTATAACACTCAGACAAGTAGTAGCCTTGGATATCCATCTGAATCAATTTTTTTGCCACCATAATCGTTTCCTTGCAAAGTCTTAGATGCACCTTTTCTTATTTTGCAGGTAGACAAGTGGGGTCTGGTTGAAGGCGGTCATGATGTAGATATTGCTGATCTGAAAGTACAGATTGCATCAGCTGCTGTATTCCTAGGCCTTTCAAGGAGGGTTTAATCTTTAGTACATCTTTTCTCCAGTTTTTGTTCTTATTCTCTTAAATTCCCAAGAGCTAACCTGTTAGTGGGTTTTTTTTACACTGGTTACCTTGTTATAGATCTTTAGAAGCTACAACACCAAGATGCCCAATATTTTGTGAAATCCTGTTGTTATTTATAAGATAAGATCAGATTAAATGAATGATGTAATAATCAACTCTATTATATCAGTGCAATAAAATGTATCAGTGGCTTGTGCAACATGGGTTGCTAAAGCTAGTTTGGAGGTGAAATCAAGGCTCTTCTTTACAGCATTGCACACACAATGGAGGGTCTTTTCTGATATCGCAATCACAACAGGCTGTGTCGCAGTCATTGTTGCATCCTGCAGAATATTTCACATTTGAAACTTCTAATCACCAAATTTACAACACTAGAGTGCTCAAAGCAACAGAGGATTTTGGTTCATCACCTGTAATCGTAACGTAAGTGTATTGCTCAAGATCATGGGGTTTTATGAGAAAAGGGCGTGCGCTTGCTTGAATGGTCCTCACTTCTGTAAGGATCATACAGAGCATACACCCAGCTAGGACTGACACCTTCATTGTCACCGCCAGATGAGGATGTTGGTGAAAGCTTCTTACCAGCAACTGCTTATATAGTGACTTGTATTTTGTTCAGTTTAGGAGAGACGAGAACCAACCCCATTTTGAAATGATTCACAATCTATGAGAATCTGTACTATATAACGTCTGAGATTATATGTATGAATCATCCCATAAATGTGTGAAAACAAGTATGTAGTCCTTGCTAGATTTATATTGTTGTATTGGTTTTTAATGGGTATAGTATGAAATCATAGCAGCTGTGTGGTTTCAGTCACTCAACTAATACCCATCTACTCTATCTTCCAAAGAACAAACACTAGAGCTCAATAAAGATACTAAAGATACCTCCTGTAGATATCAAATTACGGTGTATGAATGTCCATATGGAATGTTAACAGGACTCTGATAATTTTGAAGCAGGTTTATTTCGGTACTACGGAGAAATGAAGAGTTCTGCAATGAAGAACAGGATAATTATAGGCTCACAGGCAAAGACAAATTGGGGCCTCATGTATAAACAAAAGCAACATGCTTCATTCCCATTTTTATGGAAGGGAGAGAGAAAACCAGTTCACAAATTATTAGCAGAAATCATAAAGTTGAGAACTTCTAAAAAAAATTCCAACAAAAACAGATCAAATGCTCCTATGAAATCAGACACTCAAGCATTAGGGTCCTGCGGGCTGGAGATTCTTGATATTTTGGATCTGCTTTCCAGGGTTCAAGCCCTTTGGGCAGGCACGTGCACAGTTCAATATGGTATGGCAGCGATATAGCTTGTACTCGTCATTGATTGCATCAAGTCGCTCCTTTGTATATTCATCACGGCTGTCAACTATCCACCTGCATAATAATACACAAAATGAATCAGCATTTTATTGTTCATCACACCGACGCAATTGCAGAACTACAGAAAATGCCATATGCAAAGTTGAAGCCCTAATTCTCAAGAAGCAACACACATCTATCCAGAAAACAACAGATTAAAGTATCAAACATAGTAGATGATCAGCCCAGATATTATCTCAGCTGGATCCATCTCAGCAATGTAACTCATTTTCTACTTCACCTGTACTTATTTCTCTAGCAACTACATATCATTCAAGCCTTTTTCAAAACCCCACCACCTTCCAAACACTCTCATCACTTGAGTTCACAAAACAGCAACAGATTAAACTCAGTAGACGATCAGCAGAGACATTATCTCAGCAATGCAATCTGTTCTTATTATAGCCTTTTCTAACACTCTCATCAGTATGACCTAATCCCATAATATGCACTCGAATTCACAAAACTGCAGCTTATATGATTAGTTTACATTTTCATATTACATCACTAGCTCTCGGATTTCTAAAAACTAAAACTTTACTCTACGAACGAGCTGCCCAAGGCAGATACTCAGATAAACCCTAAATCCATAACAAACAAAAACACGACATTATTGAAAATCTCAGTTGCACACTGAAATGGTGAAATGAATGAGATTTAAGAGCAACAAAGCAACGCGAACGAAAATACATCAAGCAGCATAATTCACCATCAACCAACACAACACACAACAATATCAATATCCACATCTCCACATATCAATCACCTGAGCTATATAATGTAGTAAACAACAGTATCAATATCCACATCTCCACATATCAATCACTATAATGTAGTAAACTAAACAGAGACATAATTCGGTGTCGAAAACCGTTACCTATCAAGCAGCACAATTCACCATCAATCAACACAACACACAACAATATCAATATCCACATCTCCACATATCAATCACCTGAGCTATAATAATGTAGTAAAACTAAACAGAGACGTAATTCGGTGTCGAAAACCGTTACCTATTGGCGTGGAGCAAAGCAGCAGGTCCCAAATAAGCCTCAGGATTCCACCAGTAGCTAGGGCAGGCTGTGCTACAGCAAGAACAGAGAATACACTCGTACATCCCATCCAGCTTGGCCCTATCTTTCTTCGTCTGCAGAATCTCCTTCCCTGGCTCCTCCGCCGCGTTCTTCCTCTTCAGCCACGGCTCAATACTCTTGTACTGGTTATAAAAATTAGTCATATCCACCACCAAGTCCTTGATCACGTACATGTGCGGCAGCGGCGTGATCGTCGTGGCCGCCGAACCGGACTCGATCTTCGTCAAACACGCCAGGCCGTTACAGCCGTCGATGTTCATCGCGCACGAGCCGCAGATCCCTTCGCGGCAGCTCCGCCGGAACGTGAGGCTGGGGTCCGTCTCGTTTTTGATCTTGATCAGCGCGTCCAGCACCATAGGGCCGCAGTCGTTGAGGTCGATCTCGTACTCCTTCAGCTCCGGCTTCGACGGCTGGTCGGGGCTCCACCGGTAAATCGAGAACGTCTTCTTCTTCTTCTTATTCGAGCTCTCCGGCGCCTTCGGCACCGACGCGTCCGTCTGCGGCTCCGACGCGAAGGCTCGGAGCAAGACGCGCCTCGCCGCCGGAGACGACGGTGAGGATGAGATTGCGGTGAAGGCCCTCCGTAACAGACCCGTCGCCATTTTTTGATTTTGAGAGAGAAGAATCGAAATCTAACGGTTTCCAAGCGTTTAGGCTGAGAGAGAGTGGAGATAGGGGGGAGCAAGACTGTGTAGAAATGACGGAAATGGGGCTTTTATTTCTCCGGGCTCAGAGGGGCTTATTTGTAATTGTCTCCAATGTGATTATGGCCATTCCGTGCCGTGATTAGTTTTGATGAAGATGACGTGGCTTCTTAGCAGCCGTCTGTTGGGGTGGAGGCGTGGTGGGATTACGAAGCAGTCATTTGGTTTTGGTGGCTAATTTTTTCTTTGCTTCGTGGACGGGGTATGGCCCAAGTCCTTAGGCGGCTGCGGATTTGTGCTACTAAATACACGACTCGAAATCTACACGAAACTCACCCGATAAAAGAATGCAATATTAACAAACAAATAAATGAAAAGAGCTAATCAGTTTTTATCATTATAATGCAAATATATATAATAAAGTAGTCACTCTTATTTAACTAATTTATAATTCATTAAAAATGACGAGTTTAAAGAATTTATGCATTTTGTTCAATTTATTCTCTATTGTATTCGACTATTCGGATCATTTTTCAACTTAAAAACGAACCTGAATCAATACCTCACTATTCAAATTATCTTATTGTATTCGACTGCTTATCGTAGATTTACTTTGGTATATATACAACTTAATTAAAAGGTCCAAGATGATCAAAATTACCTAAGGTTGAGTCCCCAAAGCCAATTTACAAAGATTAAATGAGCTTCTATTTATGTTTTTTAGAGAAGTTTCTTCTGGTGGGAGGGTTGCCTAAACATAGAGTTGAAGAGAATAATGCCAGGGGAATCTTGTTAAGAATCCATGCCTATTCGTGGTGTGGACAACTAAGATTTACAACAATGTGATAACCATTAACTGTTTCCTCTTCTTTTTTATCAAACTTAGTTGGCTACTAATTACTTACAAATCCAGGTCCCCAATACAGACTGTTTGAATAAACAAGAACCCTAGAACTCGAACATAAAAACCACTACACCCTTTGTTTTTCTGTCTTTCTCATTCCCACATTCTGACACAATTTTCTTCTTTCTCCCTTTGATTCTGTAACACTTCGTTTCATGGCATCGGTAAGATTTCATTTCCGGAATAACAACACCGGCACCAGATTCATGTCTTTCCCAATATAATTTTATTTCTGTGTACCTATACATTGAAGTTAAATGTGTTGTTATTGATGTGCAGCAAGATAAAGGAAGACCTCTACCGAAATTTGGAGAGTGGGATGTGAACAATCCAGCCTCGGCCGAAGGGTTTACAGTGATATTTAGCAAAGCTAGAGACCAGAAAATGAACAATGAAGCCGGGAACTCGACCATGCCTACACATAAGCCACATAATAACAACTACAATGATGCCCCAAAGGTATGTATTACTGACCCTCCTCAAGTACTCAAGAAATCAGTTATAACTTTGATTCTAATACAATGCATTGTTTTTGGTTCCTCATCGTTCTTTGGTTCTCCTATTTGTTTCATGCAGAAAAAGTGGTTTTGCTGTTTATGATCGAAATTTATCTGTTGGCTTGATCTGGTGTGTACTGATACCAATATCGATATCAATGCTGGCCTTGCATCAGCAGCAGCATTGTGGCTATGCTTTAAGATTAACTTATTTGTTGCGAAAACAACGAAAGAAAACCTCTCTCTCCTTTGTGATTCCTTCAACACTTCCCCTCCCTCCTCCCCTCCAAGTTTCCGTGTTCCCCAAACACTTCTCTGGTACTAGTCTACACATTTCTCAAATGTAGGAACGATGTTTCAGAAGCAGGATCGATTCTCTAGGCAGTACTTCTGAATTGCCAATTTGTATTAGTATCAGATTTCTCAACGTGTTTTGATTTCAGTGACTACAAACATTCATTGTGAATGTGACTGTTGTAGTGGTGTATACAAAAAAAGAAGAAGAAAGATGTTATGCACTGCAGGTCTAGATTCTTCAGTGAAATTTCGAGATACCAACATATATAAACCACTAAATCTATATGTAAACTGAGTCAATTTCAATTGTATACATGGCCAGTAACGGTAAAAGAAGATAAGACTGAGTTTTTTTTTTTTTTTTGCTAGAACTGGGATTGGTATTCCAATCCCAATTTATTAAGAGAAAGAAAAATTTACAACCAAATAGAGGATTAAAGTCTCGCATAATGTACATACAAAATATCTGTGCTCAAACATATAAACTAAAAAGACTATTAGTTTATCCGAAAATTTAGCTGACCAAGTTTATCTCGCCGACAAAAGGGGAATGATGGAAGGAGGATGCGTATGGAAGAAGATAAGACTGAGTAGCTAGAATAGTGCTTTAAACATTGGTAAAATCCAAATTCCATGTGGAATTTCTGAATGTAAACGTCGACTATTTACTTTGTACTCTCTGATGGGCATGGTGGCATCATCTAGACTAAAGATATGATAGGTTTTGGGGTCCGGATAATCAAACTGATACGGCTCCTCAGTGGTATAGTATATAGAATTTGGCTTACAACCAGGGAAGCTTGAAGCAGAGACGGATATCGAATGTGATGCACCCACAAACAAAGCCTCGTCTCCGATATTATGTACCTCCACTTGTTCCACAACTGATCCATCTTTGTCATCGAACACCACCTTGTAAACCTCAAACCTCTCAATGAACTTCTGGACTCTCCTTCGATCAGAAACTAGTCTTCTAACATGCCATAGGTGATCACCCTCGACTGCTTCCAGAAGATATGAATTAACAGCCAAATGTTTGTACACATTAATAGGCGTTTGTTCCTTTACTTTTGGTGGCTTAGAAGGTTTATTACAACTATTAACATCATATGACATGATTTTTTCATCCTCCCCATTGCGTCCGCCAACTACAAAAACTTGGTTTCTGTAAAATATGGCATCCTTGAGGAGGTTTTGACGCCGGTCGGCGTAGGTCCATTTTTGTTGTCCTCCTTTAATGAAGGCAAACTTTATACGACCATAACCGTACCCGTAGAGTACAACAACAACATAACTATACGGATTCAAGATGGGATCGGAGGAGAAGATAACCTTTCGGATGTAGTCTCTGTAGTTGTTCTTGAAGTGATCATGATCAATGTTACCGAACCTGCTTCTGTGCGAATCAATCTTCATGAAATCCAAAAGAGGGAGTTTAATGGCTTCCAGTGATTTTTGGAAAGGGTGCACCAGAGTTATGGAGAGACAAATGTCTTTTACGATATCTAATATGGCCAACCAACCATGGCTAGAACCACAACACCTCTTGCCACGAGTGACCGGAAAATAAATATTATCTTTGCATCTTTTCCCACTAGATACGGTATATGCTTCTAGTGCATGGCTGCTAGTCTTTTCTTCCGATTCGGATTCAGTACTAATCAAGAAGAGGGGAAGCAGATTGCCCTTCTTGTGCCAACGTTGAGTTGCAGTACTGTAGTTTCTTGAAAGAGAACACCAATCTTTGCAGACCCCAGCGAAAGAAATATGGTCTGTTGGTTCGAACAATTTGTCAAGAATGATAAATAAAACATCTGGAGGAAGGCTTGCCATAGGGTACCATTCCCCAATTGAAGAGACTTCTGAACTAGAATCCATGGAAGCTCTTGCAGACTTGTCCTCGAACTTTGGCGATGCTGGTTGGACCTCTTCTGCGTTCTCGTCAGTCTTGTGCTTCTTTATCGAGTTGTTGGTTTCACTGTTTGGCCAAAGGTGGTTGGTTGTTTCGGAGCAACGAATGAAGATTGTTAGGATTATTGTTTGCTGGTGACTACGTCAATTTGATCAAGTCATATTTGATTTGTTGTTATGCCCTGGTTTGTAGGGTTTTAGATTACGTTTGATTCATTCTACTATAACTGATTACCACATTTTTAGAATATGAGATTGTGGTGGCGTAGGATTTGTTTTTCTGTTTTAGAAGGCTTGTATAAAAGCCACAATATTATTCATTGAATAAACATGCTTTGAACTCCCAATTTACTTGAGTTAATAGTTCAGAGCTTGAGAACACAACAACTATCACACTAAGAAGTGACGCAGTCGGAATCAACGTACAATCACAAACTAGTTTAAAAGCCCACAAGACTACCAGAATACAAACTCTAAAACAACTAAACACAAATCTAAAAGCCCATGGATAAAAATAAGACAAATCAAAACGAACTAGAAAAAACCTTAAAAATGTTTAGAAATAAAATAAGATGACGGAACAACCTCGTGCCGATCGCAGTCATAAACCTTGACAAACTAGTTTTATTGTTTCTTAGCTAGTTCATGTAGTACTGTAGCAAATCTCATGCAAAGAGACCAAGCTCATCGCACATATACGTCTCCGTCTCTCATAGCTCATTGTTCAACGATTGGTTTCTCATCTTGGACGCATGCATGGATCGAAGAAGTGTTTTTGCATTGCCCTTATTTACAATTAGCAACATGAAATGACGAATGCAAACAATAAATTTCTAAATTCTCGTAAGAAAAATCGTACTTAATTCCAAACTAGAACATTCATGAATTCAAATAGTTTGGATGAATGAACAAAGACTAGACAAAGATAGTACGTGCGTACTTAATAGGTCCGAACTATACTAGATGATTCAACAAAGACAGTAGAAAATCCTACAACCCAAACTGACCAAATTGATTAAACAACATTAACATCCTAATTGAAACAAACGATCAACTTGAATAGAAAGAGCCCTAGAACAAAACAGAAGCAACATAGAACAAAACAAACTGAACAAACACAAGTTTGGACACTCCAAGCTTGAAAACCCCAGCAGGATATATGACCAGCCGACTTTCCACCCAACGGAGAATCCTCTACTGAAATTTGATCAATAAAGGTGTTGTTATTGACGTGCAGCAAGATAAAGGAAGACCTCTACCGAAATTTGGAGAGTGGGATGTGAACAATCCAGCCTCGGCCGAAGGGTTTACAGTGATATTTAGCAAAGCTAGAGACCAGAAAATGAACAATGAAGCCTACTCGACCATGCCTACACATAAGCCACATGATAACAACTACAGTGATGCCCCAAAGGTATGTATTACTGACCCTCCTCAAGTACTCAAGAAATCAGTTATAACTTTGATTCTAATACAATGCATTGTTTTTGGTTCCTCATCGTTCTTTGGTTCTCTTATTTGTTTCATGCAGAAAAAGTGGTTTGCTGTTTAATTATGATCGAAATTTGTCTGTTGGCTTCATCTGGTGTGTACCGAAACTGTTAAAGTTAATGCTTTCCTGGGTGAACTAGGAGTTAGACTGAAAAGCTGATATGTTTTCCAGCAACTATCTACTGTTCAGTCCACTGAGATTTTCTGCTAGATATTTGTAGTATCATATTACTATAATTTGTCAAGTTGATCTCTATCCTTTTCTAGCTTAAGATATTTTTGTAGGTTACTTTGTATCCCTATAAAAGAGAAGTGTTTACTTTGTAATCCTTAAGAATTTTAGATCAAAGAAAAGGCTGCTTAAGTTCAGTTTATCTACTCTTCTTCAAACACTATCCGCAAATGAAATCAATGTGAAATACTTCATTCGCCAAAGCGAAACTAGAAGTATCGTGAATTCTAACATGGATTCCAACATGGTATCAGAGTCTCGTTGATTAATATCAACTGGGGTGTACCATCTGTTGATTTAGAAACAAAAAAAAACAAACACAAGTCTTTTTCTGTTACTGGTATGGCTACATCAGGAAGTAGTTCAGAAAACAGAGTTCCAATCTTCAATGGAGAGAACTTTGATTTCTGGATAATCAAGATGGAGACCATGTTCATCTCACGAGATCTATGGAGCCTCGTAGAAGAATGATACAAGAGACCAGATGAAGGAGAGGAGCAAACAATTGCTCAAATAGCTGAACTGAAGTCGAATATTAAGAAAGATTCTAAAGCTCTTAATATTCTGCAGACTTCGGTCACAGATGAGATCTTTCCCAGAATCTCAAATGAGAAGACTGCAAAGATGCAAGAGATGCACTCAGCCTTGAGTACAGAGGATCAGTAAGGGTCAGAGCTGTCAAGGTACAATCTATTAGAAGAGATTTTGAGTATACAAAAATGAATGATACTGAGTTGTTAGGTGATTATAGCACCAGATTGACGAATATTGTTAATCAGATGAGAACCTACAAAGAACCAATACATGAGGAGAGAGTAGTACAGAAAATCCTAATGAGCTTGAATAGGAAATATGATGCTATTGTTAGTATTATAGAAGAGACTAGGGATCTGAAAACTCTAGGTGTTCAGGATCTGATGGGAACTCTGAAAGCTTTCGATCATATGTTGTCTAGTCATGATGAAGAAGCTGAAAAGGCTTTCCAATCACTCAACCTTAACTCAATCAGGAGTGAACCATCTAGTTCAAATTCCAAACAGAAGAAGAACTGGAAAGGTAAAGGAAAGAAGTGGGAGGGAAAAACAAATCAGCGAGTGAAGAGCAACAATGAGGAAAGTAGCAACTCAGGGTATAATAAATGCACTGTCTGTAATAAGCTTCATGCATGCGTGTGTTGGTTCAAAGGGAAACCTAAGTGCACAAATTGTGACAAGTTTGGTCATGTCAGGAAGGATTGTAACTACAAGGGAAATCAACAGGCGAACAACATAGAAGAGAGTGACACAAACATGTTCTGTGTTACTCATGCTGCAAGTGTTGCAGTAGAAGAGAATGTGTGGCTTGTTGATAGTGCTTGCAGTAATCATATGAAGGCCAATGCCAACCTTCTACATGACATTGACTACAACAACACTACAAGAGTGAAGATGGGAAATGGAATGTTGGTGAATACAAAAGGCAAGGGAAGCGTTGCTGTTGAAACCAAGAATGGAAAAATATACATCAGAGATGTGATGCTAGTTCCAGAGCTTGACTCAAATCTGCTAAGTGTTGGTCAGCTCATTGAGCACAAATATCACCTGCATTTTGGTGATGACACTTGCAAGATCTTTGAGAGAGGGAGCAGTAAGAACCTGATGGCGCAAATCCAAATGAAGAGGAACAGAAGTTTTCCCCTGACTCTCAAGTATGCTGCTGAGAGCGCAAGAAGAATGGAGCTAAAGGATGATCCCTGGCTCTGGCACAAGAGATTTGGACACTTGAATTTCCAGAGTCTCAAGTTGCTGCATCAAAAGAAAATGGTGCAGGGACTGCCAAAAATATATGAAGTAAATAAAGTGTGTGAAGGATGTGCATTAGGGAAGCAATACACACTCCCCTTCCCAAAAGGAAAAGCCTGGAGAGCAAAAGTACCTCTAGAGCTAGTACATTCTGATGTTTGTGGTCCAATGAGAATCATAACTGATGGAGGAAACAGATATTTTCTGACCTTCATTGATGATTTCACAAGAATGACCTGGGTTTATTTCCTAAGGTACAAGTTTGATGTGTTCGCTGTGTTCAGAAAGTTTCAAGCAATGGTGGAGAGACAATCTGGCCTCAAGCTGAAGAAGTTAAGAACGGATAGAGGTGGCGAATACACATCGAATGAATTCAAGAAGTTCTGTGAATATATTGGGCTAGAAATGCAGCTCACGGTTAGCTACACACCTCAGCAGAATGGTGTAGCTGAGAGGAAGAACAGGACAATCATAGAGATGGTCAAGTCCATGCTCCATGACAAGTCAGTTCCTCAAGAATATTGGGGAGAAGCAGTTAATACTGCTGTGTATTTGATGAACAGACATCCAACAGTTGCTATCCAAGGAAAGACTCCGTTTGAAGCATGGAGTGGCAGGAAGCCAAGTGTAAATCACTTGAGGGTGTTTGGATCAATCTGTTACGCTCACATCCCTGAAGAGCTAAGATATAAACTGGATAAAACCAGTGAGAAATGTGTATTCATGGGATACAGTTCTCAATCTAAGGGCTATAGACTCTATAATCTGCAGAAGAAGAAAATGATTGTTTGAAAAGATGTTCTCTTCAGTGAGAATTCATCTTGGGATTGGAACCAAGGTTCAGTCCAAAAGAAAGGAAGAAAAGAAGTAAACGTTCAAAATGAACAAGAGGATCCAGAAGATCTGGAACTCAATCCGCCACAACAAGCTCTGACTCATTCGCCAGCGACTCATCCGCCAACGACTAATCCGCCAGCGTCTCATTCGCCAGCGACCCATTCGCCAGAGCCTCACTCGCCAGGACTTTCAGAAGCTCAATCAACACCAAGCTCTCCACCAGTAAGGATGAGAAGCTTAAATGAAGTGTACGAAAGCTGCAATGCATGCTTGTTTGAGCCAGAAAGATTTGAGGAAGCAGTGAAGGAAGATGAATGGAGGTCTGCAATGCAAGAGGAGATCAATGTGATTGTGAAGAACAACACATGGGAGCTAGTTAACAAACCAGACAACAAGGATGTCATTGGTTTGAAGTGGATATACAAGACCAAGCTGAATTCAGATGGTTCTGTGTAAAGAAACAAGGCAAGATTGGTGGCGAAGGGTTACTCGCAGATACCTGGAGTGGACTTCAATGAGACCTTTGCACCTGTAGCAAGACATGAGACCATTAGAGGTCTGATTTCCATTGCTGCTCAAAAGAGCTGGTATCTACACCAACTTAATGTCAAGTCAACATTTCTAAATGGAGTGTTGAAAGAAGAAGTATATGTGGAACAACCACAAGGTTTCATCGTCAAAGGCAAAGAGCAGAAAGTTTACAAGCTGAAGAAAGCTCTCTATGGCCTGAAACAAGTCCCAAGTGCTTGGTATGGTGAGATCGATTTCTATTTCACAGAGAGGGGTTTTCAAAGAAGTGAAAACGAACCTGCTCTCTACACAAAGACTGAAGGTAAATCAAGTATACTTATCGTCTCCTTATATGTTGATGATCTGGTAATTACTGGAAGCTGTAAAAAAATTATTTCAAATTTCAAGTCTGATATGATGATAAAATATGAAATGAGTGATTTGGGAATCCTGCATTACTTTCTGGGAATTGAAATAATTCAAGCAGTGGAGGGAATCTTCATTACCCAGAAGAAATATGCAAAGACTATACTAGAGAAGTTCAAAATGCTAGGTTGCAATCCAGTTGCAATTCCTCTAGTGGTCAGTGAGAAATTCTCCAAAGAAGATGGAAGTGGTTCTGCTGATGAAAATTTATACAAAAGCTTAGTGGGAAGCTTGCTATACTTGACTGCAACAAGACCAGATATTATGTATGCAACAAGTTTGATGTCCAGATTTATGCACAATCCTACCAAGATACACTATGGAGCTGCAAAGAGAATCCTGAGATAAAAACCGAAAGATGTTATGCACTGCAGGTCTAGATTCTTCAGTGAAATTTCGAGATACCAACATATATAAACCACTAAATCTATATGTAAACTGAGTCAATTTCAATTGTATACATGGCCAGTAACGGTAAAAGAAGATAAGACTGAGTTTTTTAGTTTTTTTTCTTGCTAGAACTGGAATTGGTATTCCAATCCCAATTTATTAATAGAAAGAAAAAGTTACAACCAAATAGAGGATCAATGTCTCGCATAATGTACATACAAAAGATCTGTGTCAAAACATTATAAAATAAAAAGACTGTTTAGTTTATTCGAAAATTTGGCAGACCAAATTTATCTCGCCGACAAAAGGGAATGATGGAAGGAGGGTGGAAGGAGGATGGAAGAAGATAAGACTGAGTAGCTAGAATAGTCCTTTAAACATTGGTAAAATCCAAATTCCATGTGGAATTTCTGAATGTAAACGTCGACTATTTACTTTGTACTCTCTGATGGGCATGGTGGCATCATCTAGACTAAAGATATGATAGGTTTTGGGGTCCGGATAATCAAACTGATACGGCTCCTCAGTGGTATAGTATATAGAATTTGGCTTACAACCAGGGAAGCTTGAAGCAGAGACGGATATCGAATGTGATGCACCCACAAACAAAGCCTCGTCTCCGATATTATGTACCTCTACTTCTTCCACAACTGATCCATCTTTGTCATCGAACACCACCTTGTAAACCTCAAACCTCTCAATATAAATGTGCTTCGTCTGGACTCTCCTTTGATAAGAAACTAGTCTTCTAACATGCCATAGGTGATCACCCTCGACTGATTCCAGAAGATATGAATTAGGAGCCCACTGTTCGTACACATCATTAGGCGTTTGCTCCTTTACTTTTGGTGGCTTTGAAGGTTTATTACAACTATTAATATCATATGACATGATTTTTTCATCCCCATAGCGTCCGCCAACTACAAAAACTTGGTTTCTGTAAAATATGGCATCCTTGAGGCTGTTTTGACGCCGGTCGGCGTAGGTCCATTTTTGCTGTCCTCCTTTAATGAAAGCCAACTTTATACGACCAAAACCGTGCCCGTGGAGTGCAACAACAACATAACTATACGGATTCAAGATGGGATCGGAGGAGAAGATGACCTTTCGGATGTAGTCTCTGTACTTGTTCTTGAAGTGATCAATTTTATAGCACCTTCTGTGCCGATCATTCTTCAGGAAATCCAAAAGAGGAAGTTTAATGGCTTCCAGTGATTTTTGGAAAGGGTGCACCAGGGTTATGGAGAGACGCATGTCTTTTACATCTAATATGGCCAACCAACCATGGCTAGAACCACAACACCTCATGCCATGAGTGACCGGAAAATAAATATTATCTTTGCATCTTTTTCCACTAGATACGTTATATGCTTCTAGTGCATGGCTGCTAGTCTTTTCTTCCGATTCGGATTCAGTACTAATCAAGAAAAGGGGAAGCAACTTGCCCTTCTTGTGCCAACGTTGAGTTGCAATATTGTAGTTTCTTGAAAGAGAACACCAATCTTTGCAGACCCCAGCGAAAGAAATATGGTCTGTTGGTTCGAACAATTTGTCAAGAATGATTAATAAAACATCTGGAGGAAGACTTGCCATACGGTACCATTCCCCAGTTGAAGAGACTTCTGCTTCAGCTTTCGCCTTCATCTTTGCGATTGAACTAGAATTCATGGAAGCTCTTGCAGACTTGTCCTCGAACTTTGGCGATGCTGGTTGGACCTCTTCTGCGTCCTCGTCAGTCTTGTGCTTCTTTATCGAGTTGTTGGTTTCACTGTTTGGCCAAAGGTATATAGGGACGTTGGTTGTTTTGGAGCAACGAATGAAGATCACAGTAAGAAGTGACGCAGTCGGAATCAACAATCACAGTAAAGAAGTGACACAGTTGGAATTGAAAAGAAGTATATTGGCATAAGATAATCTTATTGATACAAACCCGAAGGGTTTTATACAGGAGATCTCTTGGAGAGAAAGACTAGATGTCTTTGAGTACAAGTAAACTACTACAAACTAGGAAACATAAAAGGAAAAGAATCCTACTGAATATTGCTATGCAATCTCCTAATTGATTTACAAATATTTACTTTACTTTTTGTACACTCCCCCTCAAGTTGGAGAGTGAATGTCTAGAGCTCCCAACTTGCAAATCAAAGGAATGAAATCCTCTTTTCCTAAAGGCTTTGTGAAAACATCAGCTAGCTGAAAGGAAGACTTCACGAACTGTGTAGCCACTGAACCATCTTGAATTTTGTATACTTAGAACAAAGAGAAGTACTGAATCCACCAGAAAGTTGAGAAAACTCTCAGTAAAACTTTATTGCATATGAAAGAGGTCTTACAGGAACCGCATAAGGTGCTTATATACCAGAATACGTACAAACCCTAGAACAACTAAGCACAAATCCTAAAAGCCCATGGATAAAAATAAGACAAATCAAAACGAACTAGAAAAAACCTTTAAAATGTTAAGAAATAAAATAAGATGACGGAACAACCTCGTGCCGATCGCAGTCATAATCCTTTACAAACTAGTTTTATTGTTTCTTAGCTAGTTCATGTAGCACTGTAGCAAATCTCATGCAAAGAGACCAAGCTCATAGCACATATACGTCTCCGTCTCTCATAGCTCATTGTTGCATGATTGGTTTCTCATCTTGGACGCATAATGGATCGAAGAAGTGTTTTTGCATTGCTCTTATTTACAATTAGCAACATGAAATGACGAATGCAAACAATAAATTGCTAAATTCTCGTAAGAAAAATCGTACTTAATTCCAAACTAGAACATTCATGAATTCAAATAGTTTGGATGAATGAACAAAGACTAGACAAAGATAGTACGTACGTACTTAATAGATCCAAACTATACTAGATGATTCAACAAAGACAGTAGAAAATCCTACAACCCAAACTGACCAAATTGATTAAACAACATTAACATCCTAATTGAAACAAACGATCAACTTGAATAGAAAGAGCCCTAGAACAAAACAGAAGCAACATAGAGCAAAACAAACTGAACAAACACAAGTTTGGACACTCCAAGCTCAAAAACGGCAGCAGGATAACCAGCCGACTTTCCACCCAACGGAGAATCCTCTACCGAAATTTGATCAATAAAGGTGTTGTTATTGATGTGCAGCAAGATAAAGGAAGACCTCTACCGAAATTTGGAGAGAGGGATGTGAACAATCCAGCCTCGGCCGAAGGGTTTACAGTGATATTTAGCGAAGCTAGAGACCAGAAAATGAACAATGAAGCCGGGAACTCGACCATGCCTACACATAAGCCACCTAATAACAACTACAATGATGCCCCAAAGGTATGTATTACTGACCCTCCTCAAGTACTCAAGAAATCAGTTATAACTTTGATTCTAATACAATGCATTGTTTTTGGTTCCTCATTGTTCTTTGGTTCTCTTATTTGTTTCATGCAGAAAAAGTGGTTTTGCTGTTTATGATCGAAATTTATCTGTTGGCTTGATCTGGTGTGTACTGATACCAATATCGATATCAATGCTGGCATTGCATCAGCAGCAGCATTGTGGCTACGCTTTTAGATTAACTTATTTGTTGCGAAAACAACAAAAGACAACCTCTCTCTCCTTTGTGATTCCTTCAACACTTTCCCTCCCTCCTCCCCTCCAAGTTTCCGTGTTCCCCAAACACTTCTCTGGTACTAAACTACACATTAATCAAATGTAGGATCGATTCTCTAGGTAGTACTTCTGAATTGCCAATTTGTATTTGTTCGTGGCGGATTTAGCACCCGGCGAACAGTCAGCACTTAGGGGTAGCGGATGTAAATTCCTCTTGTGTCTTCTGTGTGCTTAGGCGTGCCAGCACCCTTTGGAGTGGTGCAACTCGATTGCGGACGACCCCTGGCGAGTCCTCTCGTCTGCTCCCAATAGACTCTGACTTCATGACCAAGCAACTGTTACGCGGGTGCTGACTAAGCCGGCGTACATGGTTCGAACAAGACCTGAATAGAACTAGCTAACATGATTTTCTTCTCAACCCCTTGAGGATTGAGGATCTTACTCTGATCCGGAGAAGCAAAGCAGAGCTAAACCAAGATCACGGGTTTTTGTTACCGGGGTAACGACTCGATTGCTACCGGAGTAGCGGACTGACTCGATAGGCTCAGCAACCGCTAGACACGAATGCGAGATATGATCGATCGCAGGTGGAGGCAAATTGCGTGAGTTGCTCCGGAGAGACTTTGCAAGTTAGCGGTGCGCTAGAACTTGTGTTTGCTTGTAGATGGTTGTGAACCATTTCTCAGTCACAAAAGAGTTATATTTATATGATTCACGAAACTCTAATGCTTGAAGATCAAGCCTGGCGGATTTCGAGATTGACTAGGACTGTATTTCCTTAAACCACCCCTAATCAGATCAATTAAGAATAAATTGAGATCAGAATTTCCCATAACTTAGGAAACTCATTCAACACCGTATATTGTCCAGATTAACATTCAATTAACCCCGAGATAAGCCAAACCGATTCCAAAGAAGATCATTTCCTAATTCGGCTAAGATATCTTTATAAATGGATTGCTATTCGTAACAACCCCCAATTAACTCAATCAGCATTTATGCATTATTATCCATTAAGGTAATTCATGTACTGCGCAATCGGATTATTGCGAAATAACCCTCATCTGATCAAGTGACAATTCAACTCTCTCTCCAAGCATTACTTCCTAAAAGAATTAGGAAGTGTGCATATTGGATTTTGTTTAAACTAAACCCCTCTGAACCTCGGGGTAAAGCCCAATTGAAGGAAACTCTAATTGTGGCCCAAACAGTATTAGTATCAGATTTCTCAACGTGTTTTGGTTTCAGTGACTACAAACATTCATTGTGAATGTGACTGTTGTAGTGTTGTATACCAAAAAAAATAAAATGAAAGATGTTATGCACTGCAGCAGGTCTAGATTCTTCAGTGAAATTTCGAGATACCAACATATATAAACCACTAAATCTATATGTAAACTGAGTCAATTTCAATTGTATACATGGCCAGTAACGGTAAAAGAAGATAAGACCGAGTTTTTTAGTTTTTTTTCTTGCTAGAACTGGAATTGGTATTCCAATCCCAATTTATTAATAGAAAGAAAAAGTTACAACCAAATAGAGGATCAATGTCTCGCATAATGTACATACAAAAGATCTGTGTCAAAACATTATAAAATAAAAAGACTGTTTAGTTTATTCGAAAATTTGGCAGACCAAGTTTATCTCGCCGACAAAAGGGAATGATGGAAGGAGGGTGGAAGGAGGATGGAAGAAGATAAGACTGAGTAGCTAGAATAGTCCTTTAAACATTGGTAAAATCCAAATTCCATGTGGAATTTCTGAATGTAAACGTCGACTATTTACTTTGTACTCTCTGATGGGCATGGTGGCATCATCTAGACTAAAGATATGATAGGTTTTGGGGTCCGGATAATCAAACTGATACGGCTCCTCAGTGGTATAGTATATAGAATTTGGCTTACAACCAGGGAAGCTTGAAGCAGAGACGGATATTGAATGTGATGCACCCACAAACAAAGCCTCGTCTCCGATATTACGTACCTGTACGTGTTCCACAACTGATCCTTCTTTGTCATCGAACACCACCTTGTAAACCTCAAATCTCTCAATGTACTTCTGGACTGTGTTCCTTGCATAAGAAACTAGTCTTCTAACATGCCATAGGTGATCACCCTCGACTGATTCCAGAAGATATGAATTAACAGCCCAATATTTGTACACATTATTAGTCCTTTGCTCCTTTAGTTTTGGTGGCTTTGAAGGTTTATTACAACTATTAACATCAAATGACATGATTTTTTCATTCTCATCGTGTCCGCCAACTACAAAAACTTGGTTTCTGTAAAATATGGCATCCTTGAGGCAGTTTTGACGCCGGTCGGCGAAGGTCCATTTTTGTTGTCCTCCTTTAATGAAAGCCAACTTTATACGACCAAAACCGTACCCGTGGAGTACAACAACAACATAACTATACGGATTCAAGATGGGATCGGAGGAGAAGATAACCTTTCGGATGTAGTCTCTGTGGTTGTTCTTGAAGTGATCAATGTTATAGCGCGTTCTGTGCCAATCATTCTTTATAAAATCCAAAAGAGGGAGTTTAATGGCTTCCAGTGATTTTTGGAAAGGGTGCACCAGAGTTATGGAGAGACGCATGTCTTTTACATCTAATATGGCCAACCAACCATGGCTAGAACCACAACACCTCATGCCGTGAGTTACCGGAAAATAAATATTATCTTTGCATCTTTTTTCCACTAGATACGTTATATGCTTCTAGTGCATGGCTGCTAATCTTTTCTTCCGATTCGGATTCAGTACTAATCAAGAAAAGGGGAAGCAACTTGACCTTCTTGTGCCAACGTTGAGTTGCAATATTGTAGTTTCTTGAAAGAGAACACCAATCTTTGCAGACCCCAGCGAAAGAAATATGGTCTGTTGGTTCGCACAATTTGTCAAGAATGATAAATAAAACATCTAGAGGAAGACTTGCCATAGGGCACCATTCCCCCATTGAAGAGACTTCTGCTTCAGCTTTCGCCTTCGTCTTTGCGACTGAACTAGAATCCATGGAAGCTCTTGCAGACTTGTCCTCGAACTTTGGCGATGCTGGTTGGACCTCTCCTGCGTCCTCGTCAGTCTTGTGCTTCTTTATCGAGTTTTTGGTTTCACTGTTTGGCCAAAGGTATATAGGGGTTGGTTGTTTTGGAGCAACGAATGAAGATCACAGTAAGAAAACAGTAAGAAGCGACGCAGTCGGAATCAACAATCACAGTAAAGAAGTGACACAGTTGGAATTGAAAAGAAGTATATTGGCAAAAGAGAAAGACTAGATATCTTTGAGTACAAGTAAACTACTACAAACTAGAAAACATAAAAGGAAAAGAATCCTACTGAATATTGGAGAGTGAATGTCTCGAGCTCCCAACTTGCGAATCAAACGAATGAAATCCTCTTTTCCCAAAGGCTTTGTGAAAACATCAGCTAGCTAAAAGGAAGACTTCACAAAGTGTGTAGCCACTAAACCATCTTGATTTTTGTATACTTAGAAGTTAGAACAAAGAGAACTGAATCCAAAGTTGAGAAAACTCTCAGTAAAACTTTATTTCATATGAAAGAGGCCGGTCTTACAGGAACCGCATAAGGTGCGTATATACCAGAATACAAACCCTAGAACAACTAAGCACAAATGCTAAAAGCCCATGGATTTAAAATATAGAGAATTACTTAGTAGTACCTGACCACATTTGAATTAACTAAAAACTCACTTTCCATATTTTTTATACAAATTAGGACATAAGTCCAAGCCCAAAAAATAAGTGGACCAAAATTGATTAAGTAATTAATGTAAAAATATCTAAAATACCCTTATTTTCGTGAAAATTACCAACTGCCACCCAGATCTAACAAGTTTCTCTCTCCTCATTTTTTAAGTTTTTTTCAAGCAAATTTAAATTTTCCGGCTAAACCACCAGCAATTTGGAGGTGAGCCAATATATAAAGTTGTTCCTTATGTCATGGGCTTTCATTTAAGTACCATATTGCATATGTTTTGAGAAATTTTGAAAGTTCAAATTTTGCTCACCAAAAACCACAGTAGCAGTTAGTAACTCAGTCGACAGTAACAGCTAGATTTATAGTCAATAGTAGCAAGTGCCTTCCCACAGTAGCAGTTAGATACATAATCGACAGTAGCAGAGACCTTCCCAGCCAACAGTAGCACCTTTCAAATCGACAGTAGTAGCTACTTTCATGCTCGACAGTAGCAGGTACATTCCAAGTCGACAGTAGCAGGTGTCTTCTAAGTCGACAGTAGCAGTTAGTTTCCTAGTCGACAGTAGCAGCTAGTTTTACAATAGACAGTAGCAGCTAGATATGTAATAGACAGTAGCAGCTAGTTTTGTAATAGACAGTAGCAGCAATTAGGACTAAACACATGCTTGTAAATATTAAGGACAAAAGAGTAAATTAGTTAATAACATGTGGCAGCTTGTTATGCACATGGTATTTATTTGTAAATTTTTGTCCTAATTTGTTCAATTAAATATGTATGTGATTTATTTGTTAAACAAATTATTGTCATGCACTTTTTTGTAGTTTGTTATTTAAAATAAGACAAAACAAAACGAACTAGAAAAAACCTAAAAATGTTTAGAAATAAAATAAGATGACGGAACAACCTCGTGCCGATGGCAGTCATAATCCTTTATAAACTAGTTCTATTGTTTCTTAGCTAGTTCATGTAGCACTGTAGCAAATCTCATGCAAAGAGACCAAGCTCATAGCTCATGTACGTCTTCGTGTCTCATAGCTCATTGTTGCATGATTGGTTTCTCATCTTGGACGCATGGATCGAAGAAGTGTTTTTGCATTGCTCTTATTTACAATTATCAACATGAAATGACGAATGCAAACAATAAATTGCTAAATTCTCGTAAGAAAAATCGTACTTAATTCCAAACTAGAACATTCATGAATTCAAATAGTTTGGATGAATGAACAAAGACTAGACAAAGATAGTACGTACGTTCTTAATAGATCCAAACTATACTAGATGATTCAACAAAGACAGTAGAAAATCCTACAATCCAAACTGACCCAATTGATTAAACAGCATTAACATCCTAATTAAAACAAATGATCAACTTGAATAGCAAGAGCCCTAGAACAAAACAGAAGCAACATAGAACAAAACAAACTGAACAAACACAAGTTTGGACACTCCAAGCTCGAAAACCGCAGCAGGATAACCAGCCGACTTTCCACCCAACGGAGAATCCTCACCGGCCGACATGACTTTAACGATCATCCTCTGCCCCTTTTCGCAGTGTCCGGCTGCCCCACTGATGAAGTAAAACGACCCCGGATGGTCAAAACGGTAGACAGTGTTTCCAGTGTTGTCGAAGAAGTTAGGATGACTTGAATTGCACTTCTTGTAGTCCTCTGCCGACACCTCCATCACCGAATCCTTCTTGTACTTGAATCCTTCACACATATATACATATATATGTACAAAACAATGAGAAACAAACCAGAACTTTAAACCCTAAAAGATAGTTCCCCTAACAATATTACTATATATATGAATACTTACGAATGGCGTTGCCGACTTGGAACCTGTTTTCTGAGGCCCAGTCGTTGTAGACCTTGCTGTCATTGGCTGGAGGGACGACCCAACCTTGAATTCCTCCAACTTGGAACTCAAAAGCTGAGAAAACCAGGGAGTTCCCGAGGGAGATGAAAATGACGAGCCAGAATAAACTTGTGTTAAAAGCAGCCATTGGAGGGTTTTTCAGTTTCAAGGGGTAGTAGCTCTCTCTCTCTCTCTCAATCTCAGAAATACGCAAAGCTAAAGGAAGACTAGGCGAAATGTACGTGATTGTGGGAGTGTTGATGAGGGCTAATATATAGACGATGGAGTGAAGTTGTGGAAGTGGTAGTTACTTGCACTATCTGAGATAGTGGGGAGGCTACGTGAGCCATGAAGCTGGGACTTCTTATGACTCGGTCAAGTTAGACGCAAGAAATTCTACCTCTTTTTACATGCATTTTACGTAATTTCTTACTGTACGTGTGAGATAACTGTATATTTTCCCCCAAGTTGAAAAAGAAAATGAACTTTGGGACTGATCTTTCTTTAGGTTTAGTATTGTCGAGACAAGAACTAGAAAGAGTTTTTTAGATTGTAGAAGCATTTGTTTTCTGTTTTCCGGAGGAAGAAGAAGCAGTTTTCTAGTGCCTTCAGTAAAAGCACTTGGAATTTCACTTAGAGCATTGGTGCACAATATGCTTTCTCGACAAAAGCACTTCTATCGAAGCATCTGGGTTGCTACCCTTACATGTAAGCCGAAACTCCAAAATCATAATCTTCACCCTCTCTCAATGTCTCATCCAATACCACCCAGAGGAAAATGAATTTCAGTTGAAAGGAATTACATCTGCGCGCTTTATCATATCCAACATACCAAATTAGCGCATGCATCTGCTTAAACTAATTATATATTTTTTTTATACAGCACATTGAAAAAAAAAGAAGCAAAATCACAATACATTCTTCTCGATACCAATTTTGAACAAGAAGGTAAACGGTGTGGAATGAACAAAGCTAATACCTAAAAATCAATAAGGTTTAATTTAAAACATTTCACTATGCGATTGTCACATCTCTTTCGACTAGTTGTGACTCTCGATCACCCCCGTGATTGCTTGTTTTGGTCGTAAAACTAAAAGATTTCTGACTGAACAACCGAGCAAAGGCGCTCTTCGATCTTGAAATTGTTTTAGGTACACTGCTTGATTGGCTACTACCGTCATTATTCTGGCCAAGTTCATCAGATAAAGATTTGACAAGCTCCTCAAACCGACGCCTATAAGTTGGATACCTTGAGATTGATTTGGTTATTCCTTGAAGCCTGCATGACAAGTAATGGTAAATAACAATGGAGAACACCAACAAGAAGGGGCAGGGAAAGGATTTAAAACTGAATAAGAAACGAGGCTACTCCTTAAGTATTTGGATTTGTTACCTTCGAGCCAATGCATCAAGTTCAGCTTGTTTACGCTCTGACTCAGGTGGTGAGCCAATGTTTGAGTTTTTCAACCTCACAGGATCGCCACTCAATAGAACTAATTTGCCAAGGTACAACTCTTCTGACTCAGTAAGCTTTTCTGCTTTGATCTGATCTTTTATGATCAAGAGAGGGTTGAGAAACCAATCAAAGAATGTGTCTTTTGGTCTGTTTGAGCTAGTTATCTCTGTACAGTTGTCAACTGCATCAATCAAGTATGAAATTAATATAACGTACAGTACAAAAATCAAAGAAACAGAACTGAAAAGTAATAAGCTGGTAAGAGTGGAAAGGAAAAGGCATTTCACTTACTTAACAATATACCAGCCGAATTGGCTTTTGCAGATCGCAGAAGTGTCTGAAGAAGGCAACAAGCTGGCAAGCCAGTGCTAATAACTCTACTGCCTTTACTAGACTTGGCATCTTCGAGGTCTTGAAGTGTTATTAGTCCTTCGGAAACCAGGATTTCCCCATACCGTTTGCACTCCTTAAATAAGCCATCCATTACCTGCATTAGCCAATAGAGTTGTTCAGTCAGCACCAAAACTAAGATTATTTAAGGATATATTTTGAAAAGTCAAAATTTTACTATTTTCCACGAATCACCAAGAATAGAGAGTGATCCAATTTTTACTCCAGTAAGATCTAAATGTATTTTACTTGCAATACCTCAAGGGGCTTCAACTCAATCATAGGAGTATTGAATGAAGGAGCATTTTTCAAAGATCTATGCTTTGAAAAAGAAGGTGCACGAGAGGTAGTCGGAAGCGATTCAACCTTCTTTCGGTAGGTCAGCCTGCCAGTACAAAAATATAAAATAAATTCATATATATATATACACACACACAGCCAAAGTCCCCAAACCCCATAGCAAAATTTTCAAGCGCTGAGTAAGACCTTGGAAAGCAGGATCCTTCTGGCATGTCAAGGATATCATTGCTGTACTCCTCATATATGGCTAAGGATGCAATGATATAGCGAAGCCCCATATAAAACGACGACTCCTGTAATCCAAAGTCATACAATCTCTTAATACTAATGAAATATGTCACAAGGACATACTAAATAACTCTCAGAAACTGATTTCAAGGTATGTGTCATCTAACATGGCATAGTTTTGGTGTTACCAATAAGGGAAACGTTACAAAAATATGGCACTGCAACTTAGTTCGGTCTTTCCAAGAAACCTACAACTGCAACATCTATTTTCGGTTTTGTAGTACTGAAAAGGAGTTTTTACAAATGACGTGCGGGGTGCTTTTCTCTTCCAAGTACAAACATAAGCAACATAACTATATATAAGACCCCAAGTAAAGAAGAATATGCAAGCATACAGAGATATTGAGGGTTGCATCAATACGTTACAGTGAGGATGATCAAAGAAAAAACCTGATAAACCACAACACCAGCATAAGCACCCTGAAATATGCTGGCCACCATAGATCCCAAAACTGCCCCAACAACAGCTAACGGCCAGACTAGGATAGCAAGACCTGCAAATGGAACACAAATTGTTTCCAAGAAGGGGCCCTCCCGACCAATAAGGTCATGAAACAAACGGTGCCACCCCTTGAATAGCATGTATGGGCTTTTGCACATGGCAATAAATGAGATCAATGGCATGTCAACCATGAAACCGAGGACCCCTGCTAGAACAGCCCCAGGAAGATAAAGTAACCTGGACAAGATTTAGATAAGCTCTGGTTATGAACAAAGATCATGACTAAAACTTAAACAAACAGATAATTGGTTGAACCAGAAATGGCAAAAAAAAAAAAAAACATAATACGCAGTTTTCTTTAATCCTCAACTCCCAAAATTACTTTTCAAAGAGATCTTAGACCAGCATGCATACATTTTGAGAGGCAGAGCAAGACTTACCTGATTTCATAATATTTTGAATCTGGTGGACCTTGAGTTTTAAGGTCATCCATAACTGAAAAATATGTATGGTAACACATATCCCTAAAATCCCTCACAACAGTGAAGCTCCCCTTAACCGTGCTCACAGTTCCATCCTGCCAAATGACAACCAACAGAAATCTCTTCTAAGGAAGGCACCAAGAGAAGGACTGATGCAAAGAATTATAAGAGCTGAATAATCAAGCACATACATAAAAGCAGTGGTACAACTGATTGGTCTTCCCTTCTCCAACAGCTTTAAAAGTTTCAAATACTGGTGAAAGTAAGCCATATGCTGCTCCACCCAAAACACTTCCAACAATTCCAACCACTGGCCACAAGATCAATTGGGTAGGTAGTATACTTATGCAGACAACAATCTTGAGAACTGGCCCAAATTGTTTAGCGCTGTTAATTTTTAGAAGAAATATGAGAAAAGTATTCCTACTGTACTATTTCTTTAATCTTTAACAATAGTGGAAAGCGGAAGATAGAGGCAGAAGAATGCACCTCAAGACGCAATAATAGGTCCAAACAATGTGAACTGGCCAAAGACCCAATATGATAGCCGTGTTTCCAATTCCCATGATAAGGCATATAAATGGACAGAAGACAATTCCTGAAATAAATCTTTGATGTTATATTTGGAGAATTACCCTCAAGTATATTCACCTATCAGGGCTTCGAGCAGAGTGACTTCACTAATCAGTCAACTCATAATACATCATTAACTAAGCATTTACAGTATCAATTCATATTCTAATTTATTTTAACCAACTTCAAACATTATCTATAGAAATGGTAACATTACAAGGCTGTAAACAGAAGTTCCATCTCCCTAGACATGTATGAAATGCCTAGTAAAAAAATGTTCAGAGAACAAACCAAACAACACAGCATGATGGGAAATAAAGATCAAGAATCCAAAACCAATGCTGTATCACAAGTCCAAACTACAACAACGCACACACACACAGAACTTCCTTGTTTTCCATTCAAATTTGCACAAAAACTAAAGCCATATCCATATAACCACAAAACCAGTTTCGAATTGAAGAAAGAACACCAATTAGTACAGGAAGGAAGGCAATCCCAAAATAAAGGACAAACCTTTAACTGTGCCAAGAAGCAGAAGCCCAATAAAGTAAGGTAGAAAACAGATGAAGTTCCACAAAGTAGCCAAAAACCCAGTTGGAGGTTCCATCTCCCTCCTTACTCCTCAACCAAACCAGATCTTTAGAATCCCTGCAAAGAGTAAAGACCTCATCTTTAGTAACACAAACAAACACAAAACCATAAACAACAGCAAACCCAGTAACCAAAACCTTACACTTACTCCAAATCTCTGATTCACTCTTCTTCCTGACACCGAATTGCCATTGAGCAACTCACAACTGGAGGGCCCTCGTTTTTTAAACGTGAAACTTGAAAAAATAAAAACAGTAATAACTGAACAATATACAAATCACAGAGACAGTTGGACGAAAACGGTTTTTGGGGTCTGAAATAGAGAAGAGGAGGGTGGATTAGATGAAGCAGTTACCGTCAGAGAATAACAGCTAATGATTCTCAGCCATCATTTATGCAAACAAAAAAACTTTGGTTCTTTTTTTCAGTGCTCTTCACTTGAAACCAAAGCAACTTGGGTTCTGTACCTATTATAAATAAATAAAAAAATATGAGCAATAAAGGAAAATGAGCTGTTAGTAGCACCACAGCACAAGTCAGTTTGATATGCACCAGAAGTAACTGGCCAGACAGAACCAAAGATTTAATTTTTCTAACTTCGCTCTTTAAGCGTGTAGGATCATTACTCGCTCAGTTTAATAGGAAACCTATCTATTTTTGACAAGTCCAAAGTTCTGTCTGTGAAGTCCAATGAAATCACGAGTAGTGGATTGTTCCGGTTTTAGTTATGTCATCTGGTACGACTGCTCAGGTGGCTTCAGGACTGGAGCATTGAAAACTTGGATCAAAATTCTGGATTGCTGGGTTAGTATATTAAGAAGTATCTGCTAGTTATTGTTGGATGGTGATATGTTCAGCAGATTTTGGTTGTGTTAATAGCAGTGTTCACAGTTTGACCATATTCAACTTATATACTGGAAAAATGTAGCAACTTATTTCCAGTTTGAGTATGGCTTTTACTCTTTTTAGGTGAATCATGAATGTTTGAATCAATGATTGGGGTATTGACTGTCATTCAACACGTTTTTTACAGGCAAGACAAGTTAAGAGAGATTAATATGACATGTCAGTATCATTTTACAGGATTTTATCTTTCTTACAAGGAAAGAAATTTGAATTTTGCATAAGCAGATTGCATGATTGTGGTGTATAAATAAAGGCAGTTGGATTACTAACAAAACCTACATTTTCTTAACTGAATAATGTTAGATAAACCACATTTTAACATATCACCTATAGTTCATCTTATGTGTCAGCGTAGGTAGCATATACGTGACTTGTCACCACTCAATCAGAGTGTTTCATTAAATGACATAGTTGTGTCACATGAACTAACACATAAAATGGACTCTAAATGAGATGTCAAAAGGTAGTTCAGTTAGCATTGTTCTTCTTAATTATCTTCATTACATATCCTTATAATGCTAAATCAACATACTAAAGCTTAAAGATAATTGTTTAGATATTGAACTCAAAATAATATAACCGCAATTCGTGCGAAATTAGCATTTGCTGACAGTATTACTAAGTTAGTGAAGAATACATATATAGGTGACTTAAAAAGTAGGTTATGAATGGTAGTTGAGTGTACGTATAGTATATTGAGCATGAGTTGCCATCATCATAAAACTTGATCAAAAGTTTCCACTAACGCTAACAATTGGTTTATCTCATGCTCCACAACTACGGGGCAGCATGATTAGGAACTTGATGACCCTGGAAATTCATCTGCCAAAACTTTGTGGACAGACGAGCATTCTTTTAGTAATGGTTGATTTTCATCTCTGTGCATATCATATTGATTTTTGATTCCTTAGCACAATTGTGTGATAACCTAGCTGTTATTCTTCCACTTAAAAAGGACTTCTTTTGTGAGTGCCATCATATTCGTCTCCAATTGGTTCAATATATCACTACAAATTAGTAACTTGGGTTGCACACTTGCACGAGAACTCATCCCATTTCTAACTGGAATGAAGGTCTGGCCCAAAAGAACTTGTACACTTAACGTGGTGGCCTGAATTAATCAGTAGATTGGGCCTCATAATTTTAGGCGAAAATTGTTAGTTATTGTGAAAGATGAGGATAGTTTTGGTGGTGGCTTGTAAATTCTAGCGACGACAACTTACGAACGCGAACAAGTCTAAAATTCATGTCACGAATCATCACAATAACGAGAGTGCGGATTTCCCGCATTAAGTCACATATGCTGCTAGTTTTGAACTTAATTAGTGATTGACGCTTATATGTAAGTCACATATACTGTTAGTTTTGAACTAATCAGTGATTGGCTTTTGTGAACGCCACTTTTTTTAGTTTGATCCTGCGAATTTCTACTATTGTTGTCTTATTGATCATGATGAGATTGGAGCCACAATATGATACTTTTCTTATAATATCTATGCTATTTTTCTTTGATTATTCACAACTTTTTTTTCACCCACTACTCGAATATTAATGTCAAGTGAATATCGTGATTAAACATATGATTGAGATTATATATTGACAGTTGGCTTACTTACATCTCGTGCAATGTAAACAATAATGAAGTTATGTCTCTAGCTTAGTCAAAATGTAAGTAATTTCTCTAGCTTCTTGTATTCAAAAGCAATGAAGGAGACATTGACAACAATCGGTGGACTATAGTATTCAGTCTATTGATCAGACATTTCGTATCAATGACTATGATTCAGCGTAGTGTAATCGACATGCAAAATAATGATTGAATTTTTGTGAGCTAATGGAAAATAAGAGTAATAATTCATGTGGAAAGTTCCTGTTAAGAGTAATATATAGGACAATGCATGGCACCCTTCACTTAATCATAAAACACAACAAGAACAGTATTGCCTATAGATATGTGTCAGTGATTATGTTTCAAAAAATCCAGTATATAAATTGAAAAATAGATAGCAAATTGCAGCCCCATGCAACTCTATTATTGATGCATATATACAATCAACAACTCTTTCTTTGTATCAAACAAATCAACCCCTCTTTCTTGATGCGCATAAAATCTCCAGCTATATCTTCTGATATGCAATGCCAACAGTTAGCAAATCTTGTGGGATGCGTGAAAAGAATCAATCTTGTGCTTAACTTCTTAGTTTTCATCATCTTCTTTTTTGTATTTGTTTTGCATGGCTGCATGCTCTGCTCGGTTTCACCAAATTAATCAATATCGTACCTGAGTTTGATCTGAATATACATATAAAGTATTCATCATTGCGATTCGAACTCTTGGAGATTAGATCCTAAAGTACTATTCACTAGTTAAGAGCAAAGTGGATTGGATTCAACTGTTTAATTAAGGGGTGGTAGCATTGCTGATAGATCTCACTCAAAATTTTATTTATGTATCATCATGCATAAACAAACTCATGCATATCTCTCTTATTTGATAATATTAACTTAAGAATTTGATGGTGGATTTAGTTGTACGTATTTGTTGTTTGAAAAGAAAAGGACTCCACCATGACCATTTGTTCTACATAATAAGTGAATGAGGAGATCGAGTATGAATTGTCTGAGAATTTAAATCTCTTGCCGAGACTAAATGAACTAAACCAAATAAACATACAAATCCCAAATTAATTTGCATTTTGAATGAAGAACTAATTAACTCATCGATGTTTCACCATATACAAATTAAGTCCCTCACTAAAATGATGTCTTTAATTTCATCCCATTCCCCACGAATACTAGGATATGCTATGCAATCTACATACACATATATAGGACCCAATTCACATGGATTTTAGACTTTGTGTACTTAGCATGATACTATATGCTTCTCCAAGCTTCATTATTTCCTCTTCTACGATGATCAACATATATGTCGGGTGTTGTTTGTCGATCGCCATAATCCCAGCTGCTTATACAAATTTGTTTCCCGGCCCTCTTCGATCGATCACCATGTGCTGGTACGTATGGGATAATCTATGCTTCACCCGTTCACAATAGCACGCATATGAATGATTAGTAATTGAGCTAATGCCTACGATCGATATATATATTATTAGTGAATCTTCCCCCATTCTATATATGGGTTACGTACTATCCCTTAATTTAGGAGGAGATTCTTGTTTTTTCATAAGCTGATCATGATCTCTAGGTAGGAGTAGTTATTCTGAAATTGGAGGAGCTACCTAGATAGAGATCTTGGACATGGCTGATGATCGAATAATCGAAAGGAAATTAAAGAGAGGCAGATAGATGTTAGTTAACTATTATAATTAAGATATGTATCTTCAAGCTACCTCTATTCCCATATAAGCACATGGTTTGATGCCCTTAGAGAAAATTAGCCAACCACCAATACGAAAAGTAAACCACCCGAAACACAAATTAATCTTTAAACATATATAACCACCTAACAGAACATAAAAATCCAACCGAACTTAAAGAAAACTTGCAACTAAAGACAAACAAACCTAGCTTTACTCTTAATTAAACAAATGTAACATACATTCCATAGCTAGCCAATTAGTTCTGAGAACTTAATTAGATGCATGTATGGCTCCTTAATCTGCGAGGATAGCTAGCTAGCTTAATTAGCCGACCTTCAATCGATTATGAAGAACATGCATGCTAATCACATCCTTGATTCACAACGAAGGTATAAGGTAACACAAATTACTTAGAGAAAAAGAAGGAAAAAAACAATATATATTAATAACGATCTCGAAATAAATATCGTACGATTTCTTTATGTTAGTGATCTATTGATAGAGCGAGAAGCTTCAACTAAAAAAATAATTTGTGTATCCAAATGAATATTGTTTTTATATTAGTGATCTGGGGTCTAAAACTAACCATCGGAGATGATTAAAGTCTTATATAAATAATATCTAAATGAGATCTTATAATAAGTATAAGACCCTATTATAAGACTTCATGTTCGGAGATGCCAGAACCATGAACTCATAAAAAGAGAAGTACGTACTAACTCGTATTACTAAAACATGAACTCAATTAAGAATGTCAATTAGTTTGGAAATGAAGTACTTGATTTTAAAATTGGTTCTTAATTTTGTAGTATTGGCCCGCCAATCAAGCAAGCGTGTTCTGAAGCACCCACTCCCATGTGCATTGGGGCACCCCCATGGCCTCCATCCTCATAAAATATCCAGAAGAAACCATGCTCCATATATTGTCCCCCTCGTGTAATAATCTCATTGGGCAACCACCATTCCCAGTCTTACTTTTCGCGACACAGTTTCGGGCGGCTTGTATTTTAGCCATAACCCTATTTAAATCCTTGCCCTAATTAATCTATTCTCCATCTCTGCAAAGCTCCCACCTTATATATATAACCAACCATTTCCATCACTTCCTCTCCTCAAAGCAACTTTCAGAGCTAGCCAGAGAGAATACTAAGAGCATTAGAGAGAGAGAGAGAGAGAGAGGCAAAGCTGAACTGAGCTAGGTGCTTGAAGATGATGAAGCTGAGGTCAAAGAGGTTCTGCAGAAGCTTCAACAGCTCTAAGATTAAGGCGGGGACTGATCAGAATAAGGGCCAGTTTGATGCTAAGGCCATCAAGCAGGTTGATGGTGAAATCAAGTGGGAGCTTCGGCCGGGAGGGATGCTGGTTCAGAGGAGGGAGACTCAGAACGCCGGAGAGGGCATGATCACCGTTAAGGTCTCCACTGTTTCGCAGTGGCATGACATCTCCGTCGAACCCACTTCCACTTTCGGTAAGTTCTCTTTGCTACTCTTTGTGACTTGTTATCTTATCTATCCCAACCGATTACAACCCCATGTATATGCTTGAGGTTTCCTTAATAATTTTGAATGATTTGTTATGCAGGCGAATTGAAAATGATTCTGTCATTGGTGACTGGTATGGAGGCAAGAGAGCAGAGGCTGTTGTACAAAGGAAAAGAGAGAGAGGATAGAGAATACCTACACATGGTTGGTGTTAGAGACAAAGACAAGGTGTTGTTGCTCCAAGATCCAGCTATGAAGGAGATGAAGCAGATGCTTCATGGAAGCAACATTGCGACTTCTACTTGCAGTCGCACCATTAGTGTCTGATCGATCTATCTAGTATCATCAATCATGACTTGATATTTTAACATTGGTGGAAATCAATTAATTCCCTCCATCAATTACTAACCTGAAAATCGGAGTTAAGTTTGTATGGCTAATAGCTAGCAACTTGTTTGTGTCATTTTGTTGGTTCTCCTAGCCTTGTAATGTTTAAATGCTTAATGACATAATTTACTCTACTCTAAGCGCATTTTTAATTTTCAATTCATGTGTACGCAATGTAGATAAATGCAACCAAACAATTTAGTTACTCTGGCGAAGAGCTAGATAAAACTTGTGTATACTTTTTAATTTATATATAGATTATGCAATCGATGACATTGATAAAGATGATGCACTTAAATCAAGAGATTATATGTTGCCCATGCGTGCATAATTAAGAAAATGCATTGTAAACTAGTAGAGCTAGTTGGCTAAAGTAATGGTTGTGAATTGAGTTAGGAGGGTTGTTTTTATGGATCTGGATTTTCTCCTCATGGATCCACTCCTCATATCTCCTCATGAGATCTGGGCCGTCTAATTTTAATTCGACGGCCCAGATTGCTTTACAGGGGGAGTTGTGTAAATAGTAATAGAGGATTGTGAGCCGTCAGATTAAAATTGGACGGTCTAAATTGCTTTATGAGAAGATATGAGGAGAGAGATGAGGAGAGGATCCCATTTCTGTTTTTATATATTGCAACTACCAAAAGTAAAAACTGCCGGCCATTTCAATCTGCTAGCGAAATTCCTAGAAAGACATCTAAAGAACAAATGAGTAGCATACTCAGAAACTCAATTATAAGAACTGGAGGCAATCTACACAGGTCCCATGACAGGCATTGTGGGTGTGGTCGGGTTTCAAAGACATTCGTTTTGTGCAACTTGTATTTTATTAGTCGTCCACTTTTCACAAATGGCCGGCAGCTCTGCACAATGAGTTTACAAGACCAAGCTCGTCTTAGTGATATTTGTACATAGATTCTGAAACCCTTTTAGTGTCGTGGATGACACTTATGATTAGATTAATTTGGTTTTCAGAGATGTCCATATCTTCATGTAAATCCAGTTTGCAAACAAGCTTTATTTAAGGATACTGCAAACCCTTTAGTTTCATGTACATCACGAAAAGGAAAAATATGCATGAGAAACAAAGCAAACCTGCATATTCAAACACATTCATAACCATTTATTATCACAAACACCAATTTATTCTTGAACCCTCTTCAATTAGTTAATGTGCTTCAATCTCAACGACTTTCCTTTGAGGTTTTGGAACCTCCTGCTTGGGAATAGTGACAGTGAGCACTCCCTTCTCCATGGACGCCTGAATCTCATCAATCTTGGCATTTTCCGGTAGCTTGAACCTCCTGAGGAACTTTCCACGACAACGTTCGACACGGTGCCACTTATGTTCAGGATGACTCTTATCAGTACCACCATTCTCTTCTTCCACTTTCCTCTCGCCACTTATTTGGAGCACTCTGCCATCATCGACCTCCACCTTTACCTCCTCTTTCTTCATCCCCGGCAGGTCGGAAACCAGAACGTGGGCATTAGGGGTCTCCTTCCAATCAGTTGGGGTGCTGAGTACCGGACACTGGTTGATCACAGAAAGGAAGGGATCCAATGTTTCACTTCCAAACAATTGAGAAATGAGTGACATGATTGATGGTATCTCAGTTTATGTGAACAAAGTCTAGCCTAGGCTTTTGGATAGAGGTATAGCTTGATATAATTCACTTGATTTACATTGTGTAAGGGATACATACTTATAGGAGTGGGAACCTTGACAATGGGATAATTGAGATGGGTCTTGAAGTTTCTAAATTTTGGGTCTTGAAGTTTCTTGGCTGATCTTTCTAACTACTTCTAATATGTATCCAACTGTGTGTTCTACCATCTTCGATATATTGAACTTTATCTTCAGCATCCTATTTGATCGAGTGACATGTTTAACACAAAGCTATAGCTTAAATGATTGTAAAGAGTGCGTATCTATCTGATCTCATAGCTTATAGCTAGATGGAATGTCGATGGGTCTTGAACTTTCTTGAATCTTCTTTCTAACTATTTGTGACTTGATTTGATTAAAAAAAAAAAGATGTAAATTTAACAAACGAAACGAAAAGTTATTAATGTTACGGTCAGCTGGATCGGAGAGGGCGGAGGATATAGGAACGTTCTTTTACTCTTCAAACCCACCGGAGGATATGATTTACTTGTCAAGGGTTCCATAGCAGAACTGCGCGCTATTGATGCACTCATTGTTGGTTTTGAATGAAACTAAGAACACTGCAGCTGGAGTGAACCAAACCGTTTCGGAGCCAGACAGGTTTTCGTTTCCGTGGCTAGATAGTAGTAGACTACTTTTATGATCATCATCAAGCAAGATGGATGACAGAAAGTGTCAGAAAATGTGGAGGAGGAGGAGTTTGGGTGTCGAAGGTTGTGGCAGTGATAGAAATGGGGGTTGTTAAGGCATCTGGATCGGCCTAGAAATCGAGCTGGCCACACAAAAAAAATTTCTTCAAGGAAGTTTTCTATGCTTCATATGCTTTGTTCTACAGCACTGCTACTCTTCCATAATTCGGGTCCAAGTTTATGAACCATCTTCAGTCTCTGTAAAGAGGAGGGCGACTTTTTGTTTTCGATTCAAGTATGCCTTTGACCTTAAGATTACAACGAGGACCTATGGGACGAAGGAAGCAAGAACCTAACCAAAATGAGAACCTTACATAAATTGACTCCTGAGTGACAAAGGAAACGGTGAAATTGGTTTTATCAACACATGTGAATGGTCTTGTCTATCAACATAATACAGCATCAAGTATAATCAGTACGACGTAAAGCAAGTACTCGGCAGTCTAACTCTTTTAGTTAAAAACATATATAAACACAAGATCTCAACCTAACCCTTAACATTCTTATATGATTTGATGAACACAAGAGTGATAACAAGATGGGGGAGGGATGGATATGGATCATACATAAGTTGCAGATACTAAAATGATGCAAATGAATTATGACCATTGCATATCGAGGCACACCAAGAATATTATTGAATAGCATGGGATGAGAATGAACTCTTTCCTCAGTTCCCCGCATCTCCATAATGATGCTAAATATAGCGTTAGAGAGGGAATTTGAATTCGGGATCTTTGATTTCCTCTTCTAACATTGAAAGCATATACTACAGGCTAGTTAAGTTTGAAACAATCCAACATTTGGACCAGAGATACTACTACTAACTTTGGATGAAAGAGGTGTGACTACTAGCAATAATTGAAAAAACATAGCAAAGTATCTACAGGTGCATACTCAGTTGTAATGAACAAAAGAGTGATAACAAGATGGGGGAATGAGGGATAAATATGGATCATATATACGTTGAAAATACTAAAATGATGCAAATGAATTATGACTTCTGACTATGGAGGCATACCAAGCATATTATCGAATAGCACGGGATGAGAATGAACTCTTTTCCTGCATCTCCATAATGATGCTAAATATGGTATTACAGAGGGAAATTTCTTTCTTCAAACATTCAAAGTGAATACTACTAGCTAGTTAAGTCTGAAACAAGGCAACATTTGGACGAGACATACTACTTTTAACTTTGAATGGGAGAGATGTACTACTAGCAACAATAGAAGAAACATAGCAAGAATTAATTACAGGTGCATCAATGCCATACTTAGTTGTGATATGTTTTTAGAAGAAATAAAGAAATTGTAAGTAGAGTTTGGTCTTCATTAGTCGGTATATGATTTTATGCTACATTTATATTTTCTTGTAAGAAGCCTTATTAGTTATTACCTTCTCTTTCCCTAGTAACAGGTAAAATAGATATAGAAAAGAAAGGGGAAACAGTAAACACAAAGTAAAAAGGGAAAGATCATAGTAGCTAATTCTTGACATAAACACAAAAACCAAGCTTATTATCCTTTTACTTTTTCCTTAACCAATTAACTAATATGATCCATACCCTACATCTTGGCTTTCAACTACTCTTCACAAACCGACCCTGCACCATCAATTTGTACCAAATAATCAGCTTTAACTGGTCTAGAGTAATAAAAGATAATTAAGGGAGAGGAGCATTTGCTACTTGCCTTCACACGGGGTCGTTTTTCGGCATTCAGCTTCCGAACTTCGTATCGAATCTGCTTAGAAAATAGCCTGTTCTCCCTTTTCCGCTTGTATCTCAATAAACTCTCCTGTCTCTGAGTCTTCTTCGCCAAGCTACCACTCCCACTGCCACCCTCCTCTTCAGGCACCCTCCATAAATCCTCAATCTACAGGCCCAACCCAACCCAACCCAACACAAACAATTCCAAAGGAGTTATGGGCCGCACTTAAACCAATAAAAAACAAAGTTGACCCGAAGGCCCATATTAGTGGGTCCCGGAAGGCAAAAAGTGAAAGGACCTGGATTAATTTATTAGATTCCAGTCCACTCCTACCCTAAGGCTAATCAATTTTCTTGCATAATCATTAAACCCATCATTAATTAATTGCAGAAACAATCTTAAAAGCTGAAATTACGTGTTTAGTCACTACTAATCAAAATTTAGATGATGAAGGTTCTTAATTAGTGCTTACACTGGCACTGGAATCTTGGAGGTGCTGAAAGAGCTGATCCTGAAGCAAGTCCGGCACCGTCTGCGGCGGCGACTCGCCGTCTTCGGTTTTAATATACAGCGAGCCTTTATCGGACCAAGCATTCAACACCTCCTCATAATCAAGCTTCAAATCCAGCCGTTGATTCTGATGTCTTTTCCGATCATCGCCGACGCTGCAACACGTGCTGGCCGAGCTCGTCGCCGTTAACTCAATCTCCTCCTTGACCAGCTCCGAGTAACACACCCACTTCTCGACGCTCCGATCTCCTCCGCTCCCTCTCATCGCCGTCCGCACGATGTCGACGTCGCCGCCGCCGCGGTAGGCGTAGCTGGAGTAATTGGACTCGGCGGCCTGGTCGTGATCGGACGACATTGTCGACGTCGTCGTAGTGGTGGCGGTGCCGGCGGAGGTGAGTAGCCCCTGGAGAGTCGCTCCGCCGTCGGATTCGAACAGCAGCGCCACGTTGTCGTCGGAGTGGTGGTCCGCCAGCTCCGCCGCAGCGTTTAGCTCCGGATGTAACGGAAACAAATTCAGCTGCCGCGCCTCAGTCGTCGTCGTCGTCTTGGAATCCGTGTCCACCTCGTCCGCCGCCGAAACGTCGTCGTTTCGGGCGGAGAGGCGCGACGAGCGGAGGCTCAAGTACTTGGGCTTCTTTCTCCTCTGGCTTTTCCGCCTCGATTTTCGCGGCGTCGCCGCTCGCTTCGGTTTAACCGGCGCGATTTTCGGTGGCGTGATTTCTTCTCCTTGTTCTTCTTCTTCTTCTTCTTCTTCTTCCTTGATAATCTTCATCATAGAGATCGACCTGGTTTGATGAAGCTTCTTCTTCACGTGACCGTCGTGATTCGGAGGTGGACTGTTCTTGGTGTGGCACATTTCCTCTTTTCTCTCTCTTACTCTCTCTCTAGTCTCTTTCTTCTGTTTAATCACAGCTCTCTATGGAGAAACGGTTGAGGGCAGAAAGGTCATTACTCCCCGAAGCACTGAGACAGAGGCAGTGGCGCAGAGAGGGACGGGGAGAGACTGACTACTTGACCCGTTGGGAAGAGGGATGGTGACGTTGTGGTCTTGGGACACGTGGTGCCCTTGGATTGGGTGGAGGGGTGGATTTTGGGTGTGATATCTAGATATCGTTTTGCTGTACAAGTAGAGAAGATGATATCATGGGTCTTGGGTGGGTCGTGGGTCGTGGGTCGGGTTGATTAGTTCTATTGGCCGAAATGGCCCATTTCGGGGGTGCTCCTCTCTCTGCTCTTTCATGTGCTTCTGATAAATGCTAGGGATGAGTACCGCTCCTAATCATGGGATGTCTGTGTGTGTTGGCCTCTATGAGCTTTACAAAGTTCTTCAAACATTATGAGTGTGGTGATGGGAAAATGGGAATTCAGTGTTGCATGTTTGGATCTCCGTTTGTTTTTAAGTAATGTTCGGTGAGTTTATTTGGTTGAAGAAATTCATCAAGATAGTATATGCACTGCTTTACGATCTATGTTAGCTAGATTGTTACGATCTAATTAATATAATCGAGCGAATAAATCATGTCAATCCGAGTCATACAAATTCAACAATCACTATTGCTTCAACATCGAGCCTCATCAAATACTATGGACTTTAAAACGAACCTATACAAACTTTCCTCGACGATCAAGAATAAAATATCTTATTTCAAACGAATTACGATAAATTTTCTAACCAAATAAAACAATGTTTTAAGAATATCTATTATGCCCGTCATTGATAGTTGAAACTAGATCGGATCCGGTACAATTGACTTGCAAGGTCCATACCCTATCTAAATTTTGGACTATATGGAATTGACATAAAGTTTTTGTTTTCGTATTTCTTTTTGCCCCAATTTCGATCGTCCAATGAACAATCCGATATCATTATCCTCTGCTTTTTGGTATACATAAGATAAACAAAGTCGAATTTCTACCATAAGTTCATTTTCTTCATCAAATTTACCGGATGAAAAATCGACAACATCAAATCTTCTGGAGTAATAAATGTCAAGAAATTGTAATACAAGTGTTTAGTATTTACTGCAAACTACCCATGAGGTCCACCTCAGTTGGTAAACAAACTGAGTTATTTAAGCAAAGTCGAAGGTTCGATCCTTGTGTATGTAAAATACATTATGGGGAGTCTAAACCCTCTTATGAGTGCTCAAACGGGTGAAATGGGGGATTTAGCTGCGTCTTTGGCGCGGAACAGCTGAGACTTCAGAAAACAGGACGGGTTAAACACCTGGTACCTCCTGTGGTCTCTTACAGTACCCTCTTAATAAAAAAAATAAAAAAATATTTACTGCAAGCTGAAGTCATTTGGTCGAGTCAATGCAAGAAGTAAAACCTGGAGACAGTACAATGATTGAATCGAGTAAAATACAAAGCAGTCCAGTAAGTAACCCCAAAACTTTGACACGAGAAAGTGCACTGCACTGTGGCATTGGACCCTCCCCTCTCTTCTGGAAAAGTCCCCCTGTTTTCTCTTTGGTATCAACCACACGTGTTCTAATTTTTGCCACAATAAAACTCCCATCACCATCGAAACCCAGAAAATAGAAAAAGGAGGGGCTTTTATTCCGATCTATTATTCAGTCAAAATTACTCTTTTGGGTCGGTGTAGCACTGCAGGGATTACTTACTTCCTCATGAGTGATATTTTGAGTTGGCTGTTTTCGTAACTTTGGGTAGGGTGTCGGTCGAAAATGGAGTTGCCCTTTTCTGGGGGTTTTGGTTCCCTCAGAACATCTCACATCCATCTTTGGTGTATAGTGTAGAGTGTGGACTAAACTCGGTCCTGCCGTTGGGTTTCTATTTTTGTCGTCATAAATTGAAGTTACCGAATTTGATGTTAAGTCAAAAGTGAAGAGGTGGCGAGATTATTTCGTTTTCTATTACTTAACGCGATTGAATGAGAATCCAAAATTATTAATGTACGTATTTATTAAGATTGTTTTTTTTGAATGGTAGGTTGTTCGGTAGATCATTACACAATTAGTATTGATACCTATCTCGATCAGATACAGTATTGAGTAATCTAACTTCGAACTTTTCAAGTAAATTTTATTATGGATAATTTGCACCCACCTCATTGAGCCAATCGTAGGCGCGATGTCATGATATATGTAGTTATGCACATATCCTTGCTGGTTGATATAGTCAAGGATAATGACGGTATACATTCCAAAGAGCACCTTCAGGCAGCATTCTGGGATTCCCGATTTCGTGTTAAAATGAAATCTAATCATTTTTTTCAAATTAAAAATAATGAATTGTATAATAAAAGTAATGTAATTGGAGAATCAAATGGACCATCAATTCAAAAAGAAAAGGAACAAAATAGATACAGCTCAAGAACTTGTGTGTGCTGAAGAACCTTACCCTGCAGTGCCTCTTGAAGAGTTAATATCATTATCCTTCTAGGATTTTAAACTCATTAACAAAACTTACAGGAGCTCTTGTTAATATCACTATCTGCAGAAGCTCCTGTAAATATCACTATCTGCAGAAGCTCTTGTTATGTAGACATTGCAAAGCAGGCTTTAATGAATCCATTCTTCTTCTAGATAAAACATTGAGATGGTTGGCGAACTTCCTCTATTGCAAATCAGCACATTGCCGCTGGAGAATGCAATCTCCATGAAAAAAGGTTTGAGAGCGCCAACATAATGGGGGCTGAGGCTCGAAGAAAGCAAAGAATTGAAAATTTTCAAAGAGAACTAGAAAAATCTGTATACCAGAAGAATAATGCCATCATATTACTGTTACTGGTGGATCCCTGCACAGATTTTCAAAAACAACTACATGTTTCTAAACCAACTGTTCCTTCCCTCAAAAGAAACTACAAAGCCAAGTTTTAACAGCATCCCTAGTTAGAATTAGATATACATCTTTCTTCACCAACTGTTCTTTCCCTAAAACTTTATACATCTAAAAATCTACATATGCATATTCTTCATCAAAAGATTCCTGTCTCAACGCTTCTCCTGCAAACACAAAGTTATTCTGATCAGAACTTCACACCCAGATATCATTATAGTCCATTTCATCAACTATCACATATATGTGAAACTAAAAGAGGTCACAACCGTACATAATTAACTAATTATTGAAGGTAAAATGCATAAAATTCTCATCTTCAACTTTCTAATCAGTCATTTTCAAATATCACTACAAAAGCAAGTATCATTCAAATGTACAATTTCCAAATAATTCAAAAACTCGGTCCAATACTTAATAGACATAAAACATGCTTCAGATCTCATCAACTTTTTCCTTTTTTTTTTCTTATTTCTTTTTTGTGTTGTTACTCTAGTTGTATGAACAATTAAATCACAACCAGATAGTGGTCAGTGAAAAAGAACATACCTTCTTCACATCAATTGTCCTCCTCATCATCAGGAGAACGAGGCGCAGGAAACAACTGCAAAATACCACATGTGGATGAGTAAACGACTCTAACTTGTTCATAACTTATTCATATAGTTTTAAATTGCTCACTGATATGATAAGGAAGAAAGAGCAGCAAAGGCTTATGATTTAGCTGCACTCAAGTATTGGGGTCCAACTACTCATATTAACTTCCCTGAAATTTTGGGTTAAATCAAGATTCACTTTTGTTGTTTCCTCAAAGTAATTCAATCTGTTTTGCGTGTTATTTTTTATTTTTTATGTTGCTGCTGTTCAGTTAAGCACTTATGAGAAAGAGCTGGAAATGAGACCATGACAAGGCAAGAATTTGTAGCCAACTTGTGGAGGTATAAACCCTTTAGTACTTATTCAACTTGATCCCCTATTGGACCATAATTTCTAAACAGTTTCTTTGTTTGAACAGGTACTTTGCAGTTCTTATGTCTCCAGGAACAGCAGTGGGATTTCAAGAGGAGCTTCTGTGTACAAAGTGACAAGGTACGGCAGAAAAACCAACTTTAACAATGGAGTTTTCGTTATTTACTGCAATTTTGCAGCCCTCTAAATTATCATAGGCAATAATAAGCTAAACATTATTGTAAAATTTTGGATATGTATCTAATACCAGACAAGTATATTTGGTACATAATTAAAACCACTTATCTATTTTCCTCTCAAACACCATCAACATGGAAGGTGGCAAGCTAGAACTGGAAGGGTTGCTGGAAGTAAGGATTTATAGTTATATACCTCGGAACATTTAGTAAGTTCTGCACTGATAGTTCATTGTTGAAAAAAGGCTTAATTCTAAATAGTTGGGTAATATACTTATATAGCATAGCATTCATAACGTCATTTAAGGCACACAACAAGGGGCAGCTGAGGCTTATGACATAGTAGCGATCAAGCTTAGGGGCATAAGTGCTGTGACCAACTTTGACATGAACAGGTATGACGCAAAGATGATTGATGGATAAATATTACCTCAGATAACATCTTTGCAGTTTGCTCCCGATCTCCTAACGGTACCACGTACGGTTGGTCTTCATGAACTGGAAACCGTCGCTCTCAAAAACCTCAGGCAGTCCAGTAATCTGGCCACGATCATTCATCTTGAAGTAACTATTCCCACTGAACGGAGGCCTGGCTCTTGGAGCAGCCAACACTCTCTCAACGAACTGCCGGAGCCAATACTATTAATAAAAATTTCCAGTGACTAATCTGAAAATAACAATAACGTTAGTGAAACGAATCTACCTCTCGGGCATTACGAATGGGGTCAGGGAAGGCCTGGACCTCGGGTAAGACCACGGCCTGGGCCTCATGATCGACCTGAGAATCGAGCACGCCATGGGCCTCAGACAGTAATGCTCACCTGATCACTAGTTGACCAAGAATTTTATGCTCAACTACTCTTGGATTTACATCAAGGATGAGGAGAATTATTTTTAAGTTGAGTTGTTTTGTTCTTAACCCTTGGATGTAAATCTAACGGTAGTTGAGCCTGAATCTCTTAGTCAGCTAGTGACCATGTGAGCATTACTCGGGCCTCGGGATAGGAGTTCAGTTCTGGGTGGGTTGTTTTGGGCCTGACATAAGAGTTCAGTTCTGGCCCAATTGTTTTGACTGGGCTTGTTAATGCACCTAGTATTGCTTTTTATTTAGGTTAAACAGTATTTTTTGAAAGATTAATTATGTTATACAATATTTGTTACGCTCTTATATTACCATACACTGGTGACGATACACCGGTGACGAGTTCATTTATAATCAGGGTTTTACAGAACTCGCTCACAACTTGATTTTGTGCTGTGCATGTAGTTAATGAGTTTGTGACACTATTGAACTAATGATGTACAAGACTATTCCTTTTTCTCCACGACCTGCAGAATGCCATATTGGTATCCATGAATAAAACATTTAACATGCAGAAGCTCTTGTCATGTAGATAGCACGGTTTAAGTTTTCAGCACGTAACCCCAACATAGATACAGGCTATAGACATATTACAGCAAGTCCATGTACAAAAAAGTCCCAGCCAGAGAGAACTGGAATGCTCATCGTTCTTGACATATCTGTTGCTCATACTAGTTTCATCCTCCATTTTTCTAGTCATACAATCAATGTGAGAAAAACATAAATAGAAATGATTTGAAGTTATTAGGACATACAATTAACTCCGAGTGCTCAAAGCATCAATACGACCTTTTAATCTATCGTGCCCAAGTAGTTGGAAGCAGAATTGGCACAACTTAATATTTGACAGGCTAGATTCGTTACTTAACATGAGTCAAGTGCTTTTCATGACAATCAGTTAACTCAAATCAATAACAGAAAAGGCCAATGAGAAAGCCTAGGATTAGTAGTCCTATATATGCAGGCACGATCTAAAATTAGTAGATCAGAGAAAACTATACAGGTAGGAAACTAACACAGGTTTTAACAATTTAGATGATATTTGAGCTTTCAATCGACGTCATTGACCTTAAGACACTCTTTCATGTGGCACCATAATGGGAATATTACTCACCAAGATCCTCTAACATAGAGCATTCCTTGTCTTCAGTTGTGCTCTTTGCTCCACTATGCTCATTGTCATTCTCATCATCCTTCTTATAATCATTAGGACGCAAGTCAGGACCAATATCACGCACCCAGATGGCAGCACATCCTTCAACGCCTATACAAGAAAGTATAAATTACTGCACTTCATGTTACCACCATACAAACTTATAATAACCCAATATTCCAGAATTAAATTAATAAAATGATTTCAAACGGACTAAATCTCACAGAAAGGAAAAACAAGTTATTACCAAAAACATTTCACCAGCTCAGATAGGTAGCTCCAAAATCCACTTTAAGCCCAACAGAACCTTGAATCTTCCACTAAACAAGGGACTAACTTTCTACTCGCACTCCCTCTGGAAATCAGGAGTTATTTACAGGTTCTTTCCCCAAGCAGCGGCAATAGCTCAAATTTCTCTTCAACTTAGTCTTCTGATCATGATCATGATATACCTGCACTTATTGCCACCCCACCCCACCCAATGCACTAAGGTTGCAACAGGTTCATCTACCAAATTCGCTCCATTATATAATACGTATTCCTACTTATCAGATTAAAGTGGACAAAGAGAAGAAAAGATTCCAGCGTTGCAACGGACTTATTCGAGAATTTCAGAAGCGTAACCAAATCTGGCGACAAATAGAGTGAAAAGACGGTTCATAAGCATTAGAAGAAAGGGTGATTCAGAAAGAATGGAAGTATATTGAAATAAGAACTGTCAGATTCACCTAGATTTGCACACTCACAATACGAACACATTTTATCAATGTAGACAGATATATCAGAAACCATAATCAACTTTAATATTGTCTCATTACAAAACAGATGGAAAAAAAATATATCAAGTAACAAACCAAGTATGGGAGAGCAGTCAGGGATAGTGAGCACCTGGTACCACTTGATTGGTACATGAATAGTATCTTCACTCTTTTCCAAGTGAGCTCAGCAGCACCAGAAGATCCACATTATGAATTCCAAGAACCCTATAATGAAACTCGTCTACCAAGTCTACAAAATCATTATGAACTTATATGACTCAAGATTGCCTCACATAAAACAAAATCAAACGTCTGTAAAATCCAAATGGATATCCAATCAACCAGCTCATATGAAATTATATAATAGGCAACAAATCCCATGTGGCTCATCCATTCACCTTCATTAGCTGATTTAATATATAATTCAGTATTAAAAAGTTCATACCTGCTACGTTCTCATCTAGCTTTCAAAATTGGGAAGACACGATAAAACTTTATCATAAATCCACTCCAGCAATAACATAGACGCCACAAGGATAATTGTGTCAGCCACAGTCTGAAATATATCTTCATTGCTTGAAAATGAAAATGGGCAAAAGGCCAATAATGGTTTGACAAAACTACAAATGTACAAAAACTGCAGCACCTAACCACACAACTACAATTCCAATAGATCTGTGCAAGGTCAACAATGTTTTTGTACTCTGTATGTTGTGTGACTTGTATCAAAGGAAACCACATCACGAAAGTCATCGTAGTCCATCAGCCAAGATAAATTATTTATTGATCATCTCATCAAGTTGCACAACATAGCAGAAGAGTTTGGTTGAGTCTCACTCTCTCATTTATATTTAGAGAGTGTTATAAGATGAAGGAGTTAATGATAATAATTTGCATTGAAACAAAAGACATTGATTTTATACCAACACAAAGCAGTATTATATCAAGATGAACACGAATTTGTGCTAACCAAAACGACTCATTTTACAAAAATAGTACTTTAAATAGAAACAAAGATGAGAAGTTTTGTTTAAACCACTACAATTCCCAGTAAATATTGTGCATGATGAAAAACTAGAGCAATGACTAATCTTGAAAGTACCAAACCAACAAACTGAAACACAATTGTGGTCTCAAAATATAGAAATGCAATTGTGCATGATGGAAGACTCAGGAATGACCAACTATGGAAGATAGTAAACCAAAGAACTCAAACAAAAGCATGGACCCTTCACAAAAAAAAAAAAAAAAATCAATAGCATGGTCTCTAAATAAGTAATTACAGTTTTACAAGGTGGAAGACTAGAGTGATGACTACCATTGGAAGATACCACACCAAGAAACTGAAACAAAAGTGTGGTCTCTCCAACACATTCTATGAACACTTACAAACGTGAATTTTAATACCTCCCCAGAACACTGCAGTCAACCACCAGCTTAATTGGTTGCTTCTTGGCTAACTGATGGAGAACAGGGATGGAAGGAATTATTTGTCAACTTTATTGTAGTACATCCACATGTTACCATGTATCTTCCCTCACCAGAGTCACTGCTTATACTCACACGAAGGGATTTAAGACCTAGAGTGACTCCAGATGTTCTCTTGCTTAAATGATATTAGTTGGAATAACATATCTGCCTCCAAACACTTCAAATTGCATACCATTTTCAAAAACGTAGTGCATTGTTTAACATATATCTGTCTTGTGGACATGCATACTTTGGAGAAAAGACAGCTACGTCCAGCATAAACCAATAGAGGTTGAACAGCCCAGTCCACAGTCCACAGAACCATTTCGGTTTCAGAACGGGCCAATATATAAAGACACACGCACACACAAGTACATATGCATTGGAGATTCAAGAGGAGCAGAGTTAGGAAATGAATCAAGATATCAAACCTGAAAAGCCAAAGCCGAATTGTAAATCATACCCTACATAATTGAAGTAAAAACTAATTATAATTTCAGCGAATGAAGCAGTACGAGAGTCATAAGCTGATTCTAAATTCGACAAATCAAGCAGTACAATACTCGGGAAGTAAACATAAAAAGGGGAGAAACCCCTTTGATAATATTGGAAACAACAAGCTACACTTGTAGCAAAGTAGCCATTGCAGCGAATAAATTAAGAGGACATCACCTCTTAGTTATTTGCAGCAACTCAAGTTGGCAATGCGAATCGGCACATGGGACAAACGTGATTGATCTGCAGCCACTGGAGAATGCAATCTCCATGAAAATAGTGTGAGCAGGGCAACCTGATAGCCAGCTGATCCTGGCGATCATAATCCAGCCAACAAATGGCACATGAATCCCCAAGTTGTAATCGATCAAGCCTCACTCTTTCCAAGGCTTCAATGGACTCCCTTGTTGCACCAACCCGATTGGGGGTATATGATTCCAGACGCACAGTCACGTCATATATGTCCACGCTGATCAGGAAATCAGGAGAGACGCTGTCCTCAAGAAGGATGAACAACTTGTCAATTGCAAGGGCTTGTTTATCTTCCGGGATATTCTTGGTTGAAAGAAACTCTTTGAATTTTCTTGTACAGCTGCTGCGATAGGGGGAAGGATCCTCCTTGATCCCTGGGAGGTCGATCCAATGGCCGAGTTGCCCTTGAACTGTTTGCGAGTCCCAACGATATGGGCATTCGGGGCTAGCTCGCCCGCCGATTGTCCTATAAACCGTCAAGGTGACTGGAATATAATTGTCGCCGGCGTCGCATCGTTGTGGGTAGGGGACGCTACCACGCGCCGCCTTGACGATTGTATAATGATTCTCCATCAACTCTCTGATCTGGTCTTCTTCTTTTTTCTTTTCTGTTTGGGGCAGAAGTCAAAAGGGACAACAAGAAAACAAGTGGGCTGAACTGAACCGGTTCTTATCTATTAATAGATTTCTAGTATTCTACGAAGGAGTTAATGTAGATACAATAGGAAACATTGATGACGTATTATATGTGTTGCAGACTTGCAGATGGGCATTTCAATGATAAGGAGAATTACAAGTATTTATATGAATAGTGCTTTGTTCTAAGGATATCATTCTCTAACATATATTAATATTATTCCTAAAGTCAATAGGTGATCTAATTGAACAAGGAGAGCTTTATTCTCTTAAGATACAATATAGGATATATTCTTTTTGTTTTGTTTTTGGAAGACAGGTAACTATGCCCGATAGATTTTATTCAATAGGAGAAAAAATCGTACAACGAGGGGGACATATGACTGTACCTCATGAAATAACACAACCATTATGTAACAAAACATATCAGGAGTTTTATTAATCCATAACTCATCTAAAGACGATGATCTAATAAGATGCACAAGTCTATTTGCAACACTGTTTGCTTCCCTATAGATGTGACGAAAATCAACAAAATTAAAAGTCGTTAAGTAATGGCGACAAGTAAGATAGTGCTAACCTCTTGTTTAACGGTGACAAGCGTGGCCTGTGGATCACCAACAACTTAACCACCTTTAAGGTGTTGGGTTTTAATTAAAAAAGGCCTCGGTGCACATGGGTTGGAAAGAAATTGACAATTCCTCTTCTGTTGTGTGATGCTTTTGTGCTTTGTTTTTACTTTTGTTTGTGGGATTTTTGTGGGATTTGCTTTGTTTTTGTTTTGTGTGTGCGTATGGGTTTTTTTGTCAGATTTAGGGTTAGTGTTTGTGAGTCGTGCAGCGGAAAAAAAAAGTGATGTAGGGTTTTTGCTTTGTGATGGCTCTGATGCCAAGTAGAAAGAGATGGTTTAATATTTGCTTGATTATTATTTTTCTCCAAGGAGATATATATATAGTAATACAACCATATATCTACAAGGTAATTATACCTAAAGATTACATGAAATAATTCACCTATACATATAAGGAAAGTAATAATTCCTAAAATATTCTACACCTCTGTCTCATCACCTTTTGCCGTAGTTAAGGCATTCCTGACAGTTGCAGTCACTTGATATATACTGCTATAAGAAGACTGGCACGCAGCGCCTCTGCCTCCATATGCAACGCTGATTTCGCATAGGGCATATGATGAGAAAGGGCTGCCCGACACTCTCCGTGCTCATTTCGTACTACGACTCCAGACTCCTATTCCACCCATTTGTTGGCTCTCAACGAAAGCACCATCAATGTTTAACTAGAGCCTTCCACTTGGAGGACAGCTCCACCGTGCTTTAGGTCTCTTCATCTTCACCTTCCGATCTTCTTATGATTCCAAAAGGTGCAACGCCCAGCCTGCCATATTAAAAGGGTCACAAACACCTCCCTTCCAAACTATATTATTCCTTTCCTACCACATCGCCATGAGGGAAAATTATAATAACAGTACACGAAGTTTGCTCCACTGATAATTTTGGTGTTTTAAGTTGGTGAAATAACATAATAGTACATTAAGTATCAATTATGACAACATTTTCATACATGGTACTTAACAGTTCCGTTACAGTGTAAAAATAAATAAAAATTAAGAATAATACATGAACTGTTGTAGAATAATCGGAATTGGTCTACTCATTTAATTAGAGAATCCCTTTATATAGGGTGACGATTACAATGGAAACATCAATTACAATAATGGTAATAAACACTGATTGAAACGTTACATCAGATTGATATTACTTTCCTAATTCGCTATCGTCAGTTACTTTGACGAAGGCACATTTATGGTATTTTCCTTCAACACTCCCCCTTGTGCCAAGTCAAAGACGAAATGGTGCATAGATCGTTGCCTCATTAAAAACCTTGCCAAGTAACAAAACCCAGTGGGACAAAATAAAACTTGGACGAAGGGAAAAAGAGCACAACGCACCTTTAACCTTTGAGGATTACATGTGTGTATTAGACTCCCCTTGAAGTCTACATTTCCCCCTGATCCTTACATTAATCAAGGAAGCTTTGAAAGCTTTCGCATTCCTATGTTTTTCCTTCAACACAGATAAAATGGTGCATGTGGTGTTGCCTCATTAAAAACCTTGCCAAGTAACAAAAACCCAATGGGAGAAAATAAAACTTTGGTCGAAGGACAAAAAGAGCGCAACGCACCTATTACATTTGAAAACAACATGTATGTGCTAGACTCCTCCTGATGTCTGCACCTCCCCCTGATTTTTACATTAATCATGGGTTTCTCCCTGATTCTTTCATTTGATCAAGGGAGCTTCAGTCTTATTAGCATACTTATGCATTTTCACATGTTTTTCCAAATGTGACTTTGAGCAATGATTTAGTAACTAAATCTTGCCACATCGTCCTCAGATCCAACTTGATTTACTTTGATCTTGAGGATAAGGTTGTTCATGAACTGAATACATAGGTTCATATTGAACATCAGGTCCACTCGTAGTATGACCTTCATATAACAAAATGGTCATAACTTCGTCTAGAGTATGAGTGAACCATTAAGAGATTTGAAATTGATCTGTAATAACAGATTTTCTTATCTCACATTTAATGCGGTTTTCTTTACGCATAGTTAGCTATGACGTGGATAATTTCTTTATCATGTCACATTCTATATAGAGATTGAATAAGCCTAAATCTTTCATATCTTTAATGAAAGAACGATTTGCGTTGTGTAGGCGCAGAGCTAAACATAGCTTTACAAATTTACATCGAATGAGAGGTCGAGTCTTACATATTATGTTTGAGTACAATCATGCGTTATTGCACTTGTATAGGAATTTCATTTCCCAATACTTCTTCGTCATCTTCCTTTAGATGAAAAACGGATCTATTGTTAGAGTAAAGACTTCGACTGATCATGAGAGTATATGGAGGCCTCACTTTATTCTTTTAGAGTGCCTAAGCCGATTGATGTATGGTCACCATCATTACAGTCCTTGAGTTTCATTTCAAGACTGTGTATTCTCAAGATCTTTTCATTCTTAACTTAGGATTTACAATACATAGAGTATCTCATAATTCATTGAGAGTCTGTGTATATTCATAATGAGCACGCAATGGCATAATTCACCAATCTCTTCCCAATCAAGTAGTCACTTTAGTGAACGTTTCAATTTCTTTTGCAAACGTACTCATGTGATCTAGAGTCACTTGATTTGGGTGGATGAAGTCCGTTTAGGATCCTCATGTATATCTCTTAATTTAGATCCCCATAGAGATATATGTTTTGATCACTTTTCGTAAGCTGCATATTCAGTTTTTCGGAAACTACCAAACTGATAAGGTAGTGGAGTGCAATGACATCCATTACGAGAGATTGTCTCATCGTAGTCCATTACGAGAGAATATCTCCTCGTAGTCGATTCCAGTGCGTTTTTGAGAGACCTTGCGCCATAAGGTGAGTCTGAATGCTCTTATTCTCATTACGCATTCTAACAAAGATATATTTGATAGGGTTTATATTTGCGGTGTCGGCGTCACCTGCCCAAATACCTATCTCTTTGTTTATACTGAATCGCTTCTTTCCATTAGGCCAGTTTACTAAGTTGACATTTTTCAACGAAGTATGGTTCGATAGTAGACTCATTATTCCACGTCCTCATGTACACTAGTGTAATGTGTTTGTAGAGATCTCTATACTTTAAGGATTGGTTCTAACATTTGAGGCGTCCCCCAATGATAACCACAATCCATAAATATTCTCATGAGACGGATTTGAGTATCACTGATCAATAGATCAGGTTGTGCCAAACTTGTTTTCTTCCTTTACACAAGTATGTATCGAACCTAAGGTGGCCTCCCCCTCTTCCTTGGAGAGCCACGGCCTGTGACACCATTTATGCCACTTATGGCGTCACCATGCCACCATCCATGGTGACAGTGCAATACCCAATTCCTCTTGGGTGGTACCATGTCCTTTTGATAAAACACAATCCTTGCAGGTATATTTGCAGCAGGTTTATGTGATCTCGTCACTTTAATGTATAAGATATCTACACACCTTACTTTGTGTGATTTTTGGGGATCGAGATGAGACACAGTGGGGACAAACCACGACAATTCCTGTCGTTCCACTTGAACATGCTTGTTCTTATCTCCCCCTAACGACGGGAAGACTGTCTCATCAAAGTGACACTCCGCAAATCTAGCGGTGAAGAGATCGCCTGTCAAGGTTTCGACATAGCGGACTATAGCTGGAAGTTCATATCCAGCATAAATATTTATTCATCTCAATGGACCCATCATTATGCGCTGTGGCGGCGCAATTTTGGCACATAAAAACATTTAATGGAGCTCAAGGATTGTAGATCCGTGTCAATCCAAAAGAGCTCAAGGATTACAAGTTCGTTTGAAATCCTTTAAAATCCTCACACATAGTCACTAGCTATGGTGTAAATTGGTTCAATGATGATGGCCATAGATGAAAAAGTAACGCTGCATACAAAAATTGCATAACCCAAAACGGAAGTATTGGTGTGCTTTACCAATATTAAGACTATTACTGTAGTCGTTTTCCGTGAGACCAATTGGGTTTTTATATATAGGAATATGATGTCCATTACAAATCCCATATAATAAGCCATAAAATCATCACACCTACGGAAATTAACCCGGCCTAAGTGCTTTGACTTTCTAGCATAAGCAGCATAAATTTTAATTGTGGATGGTGTCATGACACGTGACCAGTGTGTCGACACAACAACCAACACCATAAAATATCTATGGTGTCCGCAAGTTGGTTGAATCGATCCACTGAATCCTCTTTTGATTCAATATAACAGCATAATGAGAAACTCATGTGTCCTTTACATATGATGATCTCAATCATAATTTCTTTAACGAATAGGCTTTGAATGATGTACTTTTATCCATAAAATCATGACGGATAGGAGAAGCATAATAAGGTATAAATGCATATGCTTGTGCATCAAATATATTATAATGCCACATTGGGGGAGCGGCGGAATTTAGGAATTGAACATACGTCTTCAACCCTATATGACAATATTTGAGGATAAAATGTTCATTGATCGTCCTCAGATTCGTGTGTGAACCATATTCTTCTGGTGTTTGCTTCTATTTATCCAAAAATATGGGTGTCCATAGTAGTTTCTTTAATGTATGGATCACCATATCAAAGCCAATCTATGTCAGAATTCCAAAAGATCATTTTCTTATGACGTTGGATTTAATTAGCGGTTACTTAGAACCTACTAAGTTGACATATAATCTTCTCTAATACTCGTTTACATTCGCAGTCATTTAGAGGTAATGCAAAGGAGCTCAAATGAATTCTCACTTGTATCTTTTTCACATGAAAAATCGTGGCGTAAATTTCTTTATAATGTGGAAAACAAAATTCAATTTTCTTTTATCGCATAAATTGTCAATTTGACATATGCTCAATATATACATCGAAACGTAACTCAAGTTCTTTAGAGTAAATCGATGGGGATTGTAATGAAAAGGTATTGTAATCCCAATTAGGCAGGTGTATTATGAATCCCAAAGGAAAATATATACTGATCATTATCACTTTCTTTGATATACTAATCATTATCATATACTATTGATATAGTGTTACTGTTCTTCAGTACTATTATTTTAGGGATTACATTGTGCGTTTCTTTGCACACGGTTCTTTGTTTCATGCCTATATTATGATATGTTGCTTTACTTTATGCAATACTTTGCAAAGTTAGATGTAGAAAATTGAATCATGTGTATTATGAATAAAATTTGAATAATCTCAATTCCTTTAGAGAAGATTCAAAAAATTAACATGCCAACGATTACATTTAGTCTTGTCCAATTTAGAGAGAGAAATTTTAAGACCAAAAGTCTAATTTAGGACCAAAAGTCGTATTTAGGCATAATGGCCTTTATAAGGATATCTTGTAAGTTTAAAAGTAGACTAATCAAAGTCTATCTTGGATTGAGCCAGATCCTTTTTGCTCTTTTAATAGCTGCAATGAGATGTGTCATTTGACATATTCTTCCCAGATGTTTTGTTTTTAGTTGTAAACTTATTTTCAATGTTATTGTTGGATATTGAAGATACTTTTCCAAAATCCGCGTATTTATATGATTCTTCATATTTATTGAAAGTCGTAGCTAATTCTTTGCTAGCGTATAATGTACGTATCAATAGTTCATTGAATTACAACAATGACAGAGTGCTTCGCTGCACATGACATGTCCCCTATGTCATCTTTTAAATGTTACATTATCTCCACTTGCTTGTGGATGATTATAGAAATCTTTACGTCCATGGTAATTGCCCTTTGTTTTAGGGTTGTTGCATTATTTTGCACAATTTGTTCCAAGAAATAATAATTTTTTTTTTTTCAGACTTTACATCGTCATTACCCTTTGTTTTCTCAGACCTTACATCGTCATTGCCCTTTGTTTTAGGGTTGTTGCATTACTTTGCATAATGTATTTCATGAAATTTATTTTTCTCATACATTACATTGTCATTCAATATATTGAAATTATTTATTTAGCTATTTACATAAAGTAATTTGCATAAATATACCATGCTCAAGCCTTAGTCGGCTTAATAGGGGAATTTGGTACTCAAATTCTTCAGAGTCCAATATGTCAAAACTAAACTGTGATGGTTAAACCATCTGTAAAATATAGGAAGAATAAAATATATTAGTTTCGCGGTCTATGACATTCACGATAACTAAAATAAACCAATATACTTTATGGTAAATCCGATGCTTCGTGAAATTTCGTTATCACAATAAAATTTTGATTTTTTCATATTCATTGCATGTAAAGCTAATGAAATTTCGTTATCATTGCTTTTTATATAATCAAGAAGATATCCATGATGAAAATTTTTCCAGAAATTAAAATTGGATCTCAAGACCAAAATTTGTAATGGTCATATTTTTCTTACTTCGTGAAAATACTTTTTCACAGTAGTAGGTTTGTCCATTTTTCTTTATATTACAATGCTCATAAAATTGCATTATCATGGCAATGGCTAAACTATTAAATAAAGTAATTATCTAACAGTAATAAAATGAACATATAATGCTCTATATTTATTATTTAAATAAATATTAATGCGATTTAATAAAAGCATTATATGATGAAATAATTTAAATGAGATTTAACGAATGCGGCAAAATTCATACTGTAAGTTTGCCAAATAAACTGCGTATGAGGCGATTGCTCGATCTCCGACTCCAAATTGTCGTCACATATTCATCGCCGCATCGTAATTGATATGTCACAAAAAAATATTCATATGATTAGTCACTTTAATCATACATTTACCATATCAATTAAATAATTTAATATTTACCATTAAATTCATAAAACAGTAAAAAACCACAGTAAATAAGAATTACTATGCGGTAATTTTAAAATTACCATTAAATTTTACCATAAAGGTAAAAATCTTTTCCTCTTTTTCGTGGGTCGGGTCAGGCCGATCCGGGTCAGGCCCAACAAGACCGGGTCGGGTCAAGATTCTGCCGACGAAGCTTTGTCGGTAGAACTTCTGGGAGGCAGCCTTTCCCGACGAGTTGTCGTCGGTAGAAGCGGGATCGGATCTTGGCTGTGCTGGCGATCGGATCGGGGCTGCTGGACGAAGGGGGACCGGATCGGGGCTGCTGGAGCGGCGTCGATGGCGCTGGAGGAGGCCGGATCGGGGGGGGGGGTCGATGCAGGTGATCGACTGATCGGTGGGGGGGGGGGGGGACGATCCGGGTTGCAGCGGCGATCGGAGGGCATCGAGGCGAGTCAGAAACTAGGCCGAGCGGCGATGGCCGATCGTCGGACGAATCGGAGGTTGGATCCGATCACAGAGTGAGCAAATCCGCGTATTTATATGCTAGCGTCGTCGGCGTTCGGCTGGGTCACAGAGAGAGCAGACGTCTTCGCCGCGACTGGGTCGAGGCCGATCGGAGGTTGGCGTCGTCTGGGCTGCTGGATCGAGCCCGGCGAGGCAGCGTCGTCGGGGCGGGATGTGGTCCGATCTGGATCGATGTCGTCATCGGAGGTGGGCTGGCATAGGAGCAGGGCAGCTGCTGGTGCAGCTAGCGGCGGCGGGCCGAGCTGGGGCAGTCCGATCTGCACGGCGGCGAGGCGATCTGGAGAGGTGCAGGTGCCCAGAGCAGATTTCTGGGTGTGCCGATGAGATGCTATGCTCTGCCGACAAGCCTATCGTCGGTAGAGTGGTAGCCTGAATTTTTCTTCCTTTTCCGACGACGAGTTGTCGCCAGAAGTCATCGTTGCCGACAAAGTGGTTGTCGGCAGAAGGGATTTCTGGTGAGGACGTCTTCTTTTCCGGCAGAAGTGTTTTGCTGGGGTTTTTTTTCAGAGCCAAAGACCTAGGGTTTTTTTCTCTTTTTTTTTTTTGTGGCTAAAGCAAAGTGCTGATAACGTGTTGTAGAATAATCGGAATTGGTCTACTCATTTAATTAGAGAATCCCTTTATATAGGGTGACGATTACAATGGAAACATCAATTACAATAATGGTAATAAACACTGATTGAAACGTTACATCAGATTGATATTACTTTCCTAATTCGCTATCGTCAGTTACTTTGACGAAGACACATTTATGGTATTTTCCTTCAACATGAACAATATATTGCCCACTGAGAATTAAGGTTACTCAACTTTCAAAACTATCACTTTAGTACATAAAGTTGCAAACTCAACCCAATTTAGGTACATTCTATCATCACACCATTAGTTCATATGATTTATGTTATATTTTGAAATGCAAATTTGTCATTCACGGAATATGAAAAATCAATAAACAAATAAAATTTGTCTCTTTCTCTCTCTCTCTCTCTGTTTAACTCGATATTTCAAATCTCTTACTTGACTCCACACCGTCGAAACTGTCGAATAAGTTAACCACAGTGCCTCTATGGACAAGACTGCTAGCAACGATGAGGTGAAGAAGAGGATAAATGCTTTGGTTGTTGAAGGAGAAGAAGCCCAAGAGTAGAACATGGGGCAATTACTTTTTTATTCATATTGATAACTCATTCCTGACAAAGTCTTAATCTTAAGCTGGGGTTTTAGGTTAGGTTCAGATCCAACCCTTGGCATGGAAAGATGGTGATGGAGTGACTATCATGATGAGGAAAAGAGGAGAAGTGGGGGTATGGGCCAAGGAGAGGAGGGTTGCAGGAGAGGGCAAACGTAATAGATTTCTAGTATTCTACGTCTTTCCTTGCCTTGATTCATTTTCTCTTTATCAAAATAAACTTGTGGTTCATTAAACTTGGAACCAACCAATTTCAAAATTCAGATTCCTCTCATGAATCTTATGCTAAAATTTCTTATGAAAGTTAAAAGACTCGATCTTAACACTCTCATGAACCAATTTTGCAAAATTGATGGGTAAGGAATCCCCAATCACAAGGATTGCCACTACCAGAAAAAAAACTTTTGCCGACGAAAAAAAAAAAAAACGGCCGACGAAACCAATTTTCGTCGGCTATTCTCAATAATGGCCGACGAAAATTTTTTTCGTCGCTAAAAATTAAAAAATCGTCGGCTATTCCCCTAGAATGGCCGACGAAATTTTTTTTCGTCGCTAAAAAAAAAATTCGTCGGCTATTCCCCTAGAATGGCCGACGAATTTTTTTTTCGTCGGTCATTCTAGGGGAATAGCCGACGATTTGAATTTTCGTCGGCCTTTCTCTAAAACTTTAGCCGACGAAAATTTTTGGAAGTATGGCCGACGAGTACTAGGTTTGATTTCGTCGGCTATGATTTAAAAAAAAAAAAAAAAAAACAGCTTCCATTTTCTATCACTATCGACAAACCATTGCTTCGTCCTTCAAATGCAAATGTGTCGTGAAATAAGATATGACCGAAATAATGAAATACATCTACGGTTGAAAAATGAGAAGATTCCGACAAAATCTGTGTGCCGAATGTTGCGGTTAGCTGTTTTTTACTTCCGTTTTCCTATGGGTAGCCTGACGGTCGGTAAATATTTTGAGGAAAATTTTTATACGATTGGTTGCGTCTCATCGATCTGAAACTATTCTCTGTTGAACGTCAGGCCAAAAACGTCATTTAGACGGGCCAATTTCCATTTCTAAGCGTTTGAAGGGTTGACTCACCCGGTTGACCGTCCCGATCGAGCCTTTAACGTTGTCAGATGTAGTTGGATTTTTTTTCATACATGTATTTAATCTTAACGGTGATATCTGACGGTTGGAATAGATTTTCCAAACTTTTAGATTCAAAATCGGAACATATGCACTAATGTTCCTTAACTTGTTTACTAAGTGTTTAAGTGAATGTATAGTTTCAAATAGTTACTATACGTAGGCTCTTCAAATGCAAATATGTCGTCAAATAAGATATGACCGAAATAATGAAATACGTCTACGGTTGAAAAATGACAAGATTCCGATAAAATCCGCGTGCCGAAAGAATGAAATCAGTCAAAACCCGGTTTACTGTAGATTTGGCGTCCGGCGTCCGAATGATGATTGTGATACCATTCCGGAAAGGGAACGACGCCAGGAACAAAACTCGTAGCTTAGCCACGACGTGTGGGCTTTTTCGGGCTTTTGAGTTCGTTTAGGGCCTCAAAACGGCATTTTAGTATGTTTTCATAGAATAGCCGACGAAACATTCAAATTTCGTCGGCTATTCTCTAAGTATAGCCGACGAATTCAAATATTTCGTCGGCTAAACTCTTGATCCGCGCCTTTTTATTGTCCGCCGTTGGATGGCTCAGATCCGACGGCTGTTGATTTTCCAAAGTATAGCCGACGAAATATATTAATTTCGTCGGCTATACTTAGAGAATAGCCGACGAAATTAAAATATTTCGTCGGCTATTCTGTAAATATAGCCGACGAAATATATTAATTTCGTCGGCTATTCTCTAAGTATAGCCGACGAAATTAAAATATTTCGTCGGCTATTCTCTAAGTATAGCCGACGAAATCTTTTATTTCGTCGGCTATACTCCTTCTAAATCTTTTAAATCCTCCCGCCTTTTTTCTCTCCTCCTTCCCCCCCTCCTCCGGCCTCCTCTTCCTCTTTCCCCTCCTCCGGCCTCCTTCTCCTCCTTCCCCTCCTCCGGCCTCCTCCTCCTCCTTCCCCCCCTCCTCTTCCTCTTTCCCCTCCTCCTCCTCCTCCTCCTTCCCCTCCTCCTCCTCCTCCTCCTTCTCCTCCTTCCCCTCCTCCTCCTCCTCCTCCTTCTCCTCCTTCCCCTCCTCCTCCTCCTCCTCCTCCTCCTCCTCTTCCTCTTTCCCCTCCTCCTCCTTCCCCTCCTCCTCCTTCTCCTCCTCCTCCTCCTTCCCCTCCTCCTCCTTCTCCTCCTCCTCCGGCCTCCTCCTCCTCCTCCTTCCCCTCCTCCTCCGGCCTCCTCCTCCTCCTCCTTCCCCTCCTCCTCCTCCTCCAAAATGTAATTAATTTAATTTAATTTTTTTTTTCCCCAAAATTAAAGAATAGCCGACGAAATTGACCAAATTTCGTCGGCTATAACAGGTATAGCCGACGATTTTTACCAAATTTCGTCGGCTATTCTTTAAAATATTAATATATTCGGAGAAAATAACCGACGAAATTGACAAATCGTCGGGTATTTATGAAGTATAGCCGACGAAACAGACTAATTTCGTCGGCTATAGTTGGCAAAATCGTCGGCTAAACTCGAAAATTTCCGACGAATTTCGTCGGTTATTTTTCAAAGGTTTGGTCGACGAAATCAATTTTCGTCGGCTATACTTCAGAATGGCCGACGACTTCAAAAATTTCGTCGGCCATTGGTATTACCGACGGCGTTTTACCGACGAAGAATAGCCGACGAAAATTTCGTCGGTAGAGGGAATAGCCGACGAAATTTTGGAATAGCCGACGAAAAAAATTTCGTCGGCTATTCTGTCAAATCTGGTAGTGTGCTAAGCAAATTCTGATTTTTCAAAGAATTATCAAAGACTTTAAAATTAAAAATAACAGGTGTCAAACTCGTATTGGTCAAAACCAATGAGTATGGATGGCTGAGTGAGTATGGACGCAAGTTTTTTACATTTTGTTTTTGTTTTGTTTTTTTCTTTCTTTTCTTTTGGTTCATTACATGAAAGTCATATAGAAAACGACCACCGTTTTAACTAATCAAACCCAAGAGCTATTCTAGCTGACATTCCTGACATTATATAGAAGAGCATACTCCGCTAGGGCGGGTTAAAATGATGAACCGATTGGCCGATGCTACAATAAAATCAATGGAGAAATTTTCTTTTCTCCCTTAAAATTGCGAGCTAACCAAATGATTATGTACACTTTAGATCACCAAAATAAGAGAAATATAGATATTTAGTTCAAAGTAACTGTGTTTTAAGAGCATTGGTTATTGAAATACTAATCAAATTCCACGAATATTACAACTTATTTTTAGACATAAAAAAATAAAATTCTAAAAGTACTAGAACATAGTAACAAATAATAATTTCTATCCCGCACCTAAGAGAAAAGTTCAACATGTCCCTGCCGCAAGCAAAGGAGTAAACCAGTTCGCACTTAGCGGCTGATCGACATGCAATCATAACTAAGTGGGTTCTCATATCTAGCTTCCTATAAAAGACTTCAAACTGAAAGTAGCAAAGTGGATAATTAAGTAGCGGCAGACCAGGATATGAGTCTGATATAGTTGACCATGTACGTGATTCACGAATTTTGGTAATGAAAAATGTATAGAGCTTCATGCGTGCCTCACGTAAATTGATCGAAGATATATATATAGTCATGATACAATCATCTTGTTCGAGCTTTATGTTTCGTCATTTCTTCAAAGTAATCGACCTTAAGACATCCAGGGGGTCTCAGTTTCTTTCTTGACGCCAAAAGAGTCAAGGAAAGCAATCATCTTGTTAGTAGGTGGGGAGAAAATGTGTCCCAAAATATTTTACCTGGCGAAATATACTATGATACGATAAAACTTCCTGGGATATCCAAAATTTTAAATATATACTTGAATTCACTGAAGGATGAAGAAGCCGAATTTATTGATACTCTATGCAACGCGATACATACGAACCCAGGCAATTTAGAATTACAATTTGATTCAATGTGTAATTCATCCATATGCAGACTTGGTAATCTTATTCAGATATATTCATCGTTGAAAGAATCTTGCCACTCTATATGAGTGAATGGAAGTCAACCCTACTGACTTAGTGGGTTTGAATATCTAGGGTTTATCCATCTTCCATGATTAACGGTTTTACCGGACTGATTGATAATAGGAAGAGCTAGCGCGCCGCGCCTATACATACATGAAAAACTAGGAGCCTGAAATTACGACGAGGCAGGACCCATATCGTCGATCTTATACTAATCACGCCATCTCTCTCGGCTTTTTACTGCTCCATTTGTAAATGATTAAAGTAACTTAGTCTCGCAGTGCTTTCTTCAAGAGCTAGACCTCCTATAAATAAGAACATTAAGCTAATCAAGTTAGCAGCACCCTAGCAAACGCTCTCAGAGATGGAAACCCAGCGCTCATTGTTGGTTCTTTTCCTCGCTTGTTTCCTAATTGCAACTACTTCTGTTTCCTGCTCGCAACTTCATGACCCTGAAGTGGTAGTGCAGGAGGTCCATAGGTAAGTCAAAAGCGTAATCTGTTTCGATTACTTCAGTTAGTAATGCTTCTTCAACTTCTAATGAGATTCTATATTGCACCTCTGCAGGAATATCAATGCGTCTAGGAGGCAGTTAGCCCATTCCTCATGTGGAAGTGGCAACCCCATAGACGACTGCTGGCGGTGCGACCCCAATTGGGAGCAAAACCGCCAGCGCCTGGCCGATTGCGCCATTGGCTTCGGCAAGGACGCAATTGGAGGGAGAAACGGCCGAATCTATGTAGTCTCCGACTCCGGCGACGACAACCCTGTTAACCCTAGGCCTGGAACCATCCGACACGCCGTGATACAGGACGAGCCGCTGTGGATCATTTTCAAGAGGGACATGGTGATCCAGCTGAAGCAAGAGCTGGTCATGAACTCGTTCAAAACCATAGACGGTAGAGGTGCAAGTGTTCACATTGCTAATGGACCATGCATCACCATACATTACGTCACCAACATCATCATCCATGGGATCCACATACACGACTGTAAGCAAGCTGGGAACGGTGACATTAGGGACTCCCCGAGCCACGCCGGATGGTGGACGCAGTCCGACGGAGATGGCGTGTCTATTTTCGGAGGGAAACACATCTGGGTCGACCATTGCTCGCTGTCAAATTGTCATGATGGACTCATCGACGCCATACATGGATCTACGGCCATCACGCTTTCAAACAACTACATGACGCATCATGACAAGGTTATGCTTTTAGGGCACAGTGATTCGTATACGGAAGACAAGGGCATGCAGGTCACAATTGCGTTTAATCACTTTGGAGAAGGACTCGTGCAAAGAATGCCAAGGTATGTAATAGAATTAATCTCTAATTCATTTATAGAAGAAATCTGTTTCTGATTTATTTGATGATTTACATCACCGTACCTTGAATAACTACGTAGGTGTAGACATGGATATTTTCATGTGGTGAACAATGACTATACACATTGGGAGATGTATGCAATAGGAGGGAGTGCTTCCCCAACCATCTACAGTCAAGGCAATAGATTTCTGGCACCGGATAGACGTTTCGACAAAGAGGTTAGAATGTCAACAAACTCCATTAATCAAGGAAGAGAACTTTCTAGGCCACGAATGAATGATCTAATAGTATTGTCTATAAACTAATTAGATAATGCATGTAGTTTCTAATTTTATATCACGCAGGTAACAAAACATGAGAATGCACCGGAAAGTGAGTGGAAGAACTGGAATTGGAGATCGGAGGGGGATTTGATGCTGAATGGCGCATTTTTCCGGCAATCGGGTGCGGGTGCATTGTCAAGCTATGCTAGGGCGTCCAGTATCAGTGGAAGACCTTCTTCTCTTGTGGGTTCGATGACTGTCACTGCCGGTGCACTTAACTGCCGGAGAGGATCCCGCTGCTAATTAGTAGTTATTTGCCTCAATGAAAGCATTAACCGCGGTTATATATAGTATATAAACGCATCGTAAAGCAAAGAGCTATATATGCTATGCAACAACATGCATTGCGGATTAGTCCTTTGCCGCTATATATGTTGCGGTTAATTCTAAATTAAGAGGCTTAAGTTTCTGTGCTTGCATGGGACTTCTTCAACCTCTACATATTATCTAGTAAAGCTGTGTGTCTAGCTAAAATGTTATGACTGGCCTAGCTTGAAAGAGCCACTGCAGATGTGTTGCCTACTTATGAAAATATTTTCGAAGTTTGATCGATTAAGTTATTTTCTCGATCTCACCCGTCGCCTTCAATCATCAACTAGCTAGTTAGTATGCTTTAACTTTCCGGTTCATGTTTATTGTGTGATTGTGTCAAGAACTACCACCAATATACTTTACAGAGAACTCGACTTCTTGCTTAAACATGGTAGTCAATCATCATGTTTTGGCAATGTAATACACCAAGATACGTAGAAGAAATCAATTGTATGAATGTGGGTAATTTGTGGCTAAATAGCTATGGTAATTTTTTTTTTTTAACAACCACCAGCGAAATGCTAGGTAAAGTTGAAAACGTAAACACGTACAATATTTTAGAACCAGGCTTAGCTCGACACCTTCGGCAGGACCCAATCAAACAGTAGTACTATGTTAGAGGCTCTCTATTAGTAGTTTGCAGATGCATGCAGGCATGCAAGAGCAAGAGCAAGAGCATTGACCGCCGATCGGCAGTTAATAAATCGAACAATACTTACGAACAATGATTCATTGATTATGATTCTCACCCGAGCGCAATTGATGAACGATAAATCGTGATCACCAAGAACATATATATATGATAAAATTAGGCGCATAGATGTAGCACTATGCATGGAAATGATCTCAATTACAACGCAAAAACTAACTTAATAACCTCAGAATGCAAAGAAGCTAGCGACCACTACAACAACAGCGGCCGCGCCAGCAGTGGAGACCTTGCTCGCAGCGGTGGATTGGGGAGCATCAGTGGGAGGAGTAACGGGCGAATCAGCGGTAATGGTGTCATCGGTGGGGGCAGGGGGAGACTCTACAGCCGTGTCTGGTGACTGGACGGGGGCGGTTGTAGTGGTGTCGTCGGAGTCGGACGATGGCGGCGACTTCCTGGGCGGCTTGCTACTGCTGCCTGAAGATGAGTCAGAACCATCATCAGAAGAGGATGAAGATCCTGAACCACCCTTAGAGGGTGACGGTGCTTTGGAGCTAGAAGAGGATTCTGAGCTTCCCTTAGAGGATGATGGTGCCTTGCCGCTACTGCTACTACTACCGCTACCGCTACCGCTGTCGCTTCCACTGTCGCTCCCACCAGAGGAGGAGTCGGATGGGCCGGGTGAAGATTTCGGAGACGAAGTTGGAGATGGTGATGATTTGCCGCTTGAGCTGTCGGAATTAGAAGAGTCCGGTGAGCTGGTGGGAGGTGATCCATTAGAAGATTGTGAAGGAGAGGATGAGGAGCCACCCTTGCTGGAGGGTGATGGTGCCGGTGAGGACGAGCCTTTCGAAGACTTTGGGGGTGATGCTGATGATGAGGAGGACGAATCTTTCGAGGGGTTGGGGGATTCACCTGATGATGATGACGGCGATGAGTTAGGACTTTTGCTTGGCGACTCTGCGATGGCAACGCCGATAATGGCAACCAACATGAGAGCGAGAATGATCACTTTCCGACTTGCCATTCTGGTCATCTTTACCTACTATAAAGTCAAGAGTTTAAAGTCCAGTTCGTGTTCTTATTCTACTAGGTCAAGTACTACGTAAGTTGGATCTTAATGGTTAATGCAGTTGCTCGATCTCTTCTCTTAGTGAATATATAGAGAAGGACTGTGTAACCAGAGGATGAGGGATATGGTGTTATGGGGATGAGATTTATAGGGCTTGACTTGGAAGAGAGGCAGGGTAGGGAATCTGTGCAAGGTAACACATGACACATGGTTTTCTCCACTGAAAGTCATGGTGATGAGTTGTTTCGGTTAGGTTTTGTTAATCCAATGAGAAGGGTGAGCTCAAAACGAGAGGTGGATATTCTTGTCTGACCAGGGATTAAGGGATCTTGTGTTCATATCCGCTGCTTAATTTGGCACCTTGATCCTTTTATTAGACCCCCTAATATTGGAAACGAAACCAGGACCTTATGTTGTTTCTTACTTTGTGTTGTTTCTTAATACTGTTGATTAGTGTCTAGAAGATATACTTTTGAATGTTTAAAACAATTTTTGGTTACATTTTGGAGCTCTTAATAATATGATTAGGCATCACATATTCCCTTCTTAAAGATAAGTTGTTCCTTTCATCATGTACACCAAACCTATATAGGAAAGCAACCAGGCACTCAATTTCGCAAACCTTTCCTTTCCCATGCCAAACCCTAAATTGCATGCATCAAATGATGCATAATGTAACGAGTAAACATCAGCTCAGATTACGAGTATATTGATAAGGAAATCAAGGAATCATAATGAACACTGTCATTTTCTGCAGCTGTTTATATATAATTTGATTTTCCGATTACTGGATTGGTTTCATTTCATTTGAAAAGCTTATATGAATTAAATCTACTAGTTTTGTCACTCATTATTGTTTAGCAACCTCATTTGAGCATCTTACAAAATGATTTTAGTTAAGTCAGTACTCTTATTAACTAAAATTTTAGCTCTTAATTAGAAAAGGTTTCCATCAAGCTCATTGGAACATCTTTCAAAATGAGTTGGCCAAGTATTGCGTGAGATAGGCAGAGAGAAACATCAAGAAATTGAGGGAGGCATGGCAGACGAACCCAACCCAGACTCCGGAATCAGCAGTTCCTCATACTCGGCCGTCAACGACGACAAGACCGTCAAGGAATGCCATGCCAGAACATGATTTAAGAAGTCTCCAAAGTAGTACTCTCTAACAGTGCCATAAAGATTTTCCTACAGCTAAAACTACCTTCTAATAAGAAAAAAAAAACCAACTTCTAAGAAAGAAAATGAGCCACTACCAATCAAACTGTGAGAGTAACCAACCGATATAAATTGAACTCTATAAACTATCAATTTTCGGACCCGGATTCTCTCCTAATAAAACACCCTCCTCACCCTCCTCATGAAATCTGGGCCGTCGGATTAAAATTGGACGGCTCAGATTGCTTTGCAGGGGGTTGTAGTAAATAGTAACAGAGGATTCTGGGCCGTTGGATTAAAATTGAACGGCCCAGATTCTTTTATGAGGAGGGTATGAGGAGGAATTTGTTAGGAGAGAATCCCATTTGTCAATTTTCATAGTGGATTTGCAAACACGACCAAGGGGGATCTAACAGAACGGAAAAGAAATTCCATAAACATAGCGGATCATGTATCTTTTAAGTATCCAAATCTTCAAAATCAATAAGCTAATATAAAAAATTAAAAACAAAGAAAATTGGTAAAATGCTGAAATTAACAACTAAATACAAAACATTAAAAACAAATGGAACTGAAGGAGATACACACAATAAAAGCAACATAAAATGACTTTTCTCGTTCTTAATATTGACAATTTGAAGCGGTGCAGAAACATAGTACTCACCAATTTCAAGTTTTCAACATCAGGCAGACAAACAATCCACACAGCCTCACAAGTCACAACACTGCCCTTAAAGTACTACACTCGAACCACCCTATGTCCGTGGTTTGATGGTTCCTTCTTTATTACATTTTTTATAATTTTTTTTAATCAATCAACGACGGTATCCTCAAAAGCTTTCTAGGTCCGGAGACTAATCTGTGCTGAGGGATCTTGTCAAAACGTTTCCTCCCCCTGACCATTAAGAATAAATTGAGATTTAAACTCCATTAGCGTCAGCAGAATTCGAACCTGGGTATGAGGGATTCTCACACAGAAACTCTTACCAACTCGACCACCTATGGTGGTTAATTTTTTATTGTTTGCTTTGTTTCAGCTATAAATATTCCTTTCTATATATTAAGGAGTTGTATAGTATGAGGTCTTCTAGGCTTGCTCAGTTTTTTTTTTTGGTGTGGGTGTCTGCTTATGTATCACAGAGCCTAGATATCAATACTAGAAGCTATAAAATCACCGTGATCAAATTTTGATACATTTAAGAATTGAGTCTCGAAACTATACAAATTATTTTAATAGCGCCATATCAAGAAGAAGAAAAGAGTAAACCAAAGGCCGCAGCGCCCCAAACTATTCCCATACAGCCATACCAACAGAGGCTAAGTTACATTCAGCGAAGAAAAGATAGAGGCTAATATAATTAACAGTCTTACTCAGCTGAAGACGAATCCTCCCTCAATCAGCTGAAGACAAATATATGACCCTGAATTAATAACACATAAAAAATCCCAGATAGTTACAATTAGAAGAAAAAAAAAACCCACATTATCTATACTATTATTAAAAAAAAGACTTTGTTAGCCAAAACAGAAAAAATGTTTTAATCCTGAAACATTAAAAAATATTAATGCTAAAAAATATATAGAGATAAAATAGTCAAATTACAAAATAGCAGATAATAGAGAAGAAAAGAAATAATTTTCAAACAATAAGAGCAACTTTAGCAATGCTAGCCATTTTTTAGTCAAATTTTAGCCAAAATAGCTAAAATGTCATTTTGGCTAGCCAGTTTAAAAATATGTCTGTATCAGTTCTCTCTATTTTAACTATTTTGAACTTACATATTAATTAAATTTTAAAAAAATTACCTTAAATACAGTTATGTATTATATAAAATCATCTAAAAGGAAAGTATTAAATTATAGAGAGCCTCATCTCGCTCTCTATATTTAGGAGCGAGATAGCTAAGAGTTAAAATGGCTAGCCACTTAGGAGTCTGCTGGAGCTCCTAAGAGCAACTTTAGCAGACTCTCTATTTTAATTTTTTAGCTATTTTAGAGAGTCGGTTTAGTTTTTTTATCAAAATTAGGAGCTCCAGCAGACTCCTAAGTGGCTAGCCATTTTAACTCTTAGCTATCTCGCTCCTAAATATACAGAGCGAGATGAGGCTCTCTATAATTTAATACTTTCCTTTTAGATGATTCTATGTAATATATAATTGTATTTAAGGTAATTTTTTTAAAAATTTAATTAATATGTAAGTTCAAAATAGTTAAAATAGAGAGAACTGATACAGACATATTTTTAAACTGGCTAGCCAAAATGACATTTTAGCTATTTTGGCTAAAATTTGACTAAAAAATGGCTAGCATTGCTAAAGTTGCTCTAATTTTGATAAAAAACTAAACCGACTCTCTAAAATAGCTAAAAAATTAAAATAGAGAGTATGCTAAAGTTGCTCTAATCACCCATATCTTCAGTAACTACCCACCCAGGTATCTAAAAACTACCATGTATTGGAAAATGAAAGAAAGAAAAAAAGGAAGGAAAAAAAAAATCAAAATGTTGTGGGAAATACTGAATTGGTCTACTCATTTCATTGATAATCCCCTTTATATAGGGTGAGTATTACAACGGTAATAGGAAATACATTAATGACAATAATGACTACATAATTATCTATCGTCAGTTACATTGACGAAGGCACATAATACGTTTTTCCTTCAACACTCCCCCTTGTGCCGAGTCAGAGATAGAATGGTGCATGTGGTGTTGCCTCATTAAAAACCTTGCCAAGTAACAAAAACCCAATGGGAGAAAATAAAACTTTGGTCGAAGGACAAAAAGAGCGCAACGCACCTATTACATTTGAAAACAACATGTATGTGCTAGACTCCCCCTGATGTCTGCACCTCCCCCTGATTTTTACATTAATCATGGGATTCTCCCTGATTCTTTCATTTGATCAAGGGAGCTTCAGTAACATTAGCATAGTTATGCATTTTCACATGTTTTTCCAAATATGACTTTGAGCAATGATTTAGTAACTAAATCTTGCCACATCGTCCTTAGATCCAACTTGATTTACTTTGATCTTGAGGATAAGGTTGTTCATGAACTGAATACATAGGTTCATATTGAACATCAGGTTCACTCGTGGTATGACCAAAATAGTAATAACTTCGTCTAGAGTATGAGTGAACCATTAAGAGATTTGAAATTGATCTGTGACAACAGATTTTCTTATTTCACCTTTAATGCGTTTTTCTTTACGCATAGTTAGCTATGACGTGGATAATTTCTTTATCATGTCACATTCTATGTAGAGATTGAATAAGCCCAAATCTTTCATATCTTTAATGAAAGAACGATTTGCGTTGCGTAGGCGCAGAGCTAAACATAGCTTTACAAATTTACATCGAATGAGAGGTCGAGTCTTACATATTATGTTTAAGTACAATCATGCGTCATTGCACTTGTATAGGAATTTCATTTCCCAATACTTCTTCGTCATCTTCCTTTAGATGAAAAACGGATCTATTGTTAGAGTAAAGACTTCGACTGATCATGGGAATATCTGTAGGCCTCACTTTATTCTTTAGAGTGCCTAAGCCGATTGATGGATGATCACCATCATTACAGTCCTTGAGTTCCATTTCAAGACTGTGTATTCCCAAAATCTTTTTCATTCTCAACTTAGGATTTACAATACACTGAGTTTCTCTTATTTCATTTAGAGTTCATATATATCCATAATGAAAACGCAAGGGCATAATTCATCAATCCCTTTCCAATCAAGTAGTTACTTTAGTGAACGTTTCAATTTCTTTTGCAAACGTACTCATGTGATCTAGAGTCACTTGATTTGGGTGGATGAAGTCCGTTTAGGATCCTCATGTATATCTCTTAATTTAGATCCCCATAGAGATATATGTTTTGATCACTTTTCGTAAGCTGCATGTTCAGTTTTTCGGAAACTACCAAACTGACAAGGTAGTGGAGTGCAATGACATCCATTACAAGAGATTGTCTCATCGTAGTTCATTACGAGAGAATATCTCCTCGTAGTCGATTCCAGTGCGTTTTTGAGATACCTTGCGCCATAAGGTGAGTCTGAATACTCTTATTCTCATTACGCATTCTAACAAAGATATATTTGATAGGGTTTATATTTGCGGTGTCGGCGTCACCTGCCCAAAAGACCTATCTCTTTGTTTATACTGGATCGCTTATTTCCATTAGGCCAGTTTACTAAGTTGACATTTTTCAACGAAGTATGGTTCGATTATAGACTCATTATTCCACGTCCTCATGTACACTAGTGTAATGTGTTTGTAGAGATCTCTATACTTTAAGGATTGGTTCTAACATTTGAGGCGTCCCCCAATGATAACCACAATCCATAAATATTCTCATGAGACGGATTTGAGTATCACTGATCAATAGATCAGGTTGTGCCAAACTTGTTTTCTTCCTTTACACAAGTATGTATCGAACCTAAGGTGGCCTCCCCCTCTTCCTTGGAGAGCCACGGCCTGTGACACCATTTATGCCACTTATGGCGTCACCATGCCACCATCCATGGTGACAGTGCAATACCCAATTCCTCTTGGGTGATACCATGTCCTTTTGATAAAACACAATCCTTGCAGGTATATTTGCAGCAGGTTTATATGATCTCGTCACTTTAATGTATAAGACATCTGCACACTTTACTTTGTGTGATTTTGGGGATCGAGATGAGACATAGTGGGGACAAACCACGACAATTCCTGTCGTTCCACTTGAACATGCTTGTTCTTATCTCCCCCTAACGACGGGAAGACTGTCTCATCAAAGTGACACACCGCAAATCTAGCGGTGAGGAGATCGCCTGTCAAGGTTTCGACATAGCGGACTATAGCTGGAAGTTCATATCCAGCATAAATATTTATTCATCTCAAGTAACCCATCATTGTGCGCTGTGGCGGCGCAATTTTGGCACATAAAACATTTAATAGAGCTCAAGGATTGTAGATCCGTGTCAATCCAAAAGAGCTCAAGGATTACAAGTTCGTTTGAAATCCTGTAAAATTCTCACACATAGTCACTAGCTATGGTATAAATTTGTTCAATGATGATGGTCAAAGATGAATAAATAACGCTGCATGCAAAATCGCATAACCCAAAACGGAAGTATTGGTGTGCTTTACCAATATTAAGACTATTACTGTAATCATTTTCCGTGAGACCAATTGAGTTTTTATATAGGAATATGATGTCCATTACAAATCCCGTATAATAAGCCATAAAATCATCACACCTACGGAAATTAACCCGGCCTAGGTGCTTTGACTTTCTAGCATAAGCAGCATAAATTTTAAGTGTGGATGGTGTCATGACACGTGACCAGCGTGTCGACACAACAACCAACACCATAAAATATCTATGGTGTCCGCAAGTTGGTTGAATCGATCCACTGAATCCTCTTTTGATTCAATATAACAACATAATGAGAAACTCATGTGTCCTTTGCATATGATGATCTCAATCATAATTTCACTAATAGGCTTTGAGTGATGTGCTTCGATTCATAGAATCACAATAGATAAGAAGCATAATATGATATAAGTGCATGTACTTGTGCATCAAATATATCATAATGTCACCGTAGGGGAGCGGTGGAATATAGGGATTGAACACACGTCTTCATCCCTACATGGATTGTATCGAAATAATATTTGAGGATAAAATGTTCTTTGTTCGTCCTCAGTTTCGTGTGTGAACCATATTCTTCTGGTGTTTGCTTCTATTTATCCAAAAATATGGGTGTCCATAGTAGTTTCTTTAATGTATGGATCACCAGATCAAAGCCAATCTATGTCAGAATTCCAAAAGATCATTTTCTTATGACGTTGGATTTAATTAGCGGTTACTTAGAACCTACTAAGTTGACATATAATCTTCTCTAATACTCGTTTACATTCGCAGTCATTTAGAGGTAATGCAAAGGAGCTCAAATGAATTCTCACTTGTATCTTTTTCACATGAAAAATCGTGGCGTAAATTTCTTTATAATGTGGAAAACAAAATTCAATTTTCTTTTATCGCATAAATTGTCAATTTGACATATGCTCAATATATACATCGAAACGTAACTCAAGTTCTTTAGAGTAAATCGATGGGGATTGTAATGAAAAGGTATTGTAATCCCAATTAGGCAGGTGTATTATGAATCCCAAAGGAAAATATATACTGATCATTATCACTTTCTTTGATATACTAATCATTATCATATACTATTGATATAGTGTTACTGTTCTTCAGTACTATTATTTTAGGGATTACATTGTGCGTTTCTTTGCACACGGTTCTTTGTTTCATGCCTATATTATGATATGTTGCTTTACTTTATGCAATACTTTGTAAAGTTAGATGTAGAAAATTGAATCGTGTATATTATGAATAAAATTTGAATAATCTCAATTCCTTTAGAGAAAATTCAAAAAAATTAACATGCCAACGATTACATTTAGTCTTGTCCAATTTAGAGAGAGAAACTTTAAGACCAAAAGTCTAATTTAGGACCAAAAGTCGTATTTAGGCGTAATGGCCTTTATAAGGATATCTTGTAAATTTAAAAGTAGACTTAATCAAAGTCTATCTTGGATTGAGCAAAATCCTTTTTGCTCTTTTAATAGCTGCAATGATGAGATGTGTCATTTGACATATTCTTCCCATATGTTATGTCTTCAGTTGTAAATTCATTTTCGATGTTCTTGTTGGATATTGAAGATACTTTTCCAAAATCCGCGTATTTATATGATTCTTCATATTTATTAAAAGTCGTAGCTAATTCTTTGCTAGCTTATAATGTATGTATCAATACTTCATTGATTTACAACAATGACAGAGTGCTTCACTGCACATGACATGTCCCCTATGTCATCTTTTAAATGTTACATTGTTTCCACTTACTTTTGGATGATTATATGAATTTTACGTCCATGGTAATTACCCTTTGTTTTAGGGTCGTTGCATTACTTTGTCCAATTTGTTCAATAATATATATATATTTTTCTAAGACCTTACATCGTCATTGTTTTTTGATTTAGGGTTGTTGCATTACTTTGCAAAATGTGTTCCAGAAAATTTCTTTTTCTCATACCTTACATTGTCATTACCCTTTGGTTTAGGGTTGTTGCATTACTTTGCATAATTTGTTTCAGGAAATTTCTTTGTCTAAGACCTTACATCGTCATTACTCTTTGTTTTCTCATAACTTACATCATCATTGCCCTTTGTTTTAGGGTGATTGCATTACTTTGCATAATTAAATTTCAGGGATTTTTTTCTTAGACCCTACATTGTCATTCAAGATATTGAAATTATTTATTTAGCTATTTACATAAAGCAATTTGCATAAATATACCATGCTCAAGCCTTAGTTGGCTTAATAGGGGAATTTGGTACTCAAGTTCTTTAAAGTCAAACTGTGATGGTTAAACCATCTGTAAAATATAGGAAGAATAAAATGTATTAGTTTCGCGGTCTAAATAACATTTTCACGACAACTAATATAAACCAATATACATTATGGTAAATCCGATGCTTCGTGAAATTTCGTTATCACAATAAAATTTTTGATTTTTCCATATTCATTGCATGTAAAGCTAATGAAATTTCATTATCATTGCTTTTTATATAATCAAGAAGATATCCATGATGAAAATTTTTCAAGAAATTAAAATTGGATCTCAAGACCAAAATTTGTAATGGTCATATTTTTCTTACTTCGTGAATATGCTTTATCACAATAATTGGTTTGTCCATTTTTATATTGTATTGCTCATGAGATTTGCATTATCATAGCAATGCTCAAATTAAATAACATGTTAAATAAAAACAATTATTTAACATAATAAAATAGACATATAATGATGCTCAAATTTTCATAAATATATGTCATAATATAATAAGATAAGTTTGAGCATTATATCATTAACGATTTAATGAAAATGATAACGTTAATTAGATCTTACTTGTTAGTTTTCCAAATAAACTGCATATTAAGCGATTGCTCGTTCTCCGACTCCAAATATAGTCGTCACATATTAATCGCCGCATCGTAATTGATAAGTCACATAAAAACAAACAATATTCATATGATTAGTCACTTCAATCATATATATTTCACATTTACTATATAAATTAAAAAAAAAATTTCATATTTACTATTAAATTCGTAAAACAGTAAATAGTCACACAATAAAAATGAATTACTATGCGGTAATTTCAAATATTACCTTTAAATTTTACCCAAAAAAATCCTTTTTTTTCGTGGGTCGGGTCATGGGGAAAACCGGGTCGGGTCGGGTCGAGTTGCAACCGGTTCGAACAACCTCTGCCAACGAAATTTTTGTCGGCAGAACTTCTAGGATGCAGCCTTTTCCCGACGAGCTGTCGTCGGTAGAAATCGGGATCGGGCCGTTGACTCGGGCTGCTGTGCTTCAGTTACGGCGAGGCTCGGGTGTCGTCGGAGCGGCGATCGGATCGAGGCTGTAGGACCGGCGTCAATGGGTGTCCGATCTGGTGTGGGGGTTGATGGCCGAGCGGCGATCGAAGAAGTGGGTGGTCCGATCGTGGACGATGCTGCTAGGTGTGGTGGCGGCCGATCGGCAGCTCTTCAAGGCTGGGTTAGGCAGGCGGCGGCGCGCTAGGGCTTCGTGCGAGGGTCTCGATCAGAGGTGAAGCCTTTCTGGAGGAGCCGACGAGGCTGGGCTAGGGCTGATGCGGCGCTGCTGGTGCGTCGTTCGCCGGTGCTGTCAAGCTTTGGGTGCCCAAATCAAATTTCTGGGAGCCGAGCCGAGCAGCAAATCCGGTCGTCGTCGGAGGTGGGCTGGGCTGGCGTCGGAGGAACAGCAGCAGCGTCCGTCGTCGTCGTCGTCGGAGGTGTGCTGGTGCAGGGCGGTTGCAGGGCTGCTACTAGCTAGGCTAGCGGCGGCGGCGGCGGGGGGAAAAAAAAAACTTAGGGTTTTTTCTTTTTATTTTTTTTCTAAAAACTCATGGTTAGGCAAAGTGCTGATAACGTGTTGTGGGAAATACTGAATTGGTCTACTCATTTCATTGATAATCCCCTTTATATAGGGTGAGTATTACAACGGTAATAGGAAATACATTAATGACAATAATGACTACATAATTATCTATCGTCAGTTACATTGACGAAGGCACATAATACGTTTTTCCTTCAACACAAAACTGTTTTTCCCATAATTCTAGAATAATTGCCTACACCCATCGGGTGTGTTTGTAGCTAGTATACCCAATAATACCAACCAATCAAAGAAAACACAGAGCTTCCCGTCTTCTTCTTTCTCATTTTCTGTTTTCTATTATTTCCCTGTTCTCTTGTCTATCTTTCTTTTTACCCTCTATGCCTCAGTGTTAGGGGAACGTAAATAAGAACAACCAAAATACACAACTAATCCCATCATTAAAAAAAGTGGGAACTGATTTATTTGTGATCCATTTTATCATCCCAGCACACATTCCTTGCATTCATATATTATGTTGACAGTAGCCAGAGAGGCTACACCAGGGCCCGCAGACCCGCAGCGACCGCACCAGGGCCCGGCCCAGGACCCAGGATCGGATCACCAGCACCAGGCCTCGGGGCCCAGCGGTCTATCCTGCCTCCAGGGGTCCTGGGACCAGGGACGCCTGCCTGCCAAAGAGGGCACCAGAATGTCCAAACAGAAGAGAACTAGTCCCACATCGAAGAGTGAGGCCAGCCCTCACCCCCAACCACCTATATATGGGCCTCAACTACCACCATAAATAGGTAACTTGTCTCTCTCCCGGCTTACATACGTGCTTTAAGTTATTTGTATTCCAACTATACTAACTTAGGCATCGGAGAGGAGAAGACCGGCCCGCCCGGTATTCCCCTTAGTAAGCAGGATTGCAGGAGATCAAGGTGGATTCATCTGTGGCTTCTAGACCCCCGGGTTTAGGCAGAAACAAATATGTTTTTATTTTATTTTATTTCTCATCGCTCACTTGTCATAATAGCAAATGAAACATGTAACAATTAGTTCTGTTTGCGTAATGTAGATCAAGTCAAGACAAAAACATGAGAAGTGTGACTCTCTCCCCAAACCTAGTCGCCTCGGGCTAGATTTCCATGGCCAGCTTTATGCGGCAGTCTTCCCAAAGGGTCGTCGATGTTAACCCCATCAATCCTTAGCAGCGTTCTTCTTGAGGGCGTGGAGAATTACGACGTGAAACTTTCCCGTCGATTGAATATGGCAGATCGAAGGGTTTCGCTTGGCGTATGCCTTTTGGTTGTAAAAGCCCTCTTGCTGTCGGTGGAGGTCTGAAAAAAGGGGGCTAGTTGCTGCTCTGGTGGATGGTGTTGATGTTTTCGGCATCGTTTATGGCTAGTTTGAAATGGCCTGGGCTGGGTCATCCAAAATGTGCGATTGAATCTGCAGTTGTATCTGAAGCTTTTCGTTGCGGTGGTCATGGCAGCGGTTGGTGGCCGCACTGCTGGATTGCTGAGCTCGCCAAACTTGCCTGGGCATCTGGGTCAGCTCACTCCTTTTTTGTCTGGGTCGAGGTCTTTGGGCCTCATCGCGGACCACTTTTTGGGCCTTGTGGGTTGCTATCTGGGCCTGCGGCCTTCTTTTTAATGTTTTGACCAAATTTTGTTGGGTCCAATTTATTTAGCTAGTTTTTCTTTAAATTAGCCTATTACAATGTTTTGTCATGCATTTGTAGTAAGCTCGCTTCAATAAGTGAGCATGAGTACCGTCAAATGATCGATTAGGCCTAATCTATGTATCGTTGAAACTTTTTATCTACCCCTAGTTGGTAGAAGAAGGGTATGTAATGGTCTTTTCTAGCTTGATAATTAGTACAATCAACTTGATTTCTTAAAAAAAAAAAAAAGTAAATGAAACATATTTAATAGTCACCATTAGATCTCTGAACAGAGACGTCCTAGGTTAAAAAAAAAAAAACCTCTCAAGTTCTAAGCAATCAGTAACCTTCTAAAATTCCAATTCAATGATATACATAACATGCAACAGACAAAAAGCACAACGCATTCTTCAAGTTTTAAGCAGGTTAGTAATGACAAATGATATTTCCAGAAATTTGAATTTCAATACTGCATCTAACGTCTTCAACAAAGAATAAGATGATCAACACAAACACATTAAAAGGAATAAAAAGATTGCTTAGGAAGTAGTTCCATGCAATCGCTATTCCACCTAAGAAGTCCATGAAAGAGCATAGGCACATATATTTTTCTTTTTCCAAAATAAATAAATCAATTAGATAGTACAGTGAAGCAAGCATTGTCTCAGAACCATTAGAGTCTATGTACTTTATCACCGACAGATTCCATGTAACGCATACTCACACACAACCATGCTCCCATTGACTAAGAAGATATCCATTACAGAGCTTAGGACATAGACCACAACTTGCTCATCCTTTAGCATTGACAAAGAAAAATAGACATATGACTGTGATTCTTAGATTATCACCTTATTATCTTAATCAAAGGAGTTTACGGATAACAGCAATAAACAGTTATGATGAGGAGATTGAATATTAAAGAATTGCATAACAGAGTTTGCTGGTATATCAAGTTTAACAGACAAAAGCTTTAGCAGTGTTTCTCATCAACATATAAGATACTTCACGGAATAATTCACTTCATTGCCAGAACAAAGGTAATTTTTCAGTAGTGAAGAGAGCTGCCTAAACCGGGAACACTACCACTCCTCTCATTCACAGCTAATACAATTGCTTCGTTGCTATGTGGGAGGGCAATGAATTAATGTGTGCAGCAATTCTATAATTATGTTCAAGTGTGCGGTAAAAACTATGTGTAGCTCACATAGTTTGCTTACTCCATACTTGAAATAGATTTAGGATTGCACCAAATAAATGGTACTGCATTGGCTATAGTAGTTTCAATCAGGAGGGATATTTCCTAGTTATCAAATCAGATCTTGAAGATGAACGTTTTGTGTTATATCAGCAGCTCAATCTGTCTCATCTATCATTTGGTATCCACGATCAGCAACTTGATGATTTATACTACCTGCAAAACTGAAGATAATGTTGAAATTACATTACCAAGCTACCAAACACATGTGATGTACAAACACAAAACCTAAATGCAAAAAAACCATCGACAACACATACCAAGCTACCCACAGACCACATCTAGACCTCAAACTACATTACCAAGCTACGGAATGCATGTCTAATATCAGTGGACGAAAAACTCACAAACACAAAACCCAAATACCAAAGTGAGACGAAGAAGAGAAGGATCCATTAAGTTATAACATGCAATAGTTTAGGTGGGAGCACACAGAGCAGCCACGCTTCCCAACGGTATATATATATACACACACTTGAAGACTTGAGCATATATATATATATATATACACAATACCTAGAGGTGACATTATGTGTGTGTGTGCGCACTCAATTGAAAGGAAGCACTTGTCCCGGCCCAGAAGATGTTGGTGATGTATAAAACATTAGTCAATCAGTTTGAGAGAGAGCGAGAGAGAGAGAGGATGCACCACTTAAGATTGTCTATTGAAGCATATCCTTTAATTTTCGTCTGGTCAAAGCTACCCTCACATAGAACCAATCATTTAGAGCATTCAAGAAGTTGTAGTATGCATACCTCTATGACCTTTTGAATATCAAACTCCCACAGACTCCCCAAAATCCTACAGCAAATCCAAGTCCCAGACTTATGTAAAAGCCCTGCGTGATGAGCTCATCTGCATCTTCTTGACCACTTGAGCCATTAGCCGGACCGGTTCCCTCTGGATTACAAACATCAAGTGGAGGTCCACACAACCAAGGATTTCCAGCAAAAGAGGAAGGATCAAATCCTTGGAGTTGAGTGCCAATTGGAATTTCACCAGACAAGTTGTTATATGACAAATCCATGTCACCAAGTCTATCAATATGAGCAAGGCTTGTCGGAATCCCACCACCTATCTTGTTTCTGGACAAATCAAGAGAATCTAGTGACTTCAACTTTCCGATCTCTAGAGGTATTTGTCCAGTTAATTTGTTCCTCGAAAGGTTCAAAGCAACCAGCCCAACAAGATGAGTGATTCCACTTGGAATCACCCCAGTTAATCTGTTGCTTGAGAGATCAATTCTCTTGACTAGTCCCAAAGTACTTCTGAATGAAGCCAATGTTCCTTTCCACATGAATGTTGCATCATCCTCATAATAAGAATAATAGCCAAAATTTTCGGTTATTTGAAAATCATATTGATGTTGGATGGTTAGATTTGAATTTTTTTCTTGCGCCAAAGAGGTCAAATTGTTGAGGCAATTTGGTATAGTTCCAGAGATTTGATTCAGAGAGACATCCAAAATTTGAAGGTGTGCTAGATGACATAATTGTGAAGGCAGACTTCCACTGAGCTTATTAAACTGAAGCATAAGAATCACCAAATTTGGAAGACTACCCCCTAACCAGTCAGGCACAGAGCTTGAAAGGTGATTGTTCCCAAGATCAATAACATTTAAGTCAGTACAATTCTTCAAGAATGAAGGCACTACTCCCACAAGTTTGTTGCTCCTTAGTTTCAATGTTTTGATTCGACGTAAAAAGCCAATGCTTGGTGGGATTATTCCAGAAAAAGAATTGTTACTCAAATCAAGAAATTCCAGACTATCCCAATGTCTCAAGCAATCTGGAACTTCTCCCGAAAAATGGTTCTTGGAGAGATCAAGAAATTGTGTAGCTTTAACCTTTGAAGAACACAAGAAGGAAGTCATTTCTGAAAACTTATTATCAGAGAGATCCAAGTATGAAGCACTTGATAGATTTGAGGGTACTGGACCTTCCAATTGGTTCGAACTTAATCGAACTTCACCGAATAACGGAGCCATACTGTCCGGGATCATCCCACTCAACTTATTTCCAGAGAGATCCATTAAATACAAACCGGAGAGTTCCCCAATACTTTCCGGGATTCTTCCGCTCAGAAGATTTCCAGTGAGGTTTAAGTACTCCAAACGGGAGAGTTCCCCAATACTTTCCGGGATTCTTCCGCTCAGAAGATTTGCAGAGAGGTTTAAGTACATCAAACGGGAGAGCTCCCCAATACTTTCTGGGATCATCCATCTTAACTGATTTTCACCGACAAGTAGTTCTTCCTAAGAAGACAATTTACCAATACTATCCGGAATCATCCCACTCAACTTATTTTCAGAGAGATCTAATTTCTCCAATGATGTAAAGTTTGTAAGATTGGGAAATGAGCCAGAAAGATTGTTATAAGAAAGATCTAAATTCTGGAATGAGTTTTGAGGACATGTGGACCATCTTTGAACGGAGTCAGAAAGTATTCCGGACAGATTACAATGTGAAAGGGACAGATATTGCAAACTGCATGATTGGGCAACGAATGTTGGGATCTGTCCTTCAAGTGGGTTATCAGAGAGGTCAAGATATGCAAGTGAGCTCATGTTTGCGAAAACATCAGGAATCAAACCACTCAATTGGTTGAAATGGAGGTCTAGATATGCAAGGGTGGTATTGTAGTTGCACAACCATTTGAAAAATGAAGGACTGACAATAGAATTGAAGGACAGATCCACATGAACAAGAGAATTGGAGGAATTGATGTGAGAAAGAGTGGCAACAATTGGAGATGGAAGATCACAGTCTACCAATGTCAAGTTTCTTAGATTGGGGAGCTTGTTTATTGTTTCCAGCCAATCAGAAGCCTTACTTAGATTGACCCGACTCAGCTCAAGGTATTTTAAAGAAGAAAGATGTGGGAGCCAACTCAAGTCCACGTTTTCTACAACAGGAGTAGAGAAATAAAATTGGTCTCGGAGGTTGAGATACTGCAAATGAGTAAGGTTTCCAAGCTGATGGTATGAAATTTTACCACTGAAGCCATTCCAAGAGAGGTCTAGATATCTTAAATTGGTCAAGTTACCAATGAGCTCTAGAATTTTGGTCTGGTTGAGGTCATTGTTCCCGAGATCTAGGTGTCTTAAATTGGATGGAAATCGAATGATTGGAAATTCACCACTGAAGCTAGTAGAATAGAGGTCTAGATATCTTAAATTGGTCAAGTTACCAATGAGCTCTGGAATTTTGCTCCCAGTGAGGTCAGTGAAACGGAGATCTAGGTGTCTTAAACTGGAAAGAGAACAAATGAGTGCTAGAATTTGGCTCGCATTGAAGGAATTGTCACTGAGGTCCAAATATTCCAAATACTGCAACTCAATGATTTTAGGACTAACTTCACCTCGGAAATACTTCCAGATAGACTCACCTTGCAAAGAGACCTCATCCAGTCCTCCAAGATGAAGTTGAATAACATGGCCAGTCTGGTGATCACAGTGGACTCTTTCCCATCCGCAGCAGTCTTCGCCTCCCCACGAAGAGAGCAGGTTGTAGTCATCCACCAGGTCTCCTTTGATAGCAAGTAGCGCATCCCTCTCCCTTTCTACGCACCTCGCCGTTACGTTAGCATAATGGTGGTGGCCGAGGGATAAGGAAGCGTTGATATGCAGAAGAAGCACAATTGATATTACATAAGCATGTTTGAGCCATCTCCCCAACCCCATCTTAATTAAAATCTAATCAAGACGATGCTGGAATGAGAAGCACAACTGCACTGTAAGTATATAAACTGAGTGATATCTCAGATTACTATATATTTGCATGCAAATCATTCCCTATTTATACTGATTCCTCGGCTGAGTTTATCCATGTATCTCATATCTGAACTAAGCTGTGAAACAGAGCCACAAGTTGATACAGGACAAAAGTGGAAAGAATGAATAGAGTGTCTTCTACGTTGAGCATTGACTGACATGACTAAAAGAGAATTGCTTCTCTGGCATCACAATCACTTGGAAATTGTATTGAGATGGTGATCGACAAGCTTAACATAATAGACCCAAGTACCCTGTCTGCGAGATATCTTGAAGTCACAATTTCCACAAAGAAAATGTACGTGTATTGACTTGACTTGGTAATGATATTGAATCTTCCACATTAGTCGTTGTCAGTTTATTTGGGCATGAATTACTTACAGAAAAACCTTGTGATAAGAATTTGGAAAGGGGAGAGTAAAACAGTGTGTGATATGATTTCTGTATGTTATAGGAATTATGAAATACTCTATTTTCCTTTATCTTTTTATTCTGTTTTTCTCTTCTATATTAAAACCAACATAGTTTCAGTGGATCCATCATTCATGTACAAAACTTCTACCTTAAAGTTACCTCTCAAACTTCTATTCATCTCCGGGATTGAATCTAAGTAGCTGTTCGAAGTTAAAAGATGCATTTCTTTTCATTTAGAGAGCAAACCCCGGAAAGCTGAACCCAAGTAAGAATTGTGTGCTAGTCTGCTGCTGCCAACTGCTCAGAGAAATTGAAAATTTTGCATTTTGTAAGTTTCCGAGTATAGACAACTCTTGGTTATCTTAAATGATTTGAATTTTCCAAATAACATATCTTGATATTATAATTAGTGACTCTACGTTTAGATACTAAGTCCAATAATTTGGAAATTGCACCGCATCTGCTACTATTGCTATGAAAGAAACCAGTGGCCATATGAATTGATATTTGAACGTAAAAGAGACTTAGCAAAATATAGCCCCAACTTTTATTGGACCCTAAGTATCCCCATCTGCTACTACTGCTAGAATCTAAAGGAAGCTAAAATTTCCACATTGCAGCTGTATTGACTTGACTAGTTGACTTGGTAGTGATTAGTGATATGCAATCTTCCATATTAGGGTATAGAGATCTTGTTCACCAATGGCTCACAGAGAACCGTGTGGGCTTCTGATAAGATTTCCAGAAAGTCTGTAGGTCAAGGAGCTGTGATCTCATTATGTTGTGGAAATACTCTGTTATTCATTAGTTCATTAATTTAATGTAATCCCTTGTGCACTATTCAGTGTCATTTGGAAATTGTGTAGTATCTGTTACTAATGATACAATTTCAGAATTGTGTACATGAGAAACAGCAGTTGATAGAAGTAATCTGTTTTTTCTTCTTAAGCATGAATCTGAGGGCTAAGCATGAATAAAAGGTCAAAAAAAGAAAAGGCAAGGCCCTGATTAGAATCTGTAACATCCCAAAACTCAGGGTCGTCCATAATCTCTTAACCTTATTGTCTGCTTAATACCTAGGGCATAATAGATTAATAGTTCAATCAGATATATAGGCTATTGGCAGCAACCTATGAATCATTTTGCTATTGCTTGCCCCTTCCCCTTGTTCTTGCTATTGCGCTCAGTAGATCCTGCTGAGTACAAAGTTTATAGAATCAAATGCATTTAGTTATTCGATTTATAGCTTAGGTTGTTCCCTCCCACGCCAGTCATTAGTCTTCTCTAGTGCTTTGGTCCTCTATGCATTTTAGTTTTGATTACTCAGTTGCATATGTTGATCAGTCACCTACAGATTTGTTATCAACTTTTCCTCTGCCTTGTTTGTCTTGCGGTTAATTGTTTTCGGCAATATATATTGTTGGAACCTTGTGGGACTTTAGTCCCACATGGAAGATGTGTAAGGGTTTATACCCTTAATAAGGGATACCCCATGTGAAGTATTAAATGGAAGTAGGCTTGGGTGAGGGAATTTCAATGGGTTTCATTGAAAATTTCCTTGGGCCTCCTAGTGGGCTTACATGATTATTAATAATCAAAGATTGGGCCTTAATTGTAAAATCGGATTAATTTTTTGAACAGATGCCTTTTGACGAGTTGAGACGCAACTCTTCGTTTCTGAAAAGGACGACGTTTCGCTCAAAACGCCGAACAGGCATCTTGCTTCTATAAAAGACGAGCGAATGATCTGACTTCATCACTCAATTCGTTTTACAAACATCTTCCATACTTACAAGAGAGAAACATAGACTGAAGTTCGAGTAAAGATTCAAGGGATTCTGCAAACCTTGGATTGAGAGTTGTATCCTGGGAGACAGACGTCAAGACGATTCCACAAGCAGAAGTGCAGGGACGAATTTCTGTCTTAGGACATTGCATTCAAGCAAGCCTCTCTCAATATACAAGTTAGTGAAATCGAATTGTTTTCTCTACTTTGATTTTTACAATTGATTGAAGCATTCAATCCGAATTTATTCTCTGTTGTTTAGTTTCACTGAATTACGTTATAGTAATAATTATTGTGATTCATATTTTGATCCATACTTATAATACTTTTATTCTAACATATATCACATGATTGTTGTCTTCCAAAATTGGTATTGGATTTATTTGTGTCAATATACAAATGCCTGCTGCTATCACATTAGTTTCAGAAATTACCAGAGATAACTTGAACTAAAATCTTACCCGGAATGTCAAGACACTAAGAAATGAAATTGGTAGTTCGTCTCCAAATGCATATGCATGATGCAGGTGTGTGAATAACTGTCACAAATATTAGATTTCAACCCAGCTAGCACTTGGTCCATCTGACCAAGCAAACAGATGTAGTAAAGCCTTGAATGCATATTCTATGGTGACAGATAGTTCTTACTTCGGAAAAAACCCTATTTGGACTATTTATCTAGATATGTGTAATGAGTCGGAGTCTCTTGCTGCTTCATTTGTATGCGGTATCATGCTGATATATGGTTGCTTCTACTTTCAATTTATTAATGTGGGACAGATGATTTCACCCAACAATTTTAGCCGTTGTAGTTAATTTGTCTAGTCTCATCGATAAGATGAAGCTCTGAACAATGCGACGTTAGCTCGAGTAACATTCCCAATGTTGCACAATGCATCATTCTAAAGCCATTCATGCACTCAGGAATGGAGTACAAACTAGAATCAGCACTGAAGGAGGGTAGTCTGCCAGCTGATCATATATAAAATTGAAGAACTTGATGTACACATACCTCCATGACCTATTGAATATCGAACTCCCAGACTCCCCAGAATCCAACAACAAAACCAAGCCCCATACTGATGTAAAACCCCTTTCTTATACGCTCATCCTCATATCCCAAGGTCCGTGGATTTGTATCTTCTTTAGGACATGCCTTTTGAAGTGGACGTCCACACAGTTGAGAATTTCCTTCATAAGCTGTATCAAATGTTTGCAGCTGGGGGCCAATTGGAATTTCTCCAAACAAGTTATTATAGGATAGATCCAAGAAACTAAGCTGATATATCCGAGCAAGGCTGATCGGAATTCTTCCATCTAGCTGGTTGTTTGATAAATCCAGAGAGTCTAATGACTGCAGCTTTCCAATGTCTGGACTTATTTCTCCTGTAAGATAGTTTCTGGACAGATTTAATGAAATCAACCCGACAAGAATAGTGATTTCATTTGGGATATCTCCTGTTAATCTATTGCTTGAGAGATCAACTCTCTTTACCAGTCCCAGAGTGCTTTTGTATTTGGACATTGTTTCTTTCCAAATGAAAGATACTTCATTGTCATAATCACCAGAGAAACCAATTACATCACTAAAGCCAGAGAACCTGAATGTATTGTGGATGGTTAGACTTGTATATCCTTTTGTAGCCAAAGCAGTCAAATTGTTGAAGCATTTTGGTATACTTCCAGATAAATGGTTCACAGAGAAATCCAAAATTTGAATGTATGTTAGATGGCATATTTCTAATGGCATGCTTCCATTGAAGTGATTAGACCGTAGGATAATGACAACCAAATTTGACCCCCCTCCCCCCTCTTCCTCTTGCTTTGAATTGTCTGTCTTTATTTTTCTCAACTATTACGAAATGCAAACGCTACTGTTTTTGTAACACGATCGAGAATTCTTGAATTGTAGAATATAGAATAGATAATACATAAAAAAAGAACTGAAATTTCATTTTTATTAAGCCTCCACTTCATTTGGATCCAATGTTGATAATGCATAGTTGCATATCCAAACTTGATTTTGTTGGCATTTGCTAATTGGATCCGGCTTCTCTGCTTGGATTTTTTGTGCTTGGATTTGCTTGGATCCTTACAACAATTGGATTGAGTAAAGATGACATAGGTTATAAGTTGGTTGCATCATCTTTACTCAATCCAATGGATGTAAGGAATCCAAGCAAATCCAAGCACAAAAAATCCAAGTAGAGAAGCCAATTCCTTGCTAATTACGTGTCTGCATGTCGATCTAGTCCCTTCCCCGTAGTGAACTCATAGACCTAATTTCAAGTCAATCTGTCTCATAGTAACTCCGAGTGGCCTTAAGTACGTCAATTATAGTTCATGTAAATTATAGGAGACTCCTCACATTTACTACTGTTCTATAAATTATGAAATACAATACAAAAAGGATGGAATCAAGTATTAATTAATGAACTTAGAAAGAGATATCTCCTATAACTCTATTACTCTATGAAATCAGACAATTCTGATCGGGAAACCAATTGAAAAAACATGTACATTTTAGATCAGTTTGAATTTTAAATCGAAATTAAAGACACAATGATATTTTCTGTGCATATTGATCACTCTGATATTTTTACTGCAAAATTTTGTATTTTACATGTGTTGGGGAAATTACAAGAAAATAATAATTTCAAATAGAAAAGCTCGTTGGTAATTGGGGTTTAAGCGCGGGTATCTCGCTCTTTTTAAGAAGATTCAAGCTTTTTGCGGAATAAAATCAGTGCACCAGATATCTCTTCACTTATCCCCTCCAGGATACAACATCCCAATACAAGTTGAATGGTCACTCCACTCGGCACAAATCGGAGGAACCCAAAGCTCCACCAAGTAAACACATTTCTTTGGACGAATAAAGACACAAGACACTTATTGGGGAATTTCTGATCGAAAACAATGGGTGAATATTTTGTTTCTCCCTTGTGAACTTATCAACTTATATTTTTCCATCCAACAAATGGCTATATATATATATATATATATATATATATATATATATATATATAGATCGAGAGAGAGACTTATAGAACACACCCTATAATTAGAAGGATAGTAACCAACAGTAATAATTAAGTTACAAGGATTAAAACCAATTTAAAACAGAAATAAACGATGAGTTACACAAATAATTAAATAACAAATTGAATTTATTTTGGTTTTAAATTTAAATTAAAAATTAAAAATTTGAATGACACAATAACATGTGTGTGGTCTGCACTCTGCAATGAGACCGGCCATGTTTATTTGCTGGTAATGCTAACTACGCGAGCCAGGTTTGTAGTCATAACTCCGATTATGATACTAATGATCTCAAAATGGAAGAGGCTAGGGAGCTGTTATTGGCAGATTATTATTAGTGTCCTTTGTGTCCTCCATGGGTTGGCTTAGGGCTTATGCCTTTGCATGCCTGGTCCAACTTTGGTCTTATGCCTTTGCTTGCCTGGTCCAACTTTGGTCTTATGCCTTTGCATGCCTGGTCCAACTTTGGGTCCTTCGTCACCAGCACCTGATCCTTTGGCGGGTTTGGATGGTTCGTCGTTGTCCTTGTGCTTCTTGCCATGACTTGGCTTGGGTGCTGCAGCTCCCTTGGGGGATTCTGACTCGTCCTCGGGCCCTTCTGGTTTTGGTGTTTTTCCTCCTTTGTCCACTTCATGTTTTGCTGCTTTCTCAGCTGCAACCCCAGCAATAGCAATGAAGAGGAGAGCAAGAACAATCATTTCGCGGCGTGCCATGTTGTGTTTATCTGAAAGGAATGTGGAATAATATGCGTTGCTGAATTGTGGGAAGGAAAGGGAATGTGATTTATAATGCTCTAGGGGATCGAAGGATGAGGGAACCTGTGGTTAGTTTACAAGATCTATTGTTAGAAAATAGATGAGGACCTCTCGTGTTCGTCAAAACTAATATCAAGTCCCTGAAATTCATTTTAAGAAATTATATAGATCTTTTGAGTCTAGCTATTTTTGAAACTGAAACTTTAACTAGGAAAAGTGTTGGAAAAATGGGTTAAAAACCCTTTTTGAAACCAAATTTAAATAGATTAATTAAAGTGTGTTACACTTATAGTTAATGAGAATTGAACTTGGATTTGTATTCTTCATTATGAAGACTACAATATTATGTGTTCATATGACAAATTTGGTTTTGGGATGAATGAAAAATTGTCATCCAAAGTTGGCTATTGAAAAAGGGAAATGGTAAGAGTCAAGTGACTCTTCAGTTGCTACTAGAAAATTTTTGATATTCTAGTAACATATGATGTAATGTGTATTATGAACATTGAGTGGGATGTTCATGACCATTGAGTGAGATGTTCATGACCATTGAGTTCCCTATATTGATGATTGATCTTAATAGCCTTGGCCATTCCTCACACTATAAAAAAGGCCTCCTATTCCATAGTTTAATACACCAATACCGAGACCAACACACCAACACAACATCGAGAGTATTCAATTTTCTGCTCTTGTGCTCTTGTTTTATTCTGGTGATAGATGGAAGGTACTAGCAGTTCGTAGGTGTTCTTGTAGCAGTGCAGCCACAAGAACTCGAAAGGTCGTTGTATCCTGGGAGACGAACGCCAAAAAGGCCTTTTGCACCGATAGAGGCGGTGTAATTGTCTTAAGGAAAGTGTGTGATACACACGACTCGACTTCAATTAATTCGATTTTTCTTATCATTTTAATATCCGTCGGTAGCTGTTGGCATTCTTTATTTATAATTATTATTTTAATTATAAATTAATTTTGGGTAATCATATTTGCAAAATCATAAACCTCCTCCTATGATTACAGCTTAAGACAATTATTGACCATGTGATTTTGCTTATATGATCCGTCGGATTATTGGTTGCCTAAACGGATTTAAGGTTATGGTTGCCTAAACGGATTTAAGGTTCTGGTTGTCTAAACGGATTTAAGATTCTTTCGAAGCTTGTTGTTGCCTTATGGAACGGTTTTAAGGTTCTTTCGAAGCTTGTTGTTGCCTTATGTAATGGTTGCCTAAATGGATTTAAGGTTCTTTCGAAGCTTGTTGTTGCCTTATGTAATGATTGCCTAAATGGATTTAAGGTTCTTTCGAAGCTTGTTGTTGCCTTATGGAATGGCTGCCTCAACGGAATTAGTCGCATATACGGATATTGTTGCCTTACGGAATTCGTAGCTTACGTATACATTGAATTGAGAAATAAGTGATTATATTAATTAACACTTATAGGTGTGTTTTCAGAATTGAAAAAATTGCTGAAACAACCAAAGAGTCAATCAAGGTGCCAACCGGATGTGATTGACTAATACCTGTCCTACCAAATGGTTGCTTAAACAAAATTGGTTGCCTGTATACTTGTCTTACGAAATTGGTTGCATGTATACCTGTCCTACGGAATGGTTGCCTAAACCGGAATTGGTTGCATGTATACTTGTCTTACGGAATGGTTGCCTATACGGATATTATTGTCTTACGGAATTTGTAGGTTACACATTGAATTAAGAAATAAGTGATTATATTAATTATCACTTATGGGTATGTTTTCGGAATTGAAAAAATTACTGAAACAACCAAGAGTCGATTAAGATGCCGACCATGGATGTGATTGTCTGGATACATGTCTCAGTCTCACAAAGAGAAAAATCTGAGAAATTGAATGGGCTTCACTTGATGCACTTGTTGAAAATATGTCCAACGAATAGAGCATGGATGAAGTCAATGATTATGACTGTGGAATAAAAGACTTAGAGCTGTGGTATGACCAAGCCAAGTTTATAAAATAAAATAGGACCATGAGTGGTGGATTATTTAATTCTTGTAAATGACATTTGTCCAAGAATGAATAAAGTTTCTTTTCACCAATATGGTTGAGCCATCCAAATATATGGCATGATAGACCAAGATATATGATAATTATGGTGCTCTATGTAGACTAATTAACATTGACAAGGGTCAAAGTATGCTTTAAAAGCAAGTGGATATGTAATGGCATGCTTATTGTTTGAATGCAATAATAAGATGATTAAATCCACTAGAGATATGTTAAATTTCATATTTGACATGAAAAATATTGATATTGCTTATGTGAGCAAGTCAAAGAGACACACGAGTAATATTTGAGTTGTGTTGTCCTAGAAGGATACTGAGATGAAAAATGGATATCTAACACGATAGTCTAGCGGTTATGTGTTCACACTAAAAGGTGGAACAGTGATATGGAAATCCTCTAAACAAACCATTATAATTAGATCCATAATAAAGTTTGAGTTTGTGGTACCAGACAAATGTGGGGAAGAAGCACAATGGTTACACAAATTCCTTGAGGATATTCCAAAATAGACAAAAACTTGTGTCTGCAATTTGCATGCATTGTGACAATCAATCTGCAATCAGCAGGGCACAAAGTAATGGTAAGTCTAGACACATCTTTTGAGGACATAATACTAATTGACTACTCTCTATTGGAGTTATCTTGATTGACTATGTGAAGTCAAAAGATAATATTGTGAATCCGCTAACCAAATGGTTAACTAGAGAGTTAGTTAATAAATCATCAAGAGGAATGGGACTAAAGCCCATGAATTAAAAAAATCTTTATAGTGGATACCCAACCTAGCTGACTGGAGATCCCAAGATCTAGGTTCAAAGGGACAACTAAATTGTAGAGATAATGTCGGATCACTGTGGGGAGTTTTCCCAGGTCCATTCCTATGATGAAAAACAGTGATGTCCGTAAAGAATGAGGTTAAGCTAAAGCTTTTAATGATTCTTATGCGTCGGGAAATCCGAGCGGAGTAATGCGGGTTACTCTTAATTAAGAGATCACCTATGTAAGAGAGAAGTGGGGCCGCTTCTAAGGGAATTGTTGGGGCACAATTCTTATCAAACTCTTACAAAACCAGGCGTGTGTCCAGGGCCAAAACGGGCACAATAGTGAGAACTGCAATGTACCAGGAAGACTCCTGTGTGAGGTATGTTATCAGTTACACAAAATAACGAATAGTTCAAGGACATCGCGTCTACTGTTTAGTTAGTAACGTAATCATACTTTCACAAGAGAAGGTTCAAAGGGTAAAACCTACCTATCCTATGCAGGTTTCGACCATAGAAATCTATCACCAATTCTATCGAGTCTTTGGTGGCCAATTTTATTCATGTGGGGAATTGTTGGAAAAATGGGTTAAAAACCATTTTTGAAACCAAATTTAAATAGATTAATTAAAGTGTGCTACACTTATAGTTAATGAGAATTGAACTTGGATTTGTATTCTTCATTATGAAGACTACAATATTATGTGTTCATATGACAAATTTGGTTTTGGGATGAATGAAAAATTGTCATCCAAAGTTGGCTATTGAAAAAGGGAAATGGTAAGAGTCAAGTGACTCTTCAGTTGCTACTAGAAAATTTTTGATATTCTAGTAACATATGATGTAATGTGTATTATGAACATTGAGTGGGATGTTCATGGCCATTGAGTGAGATGTTCATGACCATTGAGTTCCCTATATTGATGATTGATCTTAATAGCCTTGGCCATTCCTCACACTATAAAAAGGGCCTCTTATTCCATAGTTTAATACACCAATATCGAGACCAACACACCAACACAACATCGAGAGTATTCAATTTTGTGCTCTTGTGCTCTTGTTTTATTCTGGTGATAGATGGAAGGTACTAGCAGTTCGTAGGTGTTCTTGTAGCAGTGCAGCCACAAGAACTCGAAAGGTCGTTGTATCCTGGGAGACGAACGCCAAAAAGGCCTTTTGCACCGATAGAGGCGGCGCAATTGTCTTAAGGAAAGTGTGTGATACACACGACTCGACTTCAATTAATTCGATTTTCCTTATCATTTTAATATCCGTCGGTAGCCGTTGGCATTTTTTATTTATAATTATTATTTTAATTATAAATTAATTTTGGGTAATCATATTTGCAAAATCATAAACCCCTCCTTTGTTTACAAAAAGTTCAATATTATATTGGCATGGCACTAATCTATGCCTAAACATCTTTTCAAGTATAGAAGTGAGGGCAAATTCTATGTCATATGTAAGAGCACAGAATTTGTCTGTGCGCATTTTAATCATCAAATTAAGAAATAGCATCTAAAGAATCTTGCATTAATTTCTCTGGCAAACTTTTGTTAAGGGCTATGTTAATGAGACTGTGTTAATGTATGAAACCCATTGATTCAAGGAATTATATAACTCCATACACAAAGAAATAAACATTATCAAATTTTCTCATAGAGTACGACGATCCACATCTTTTTTTCTCTTTTTTTTCACAGTTTAACTTATCTTGATGAAAGAAGAGAAGATTCAGACTATTAACTCTACTGGTTTCACAAATTGCAATAAATGAAAGCCAGAGCGATTGTAATTCACAAAAACTCATTACAAGTAGTCCAGTATTAATCTGAATATCGAAACTCAACTGAGAAAAGAGAGGTTCTTGATTTATTTGGAACTTGACTGGGAAGGATTGGACAATTTTCGTTTCCTAAAAGAAAGAGCAAGCAGAGGGAGAAAGGGAGAATTTACATGCATATCAAGACGAATCAAACCCATATTGAATAGCAAAATCTTACACCCAGATCACACTGAGCAGAGCGAAGGAAGTTTTTGGCGTGGGGGCGGGAGAGTGGATTTGAGTATTTACTGAGTATATCCCCGCAAGGTCGGCTTAAGATTTTAGAGAGGCCACACATCAATTTGCTATAGTGTCACTCTACAGAACAAACACGCAGAGCAACCACTAAATCCATCCTCATCCAAACAGGCAGAGTATATCCCCACGGGTAAATTGTCCAGATAGGTAGTCTTGCAGCTTGACAGTGTTTGAATGAAAATGGAGTCGGTGGTTGTTTGGAATAGATGGACTGTTGTTTTGATAAAGAATAAGAATGACGAATGGTGAAATCGTAAATAAATGTAAAATAGGTACAAAATCTTGAAAAATTCTTTCAAATAACAGTGTCATTGTAGACATTTTAGTGTATTGTAAATAAATGTGCAGGTATAAGCCATTTTTGGTGATTATTCAAGGTCACATATATACGTTTTAAAGCTAGTATATTTACTAGCTAGGAGTATATATATGGTGCTCTGACCACTAGGCTAACCACATCTAAGTGGAATTCTTCTTTCTCTTTCACGATTGAAACATGGGACTGCATGTCTGTATCAATATGATCTCTTATTATTTACGTTTAATTAATTAACAAGGCTCACTGATCATTAATTAGGTCTATGCATGAGAATCAGTAGTAATGGAGAAAAAAAAAACAACTAAAAAATGGAGAAGCGCCACAACTATCTGGCTTTCTCAGTCTATGATGATTTTAGCTCTTGATGAGCCTGGTTAGATCATCAGTGGGATAATCTTCATCATATCCAACATCTGGTCCTTCGGCTATATCGCTGTTAGGGGAGGCAGCGGTAGGGGAGTCAGCGGAGTCGCTGCCTGGGCCAGAAGCAATGCCATCGCTGCTGTCTCCGGTTCCAGGGGAAGGCGGAGATGACACTGGGGAGGAAGCCTGGCCTTCGCTTGGGGATGGGGCTTCCGACGGTGATGAGGATGGAGGGGAAGGTGGTGGTGAACTTGATTGTCCGTCATCTTCCTCCTGTGATGTAACCCCAACTATGGCAAGAAAGAGGAGAGCAAGCACAACTACCGGACGTGCCATCTTGATTTCTTTGTTTCTTTGCTGTTGGTTATGAATTTGATAAGTAATTGTTGAACTTAAAATCGTTTTATTTTGTGGTGCTTTATATATAGACAACAAACAAAGGACGTAAAATTGTTTTTGTTGGTTCGGGCGGGGTTTGCGGGTAATGATCGGATGTGTTAGAAGAACACTATTATGAGAAAGAAACAAGGACCATTCGTTTTGTTTTTGTTCGTCGGATTTGGAGGAGACTCGTTTCAAACTTTCTTCTAGAGATCGATAATTGTGTCTTTGTATTATTGAGTGCTTGTATATAATGCGAACCATATGGATGATACGTACACATATATACATGTAATGTTTTGAAACAATTAATTTGCTAGCATATCATGGAAGTCTATGTTCCAGAATAGATATGTATCCCCTTTCCTTATTGATTTCGCAGAGCTACAAATATAGAGCTACAAATATAGAACAAAATGAAACCCTACCAGCAAGACACTACAAGGAAAAAAACCTTAGGCGACGAAACTTAAAAAAATTCCTCGCCTAAGACAGCTTAAACGACGAAAAAAAGTTCCTCACCTAAGAAAAATTTTTCGTCGTCTAAGAACAGTCTTAGACGACGAATTACACTTTTCGTGGTCTAAGACAAAAAATTGCCGACGAAAAAAATTTTCGTCGTCCCTGCATTATCTTAGACCACGAAAACAAAAAATCGTCGCCTAAGATTTTTACTTAGGAGACGAAATATCAAAATTCGTCTCCTAAGAAAAAATCTTAGACGACGAAATTTTTTTTCGTGGTCTAAGAAGTAAAGGGGACGACGATAATTTTTTTCGTCGGCCTGTTTTGTTCTTAGACGACGAAAAATAATTTCGTCGCCTAAGATCAAAACTTAGGCCACGAAAAAAAAATTTCGTCGCCTAAGTTTTGATCTTAGGCGACGAAAAATTAATTTTCGTCGTCTAAGTAAATCCAGACTATAAATCCTGCACTCATTTTTCCGATCGGGAGCAGAGACCATTTTTCCCCAAAAACCAAAATTTTTTTCTTTCCCTCAAATTTTCCACTGATTTTCATTCTTGGATGTGAAAAGCTTCAAATCGGGTCTTCCTAAGCCTTCTCCACTACTACCCATTGATTTTTAACTTGGTATGATCTCTTTATTCATCTTTTTCAACTATAATTTCAATTTTTCCATTGAAATATTTCATTTTTGAGGTAGAGAATTATAGAAATATATATTGTTGTGTGTGTATATTGTGAGGTGATAGCTAGTATATATGTTGCTTTTGTTGATCCATACCTATATATACTCAATTAAATTGTTGGATTTTGTGAAATTAGTGAATTATATATATTAATTATATATTTTAATAATGCTTTAATTAATAATTATAATTATTTGACGAAAATCATTGTTATATGATTTATAATTAGCGGTGATATACATGCATTTATATATATCCCTAGAAATCCCGTTCGAGAATCATGGAGAGATTCTTGAATTGTCCCATTTTTGGACAGTTTGGGGGCAGAGGACATTGTTTCACAGTTTGTATAGGTCTTGTGTATTCGTTTGCGGTCGTGGGTATATATTTCGACGAGGTCTCCCATCACTGTTCCTCGAGTGCATACTAGGTGTATAGATATTCGTGCACTTGAGGAACTGTGGGGAGATGCTGCCGAAATTTTCCCACGACTGAAAACGAATACACAAGATCTACAAACTGTGAAACAAAGTCTTGTGCTCCTGAATGGGATTATTAGGACCCTAACCGGAGGCATAAGGTCGAGAAAAAACATGCATATAAATTGTTTATTTGTTAATTTGTGATTATTTATTGTTTGTCTTATATTAATTAATATATATAACAGGTGATCGATGGATAGAGATAGGAGTTGGATGCAGTACCCAAGACAGAGCGAAGAATACCATGAAGGAGTAGGAATTTTTATAAATTTTGTACGTGAACATGGTGGAGGAAAGAAAACACACAGGTGTCCCTGCTTAAGTTGTATGAATACTAAGCGCAAGACGATCGGCCGAATCTACGATCACCTGTGTAACAGAGGTATTATGCAGAATTATACAACATGGACTAAACACGGGGAAGCAGATTATGAACCTACGGTTGCCGAAATCCAGGCTGGATACCATGACCGAACAACTGCTGGTGGTTTCGAGCCTTATACTGACCCGGCGATGAACATTCTACATGACATTTTTCCTACTTTTGCTCCAGTACGCGAGGAAGAGGAATTCCAAGAGGCAGTTTTTGAGGATGGCACAACTCCTCTTGTTGACAGTGCTGATTATGATAAGTATACCAGACTACTTGCTCAAGTGCAGATCCCATTATTCGAGGGTAGTCCTCACACTGTTTTAGAGACCATCATCTCACAGACGCAGTTGAAAGTCAAGAGTAGGTGGACAAATGACTCTTTTGATAGTCTTTTAAAACAGTTTAAGGAACACCTTCCACAACCTAACTATCTACCTGATAGTTATTACACGCTACATAAGATATTGGGCGATCTCGGTCTCAGTTATAACAAAATCCACGCCTGCAAGAACAATTGTGTTTTGTTTTACAAAGAGAAAGCCGAGCTTGATGAATGTCCCATATGCCACGCGTGGAGGTGGGAGCAAGGCACAGTTAAGGAAAACAGTGTTCCTGTGAAGGTACTTCGTCATTTCCCTTTAATTCCTAGATTGAAGCGTCTTTACATGTCTTTACACACAGCAAAAGAAATGAGATGGCATGGAGAGAGAAGGACAGATGATGATACTCTCAGACACCCTGCAGATGGCGAGGCGTGGAAGTCCTTTGACAGATTATTCCCTGATTTTGCAAGAGATGTTAGAAATGTCAGACTCGGCCTTGCCTCAGATGGATTCAATCCCCATGGAAATATGAGTTTGAGTCATAGTACATGGCCTGTTATTCTTGTGCCGTACAACCTGCCTCCTTGGATGTGTATGAAGAAGGAATTTAGTATGATGTCTCTGTTAATTCCCGGCCCAAGGTCTCCAGGAAAGTGTTTGGATGTGTATCTGCAACCTTTGATCGACGAGCTGTTAGACTTATGGGAAAATGGAGTTCTTACTTTTGACAGGCACAGTGGAAGATCATTTATGATGAGAGCAATACTGCTGTTTACCATAAGTGATTTTCCTGGTTATGGGATGTTGTCGTCTCAGGCGACTAAAGGTTATAAAGCTTGTCCTGTTTGCTTGAACGAAGTCCATTCTGTTTGGTGCGCTGGGAAGGTGTGTTACTTGGGTCACCGTAGATGGCTTCCAGCTGACCACCAGTGGCGATTTCATGATCTAGCATTTGATAAAACAGTAGAGCTTCGTCCTAAACCCCGTCCCTGGAGCGGTGATGAAATTTTGGAGAAGCTGAACTCTTTCGATTTCGGGGTGTTGAGCGGTGATTTATCTATACCAGTTCCGGAACGCCCTGACGAGTACAAGTGTTTTACACACAAGAGTAGATTCTATGATTTGCCTTACTGGTCGAAATCCATTCTTAGACACACCCTAGATGTCATGCACATAGAGAAGGGAGTAAGTGACAGCATTGTGGGAACAATTCTTGATATCAAAGGAAAGAGTAAGGACACTTTGAAAGCACGTCAGTATTTGAAGGAGAATGGATTACGAGAACACTTGTGGCCAGTGAAGACGGCGTCAGGGACTTTCATACCTGTTGCACCTTACACAGTTAAACCGGCTTTCAAGAAGCAGATTTTCGTATGGTTTAAAGGAGTACAGTATCCTCATGGGTATGCAGGAAATATATCTCGGTGTATTAACTTGGGGCTTAATACGTTTAACGGATTGAAGAGCCACGACTGTCATGTATTGCTACAACGTCTTATTCCAGTGGTTATCCGACCCTATTTGCATCCAGATGTGGTCGAACCTATAATAGCCTTGTGTAGGTTCTTTCAGAAGTTATGCGCTAAAGAGCTGAAGAAGTCAGATGTTCTCATTCTCAAAGAAGACATCATCTACATTTTGTGCAAATTGGAAAGGATTTTCCCCCCTGCTTTCTTCGACAGTATGATTCATCTGATGATCCATCTTCCAGATCAAGCACTGCTTACTGGTCCTGTTCATTGCACCTGGATGTATCCGCAAGAAAGGTACTATTTATTATTCGTATTTCCCCATTCATTATAATATTCTCTTGTATATATACTTCACTAATAACTGTACGTGTAATTTCAGACAACTGTTTCAATACAAAAAGTTATGTAAAAGCAAGAGTCACCCTGAAGGATCGATAGCGGAGTCGTACATTACACATGAATGTGTAACATACTGCAACTTATATCTCCGTAACAGTGACGAAAACATTGCAGAGTCTTCTACAGCAGCCTCTACAGTACCAGTTCCGAAACTTTCCGTCCTTTCAAGTGTTGTACGTCCGTTTGGTAATTTACCAACTTCAGAAAGACTGACAGATGCTGAGCTAATTGAAGCTCATTGGTGCGTACTACAACACTGTGACGAAGCACAATATTTCATGGGTGAGCATTTGAAGCTGATTGAAGCAAATCGTCGAGACCGAAGGCCGAAAGAGACGCACAAAAGAACATTTCCTGTTTACTTTCGCAAATGGGTACGTCACAATATTTTGTATGTTACAATATCTCCATTTCAATATTAGTATTCTAGCTAGTCAGTTCAATTTAAATAATAAGTTATCACAATATGACAGGTGGAAAATCTCCAAATACAGAACAGTGATTGGTACTCGTCCGAATTGCACCATTTGGCTAGAATGCCAATTTCCCACAGGGTGCGCGCGATGTGTTTTGTCAATGGCGTCAAGTTCGTGACACTTCAACGAGATGTGAACCGCAGAACGCAAAATTGCGGGGTCATGGTAGATGGTGACAACTTCACCTACTATGGAGTGCTACTGGCCGTTGTCGAACTAGTATATGGAAATATGCTCGTTGTCTTGTTCAAGTGTAGATGGTTTAACACTAATCAAAGTGTTCCTGGGAGTACAAAGATGGATTACGGCATGTTATCGGTGAATACAAACACAAGTTGGTATGAAAATGAGCCCTTCATTCTTGCTAGCATGGCAAAACAAGTATTTTATCTCGATGATCCTTAGGCAGGTGGATTTTGGAAAGTGGTTAACCCGATGTCACATAGGAATATATGGAGTGCGTCTACAGTTGAAGGGGGTGAAGAACATGATGATGAAGATGACGGCGACACTGATGAACCATATCAAGAACATTCGGCTTCTCAAATCCCTAATGCAGAGGCTATTCGCGACAACAACCGCTTACATTTCGTTACTTCTGATGAATTCATTGCAGTCCCAAATGCATCTACATCTCAAAACATAGCCAATCAAAACTTCATTAATGACGAAGATGATGAGGAATCAGACGATGATGAGGAAACATACGACGATGACGATTCCAATGATGGCTTAACTGATACGATTGAAGATGCAGACGATACAGACGATGACGATTATGATGGAGAACCATGATCAGATTTAAATTATGTTTTTAAATTCAATAAATTTGTTTTTGATGTATAATTAAAAATACATGAATGGTGTGTACGTACGTACAGAACCTTCAACTGTGTTCTGTGTTAATTATTATGTTGGATTACAATTTCGTCAAGAAAATTAAAATGGGCACAATTGCGATATTTGGGGTCTTTCGTCGACCAAATGCACCTATATGAACATGGCCGAAAATGCCATCATTAAAAAGTCAATTTTTATAAAAAAAATTGTCACTTAGTCGACGAAATTATAAGTTTCGTCGTCTAAGTATTTACGTAGTCGACGAAAACCTTATTTTCGTCGTCTAAGTATTTTCTTAGACGACGAAACTTATAATTTCGTCGACTAAGTGTCTATTTTTTTTTTTAAAATTGACTTTTTAATGTTCCACACAATAAATTTTGGGAAAATTTTAACTAAGCTTAGTCGACGAAACAGTCTTTTTCGTCGTCTAAGTAAACACTTAGACGACGAAAAAGTGTGTTTCGTCGACTAAGTGTTAATTATTTTTTAAAATTTGGCTTTATTTTCCGCCAATAAATTTGGCAAAAATTTGAACTGGTCTTAATCGACGAAAACTTAAGTTTCGTCGTCTTAGTTTTTACTTAGGCGACGAAAATATCATTTTCGTCGTTTAAGACTTTACTTAGCCGACGAAACATACTTTTTCGTCGACTAAGTGTAAATTGTTTTTAATATTTTGGCGGACTGATTTGAATTAATTGAAAATTTGGGAATACACTTAGACGACGAAACTTATTTTTCGTCGTCTAAGTTTTTACTTAGCCGACGAAAATATCATTTTCGTCGTTTAAGACTTTACTTAGTCGACGAAAATTAAGTTTTCGTCGCCTAAGTGAAGTAAATATACCCGAGAATCCCTAATTCACAGATCTGTTTCGTTCCATCCCCTCTCCGATCCTCTCCCCACCTCCCCACCTCCACCGGCCTCCCTCTCCTCTCCCCTGCTCGGCCCTCCCCCTGCTCGGCCCTCCCCCTGCTCGGCCTCCCTCTCCTCTCCCCACCTCCCCCCCTCACCGGCCTCCCTCTCCGATCCTCTCCCCACCTCCCCACCTCCACCGGCCTCCCTCTCCTCTCCCCACCTCCACCGGCCTCCCCACCTCCACCGGCCTCCCTCTCCTCTCCCCACCTCCCCCCCTCACCGGCCTCCCTCTCCGATCCTCTCCCCACCTCCCCACCTCCACCGGCCTCCCCACCTCCACCGGCCTCCATCTCCTCTCCCCACCTCCCCACCTCCACCGGCCTCCCTCTCCTCTCCCCACCTCCACCGGCCTCCCCACCTCCACCGGCCTCCATCTCCTCTCCCCACCTCCCCACCTCCACCGGCCTCCCTCTCCTCTCCCCTGCTCGGCCCTCCCCCTGCTCGGCCTCCTCCCCCTGCTCGGCCCTCCCCCTGCTCGGCCCTCCCCCTGCTCGGCCTCCTCCCCCTGCTCGGCCCTCCCCCTGCTCGGCCTCCTCCCCCTGCTCGGCCCTCCCCCTGCTCGGCCTCCTCCCCCTGCTCGGCCAGCCTCCAATCGGGTATGTTAAACCCATCACTAATTATGTTTGTCTTAATTCATATTGGTATAGGAAAATTTAGATTTGATTTATTTTGATATAAGAATTGGTATATGTGGATAATATGGATGGATTGATTGATTGATTTTGTGCTTGGTATAAGAATTGGAATTGGAATTGGAATTGGAATTGGAATTGTTGTTGTTTGTTGGTGAGATGGGTTAATCTGTGTGTATTGTAGCTATTGTTGTATTTTTGGCTTGGAGAAGGTTGTGATGGCTGAGGAGGTGGTTTTCTTTTTGTGTAGTTTGTGTGATGAGATTTTAGGAGGGTTTGGTATTCGAATCTGTGATGAGCTTTCGGTGTAACTTGTGATGAGCTTTTATTGGTTTTACTTGGATGAATTAGTGTAGTGCATGCGATTGTTTTTAGGTTTGGGAGTTCGTTTCTGATGTGTGTTTACATTTCATGGTGTAGTGTTATACTTTGTTAGTACCTGGAAAGTTAACCAAGGTTTTTGGTGGTATGGTTTGCTTGTTAGTTGCTATTCTCATTAGATTGGGATCAATAAGGCTGTCTGTATGTGAGTGAAATACATTTCCTCTATATTGGTTTCAAATACCTTAATCAACCTTCAATTGTTTAACCATGTTCAAAGCATGGTGTTAGGAAGTGATTAAAATGGTTTATTTAGTTTCAAAAGCAAAATCTTTCTCATTGGTTCATCATCAGAATTTTGAAAGGTGACATCTGATTATACATGCATAGTTTTGTAAAATGATTTTTCCTGTACAATGGGGTCATAATTTCTTAATCATTTCAACTTTGTGTTTCTTTACAGGAAAAATATGCCGCCGACTCAGGGATTTCTGAAGAAGAAGAGGCAGGAGTTATTTGACCGCTTCTACAAGTCAAATAACTCTGAAGGGAGTGGTTCGCGGCCACCTACGGAATCGTCTGCGAACGTATCATCACCTCCCCCTCCGCCCCCGTTGGAGGATACTGCATCCCCTTTAGTAGCAGACACCGCACCTGACGTCGACGACAGCGATGGTGATTGTGAGATCAGCTGTCGGCGCACATTTCGTCCTCGGCCTGATGGAGGTAAACATAATCCAACACTTTCAATTAAGTCATTTAGTTATAAATGAGTGTTATTACTTTCTAATTAAATTGTTATTGTTTTGGCAGCACCTCCTCCCAAACACAAACGAGGGTTGGTAAAAGGCTTGAAGGCCTACACGTCTTGGGTGCAGCACGGAGAGAAGGTGAAGATCGTCATGGATGATGAGTTCTTGCACGGACCGCAGACCAGTGCACTGAACAGTTGGCTGACTCATGATATCGGGCATATCATTCGGGACAGCATTCCCATGACTGCTGCAAGTTGGTGGGATCTGGAGGAGGATGATCAGCTGAAGCTCAAAAATGAACTCGACGTAAGTTAACTACAATTTTGATATTTTAATTATCTATAAGCTTCCATATTAATTCTAATTTTTTTGTAATAGCTTGTTTATGACATCCCTTGGGATGATAAGAAGATGGTCAAGTGGGTTTACAAGCATGCCGCCAAGACCTTCACAGCCTTCAAGAGCAAGCTCAACAGGCTTAGGATTGCCAATCCTGGGAAAATTCCGAAAGAGTTCAAAGATAGGCAGGAGGAGTGGTCTTGGCTGCTTCACCACTTCGAGAGCGATGAGTTTCAGGTATATAATTTTGTAATAGTAGTATGTGCTTTCAAATGTTAACATTTTTCATTTTAGTTTTATTTCAATGCTAACTATTTGTCTCATATTTAATCATATTTCTACAGAGACGATCGACCGCCAACGCCCTCAACCGGGGGAAGAAGACGTTACACCATCGGTCCGGTTCAAAGCCGTTCATCTACGGGGCGCACGAATTGAAGCAAAAAGGTGAACTATTCCCCTTGGTGAAGAATTATGAGATGGTGTACCCTCCTGAGCACCCAGAGGCGGCAGAAAATATAGTAAGTTTCTCTTATCCTATAACTAGACATGGCATTATGTTTGGATTATGTTTAACCGTTGTGGTTTGATGAATAATATCTGCCGATTATGTTTGGATTATTTACAATGCATTATTCATATGCATGTTACTTGCTTGGTCTTTGCAGCGCCGTATCAATGCCGAGCTCGAGAGGGTGATGACCACTGTGAGGCAGGAGCACCCCGACGTTCCGGAGGATCTGATCTACAACTATTTTGACGAGCCGACTCAAGCCCGAGTGCTTGTCAGCGCACTGGGACCGCGAAACAGCGGTGAGATCCGGGGGTTAGGAGGAGTCACTTTCGGTGTCGGCTCCCAATCATCGCAAGGGGAAAATTCCACCGGACGCAGTCGGTCGTCAAATGGGGAGCGTGTGAGACGACTGGAGGAGGAGACCCGACAGCGTATAGCTCTTGCAGAGGAGGAGGCCCGAGAGCGTATCAGACTTGCAGAGGAGGAGGCCCGAGAGCGTATCAGACTTGCAGAGGAGCAGACACGATTGGTAACTGAGCGTCTTAGCTGGTTGGAGCAAGAGTTCCAGTCGTTTAGGAACCGACCACAGTAGCTTGCAGGCTCCTCACTCTCCCTATCTACGTACGATATTGTTTGATGTGTAATATTTTTATTGAACAAATGTATGAATTTATATTATTGTACGATGTTATTCGGTATTGTACGATATTATTCGGTATTTAATTTTTATCGATACTTTTTTTAATATATTTGAATATTCAGTATCCGAAATTTTTTTTTTTTAAATTTAATACATGCTTAGTCGACGAAACTAAATTTTTTCGTCGCCTAAGATGTATACTAAGTCGACGAAATTATTTTTTCGTGGACTAAGATATTTACTTAAGCCACGAAAAATAATAATTTCGTCGCCTAAGATAAACTCTTAGGCCACGAAAAAATATTATTTCGCGGCTTAAGTAAAAATCTAAGACCACGAAATAAAATATTCCGTCGACTTAGTATGAAGCTTAGGAGACGAAAAAATATAGTTTCGTCGACTAAGTTTCCATCTTAGGCCACGAAATACTTTATCTTTCGTCGCCTAAACTAAAAACTTAGACCACGAAAATGTTGAGTTTCGTGGTCTAAGTCATTATCTTAGGCCACGAAATTTCTTTTTCGTCGTCTAAGCCATAGTTTAGCCGACGAAAAAATTCGTCGTCTCAGAATTTTTTTCGTCACCATTTTTCTTAGACGACGAAATTTTTTCGTCTTCTAAGAATTATCTTAGTCGACGAAATTGTGTTATTTTCGTCGTCTAAGTATTTAGCCCACAAACTTTAGACGACGAAACTTAGGCGACAAAATTTTCGTCACCAAAAAACTTAGTCGACGAAAATCCATCTTAGGTGACGAAAAATTTTCGTCGCCTAAGATATTCAGTGTTGTAGTGAGAGCAACCTACAACATTCTCCGACCTCTTCAGATTTCCTAGAAGATGATAATTTTCTCTCTCTATCAACTTCAAAGACTTGAAGGGAGAGTACTACATTTCTCTGCAGGTATAAACTGTACGTACGACTTCTCTCTCTCTTATATATTCAATCTCTGTCTCTACCGATAGCATGCTTGTATATTATACTAACACTAGCTGATCTCTCTTGCGTACTGTGCATAGTTTCAAGTGTGTGACTAGTATACGTTCGTGGCGTCCAACACTGATTCCATCATGATCATCAAGGTGGTCGAGTACTGAAGATTATTGATTAATCAGTACCTTACCGGAGGCAATCGACCCCCGTGCACAGTAACTTTGACGCGTTCGCCTGATTGAGAGGGAGACTTATCATTTCTTCATGCATGCTTGAATAGACTGAGGATTTCAAAAGCGCGCAGAACTCCATACAGGCCAGTTTGATCCCAATAATCCATGGCTCGGCAACACTACACTTGGAAATTGCCACACGAGAGGAGAAGCTAGACACGTCCTTCCATTCCATGAATCTTGTCATCTACATACTACATAGTTAACACCCATAGGTATGCATATATGTACGTGTCATGTGTGGTTCATATCACTTCATTTTCACTTGGATTTTGGCGCATTTGAAACTCTTTCATACAAATACTTTTGTTTGCGATTGTGGGAAAATGAGAAACAAAAACAAAAAGATTAAAATATTTTTTTTATTGTGAAATAAGGAATACACATTTGTAAACACAAGTAATTAATATAAGTTTGGAACGGGGTGTGCTTTATAAACATTGGAAAAATTGGATCCAAAGAGATAGATACACTATTCATCTATGTAATTAAATTGTTACTATATATCGACAAATTGATCGATATAGAATACATAATATATCTATCCGATCACTTGATGAATTATTGTTTGACACTACAATATAAGCTATGCATTGCAAAATGCGTTACGGACCTACTACCAACTTGTTTGATAAATAATAATGCTATAGTAATACAAAGTCAATATAAGCTCCACATTCTATGTGGAAATTTCCATGAAGTGCAAGGGCGTGCAAACTAAATTTCTGAAAAGGCGAATGAAATAATCTTGTTATATCTTGGACCATTCATTGCCACAAAAATAGTCAAGTTAGGTTATCCTGCAAATGAGGAAGGAGGCTAATATCAAAGACGAGCAAAGGGGTCGGTTAGTTTCACAGTTCATTCCATTTGTTTTTGGACTGATTATTTCTCATACATCAAACTAAATTCTTCGTTAAATTTGCATATACTCTAGTATCATCTAATCCAACCTTAAGCGAAGAATACTCCTCACAGTTTGGACCAACCTAACAAAAAATGAGATAACTACTTAGCTAGAATTACCTGACTAAAACATGAAGGAAAGCCAGCATGAGATTTAGGAGGACTAAATCCAAGCAATGAAAAATGTAAAATCACCATGATATTTGACTAGGAATATTAGAGAGAGATTGATACGAAGATGAGTACAACACGCATTACTCTTTTGTAGATTTTACCAAATCATATCATATAGTCTGAAAATGTCTAATAGAGTCATAGAGGAGATCGCCAGATTTAACGGGGAATACACAACGACACATCGTTTGTACCGAAACGTGTATGGCATCTCCGCCCCGACGAGTGTCTCCTCCTCTCTTATATAAGCTTGCATCCCTCCCTCTCTTCCAAGCATTACCCATTTACCCTTCTTCATTTCTCTCACGCTTTCTCTCTTCTTCTTCTTCTTCATCACATTCATCAATGGCTCCACAAGAAGCAGCAGCAAGTGTGACCCACAAAAACAGAGTGACAGTTGTGGGCAGTGGCAACTGGGGTAGTGTGGCTGCTAAGCTCATTGCCTCCAACACCATTAGGCTTCCTTCTTTTCATGGTAAAATTTCATGTTTTGAAGGCTTTCTTTGCATGCAAGAATGTTGGTGTTTGTGAATTGTGTGTGTGCATTGTAAAGATTGAAGCTTTATGTGGTTTTACTTGAGATACAGTGTGAGTTGAATTGAGTTTCCACGGTTTGCTATAGGCTTTTGTGAGTTTTGAAGATTTGTGGTGAAAACCCTGTTGGGAAATATGTGTGTGCATTCAAAAGAATGAAGCTTTATGGTGCTGTAGGTTGTGCTTTCTAGAAATAGCCAATGTGAAGTGAATTGAGATTATCATATGCTTTGGTTTAGGCTTTTGTGGTTTTTGGAGATTTTAGTGGAAACCCAGTTTCTTACATTTGGGGTTTTTTGACCAATGAAATCCAGATGAGGTGAGAATGTGGGTGTTTGAGGAGACATTGCCAAGTGGTGAGAAGCTCACAGATGCCATCAACAAAAGAAATGTAAAAAGCATTGGTCTTGAACTACATTTTCTGTTATATGGGAACTAAAATGTATTTCCCATTGTAATCTTCTGATCATTTTGTGTGATAGGAAAATGTTAAATATCTGCCTGGCATAAAACTTGGGAAAAATGTTGTTGCAGACCCAGACCTTGTTAATGCAGGTACTTATTTCCTTAGCAAAAGCTTTGCTGACATTGTCAAAGTTACTATGTTGGGAAGTTGGGTCAAAATTTCAGTGATTCTAATGGGGAAGTTTGGCAGTGACTGGTGCAAACATGTTGGTGTTTGTTACTCCTCATCAGTTTATGGAGGGCATATGCAAAAAACTAGCTGGGAAGATAAATGGGGATGTGGAGGCTATATCCCTCATTAAAGGAATGGAGGTCAAGATGGAAGGCCCATGTATGATCTCTAAACTCATCACTGACCAATTGGGTGTAAATTGCTGTGTTCTAATGGGAGCAAACATAGCTAATGAGGTTATTAACCATACTTTTCACTCTATTTTTTTATTTTTTATAGCTTCATAAGCCAAATCATTTTACACCAGCCTTTTACTGAAATTGGAACTGTTTGTGTAGATTGCTCTGGAGAAATTTAGTGAAGCCACAGTTGGATACAAAGAAAACAAAGAGATGGCAGAGAAATGGGTTCAACTGTTTAGTACCTCCTACTTCCTTGTCACACCTGTGAGTGCATGCATAAACATGGATTTAGCGATTTGATTACATAAAATAATTATTGAAGACATGTTCTGTTCACACTTGGGTTATATGGAACTCATAGGTCCAAGATGTGGAAGGCGTAGAACTGTGTGGTACCCTGAAAAATGTTGTGGCCATAGCAGCAGGTTTGTGTATACTAATCTATCTCTCCCTTCTCAAGTTTAAATGTGGAACAAAGAGCTTAATCAGTATTGGTACAGGTTTTGTGGATGGCTTGGACATGGGAAATAACACCAAGGTAGATTCAAGTATTATATAGTTGTTGAACTCTGGTCTCTTCTGCCTTTTCAACTCATTTTGGCATGCTTGTATGAACTACCAGGCTGCAATTATGAGAATTGGTCTAAGAGAGATGAAGGCATTTTCCAAAATGTTATTTTCATCTGTCAAGGACAGCACCTTCTTTGAAAGCTGCGGTGTTGCTGATCTCATCACAACATGCTGTAAGGAAGCATGATGATTTCTCCTTCTATTTATTATGTTTCTTTGTATTTAACCTCACTGTGTATGGCAGTGGGAGGAAGAAACAGGAAAGTTGCAGAAGCTTTCGCAAAGAATGGAGGGAAAAGGTAAAGCTTCTCAACTTGGCACTTGAAATTTGTCAAAACTTAGTAGTAATTTGATTATTTTCTTTGTGCTTGCCATCTGCAGATCGTTTGATGAGCTTGAAGCAGAAATGCTGCAGGGTCAAAAATTACAGGTTTACATAAACAATTATCATGGAATTACTCGCATTTGTTATTGAATTAATGTACAGTGAGGATGATATTATGATTTAAGAAGAATGTATTAGCTGTTTTTACCTTGTTAATAGTATGTGGTGGCTATGGACAATTTATGAAGTTTCTTTCCTGACATTAAACTCCGTGTTTAAGTTTATTTATGAATGGTTCCTCTGTTTTATGAAGGGTGTCTCAACAGCGAAAGAGGTTTATGAAGTTTTAAGCCACCGTGGGTGGTTAGAGTTCTTCCCGCTTTTCGCAACAGTTCACGAGATCTGCATTGGCAACCTTCCTCCATCAGCCATAGTGGAGCACAGTGAGCGCACACCTAAACTCTAAACCACTGGTCGTTGTTCATGGAACAAATGAAAGTAGACGTAAGTGATGTTTCTTAGACGAAAGCAAGAGAGTACTAGGTGAAGTTTGGAATGTTTGGTCACAGAGAAGCTTATGCAACAATATATCGTTGCAGGAAATATATTTTTTGAAAGAATCGTTGCAAGATATATTGTTAGAAACTATTTTGGTTTAATGAATTTCTCTGAAGTTTCAATTCCACATCCTGTTTGTCAGTTCAGTATTTCTTAATTTTGTGCAGAATGTGTAATGAACACCAAGTCGTATACTGTTCTAGCAAATACAAGATACTGAAGATAGTACATAAAAAATAAGAGAGAATGAAATCCTTTTACACCGGCTAGTTCAGGATAAGAACACGAGACCTTGTTTGTTGACAGGAGATTCCTGGTTGACAGCAACGTTTCATACAACTATACAATCTTTGCTACTGTTTTGGTAACATTCCAAAACGTCACCTTCTCTAGCCATAGTAGTTTCCAACCTATTCTTGTCCTTGGAACGTTTCTGTCTGTGTTTGACAGAAACTTATGTAGTTACCATATAGCATATACACCTTCTATAAAGCTTATAGTAAAGCAATAATTCAGTTTTCACATCACCGGCTAGGAAGTTGCAACTCATGACTCAAGAGTGGAACTGGAAGGAAAGCCCTGTTGAATTCACAAGATTAATCCCATGATAACACCAAACCCCTTCTCATTTTATGCAATGCAATCGTTGTTATACAACTGCTACAAGCCAAATTACACAGTAAGATTACCATAAATTATAAGAAAAAAGAAACAAATACTTTTCCCACAACACCAAACAAGGCTTTGAATCTGCATGTAACCATTTACAACACCATTACCCAGATCGTAGTCTATCCAATCGATCCACACTCTTCCGCGCTCTATCCAGTTGGTGATCGACACTTTTTCTGGACTTCTCGTGGCAGTCCACGCTTCTCCGAGACCTGTCCATATGTTCAAAGGATACTTTTAATTTCTCTAGTTTATCAGCACTAATGAACTGGTTTTTCAGTTTCTCAGTTCTATCAGTGGTGCTCTTCTTTGGTTTCTCTCTTCGATCAGTGCTCTTCCTGGAAACTTCGTAAACATCAGTACTCTTCCGAGGCTGCTCAAACTGGTCTGTGCTTCTCCTAGAACTGTATCTTTGGGAAGGAGACTTCTCGACAGTTAATATGAACTTCTTCAGATGCCTGATGTACTCGGGATAAAGCTCTAAATCACAGTGGTTGCCTCCTTTAAGCCACAGCGGTTCATACTTCTCTCTACATAGCTCCCACAGTTGCTTGCCATGAGAGCAATCAACTACTTCATCTGCAGTTCCCTACAAGAATATACATAATGGCTTAAAATTCTGTGAGGAATAGTTTGTACATATTTGGTATTTTACAACGACCAATGGACTGAATAGATACGTATTCTTAAATGTCCAAATCTAGAATTGCTAAAGTTCAAAATGAAACACTTCAAAATGAAGAGGCAGATCAGCTTGGTATCTTTATATTTTTGTTATGTTATACCACAAGAGGATCAAAGAAGAACACTCATTCAACAGTACACTGTTTCTTAAAATTCCATCCTCAGCTAAGGAAACTGAAGCCAAGGCAACTAAAAGGCAATAATAAAACGTAGACAATTGTTAGTTGGAATGGAGAATTTGGGAGATATATGGGATCTTAAAATACAAGGGCTACAATATTCTAGCACGGTAGCACCATTCTGCATACAAATGCCTAGTTATGTCAGCAAGCTGTTCTGAATCTAAACAATATTCATGAGTCTGGTTAGGCTTCCTGGAGTCCTTACACTCAGATGGGTTTTGATAACCACAAAACCAACCCTTAAAATTTTCACCTTATCATCAGTCCTGTTTGGAGTGTCTAAAACCATGAGTTAGATATTCTCCAAATATACAGTAAAGTTCAATCATATTCTGTTAAACTTTAGATCTAGAGTACATCAAAACAACAAATTAGTGTGCAGTAATGTATGTTAACCCTCTATATATACTTACTTATTGTGCAAAGGATAAAGCAACCGACCAAAAACTAAATCTGCTCAATTGCTAGTTTTGCTATGCAACTCAAAAAGATACAAAAGACGAAAATCCAAGAAGGTAAGTTCTTATGCCAGATTTTTCATGCATACTCTTAACTTAATTTGGATGTGAACTGATGACAAATGCAATTAAAAAAAACTGGAGTAAAATTACTTACATGAATGATGAGAACAGGACAACTGACCAGTGGAATTTTATCAATATTCTGCACACAAATACAATTACATTAAAGTCATGACCTTGCCAATCAAGTACGAGATAGAGAAGCATTGTGTTACCTTATAAATGTCGAACCAGTATGTGCGCTTTACAGGGTACATGACTCTTAAACCAGATAGTATGGGACTGTGCAGGACAACAGCTCTTAACTGAGGCAGCCGAGCAGCAAGATCCAAAGTCGGGCCACTTCCAACTGATTGACCATAGAGAATGATGTCTTCCTGCTTAGTACCATAGCTTTCTTCAAGACATTTATATGCAGCTTCAATATCTGCGTATGTGTTCTGCTCACTTGCCTGGAACAGAAAAACAAAATATGAGCCTTCCACGATGCATTGTGATCAAACAACAAGCATCTAATGAATGTTCTAAATTCAATAGAAAAGATAAATGCTCAAATCTCCAACTAACCTTTCCAGATGATTGCCCATACCCTGAATAGTCATACCTGCAGAAACATTACAGATGCATGTAAGTCCATATTTTTCAGTAGTCAGAAATGTAATATGGAGTTAAATGGAGATAAAATCTATCCATAGGCATGGAAAAGCATTAATCAACATGAAGATCACAGAACCTATTGAGCTCTTAACCTATTGAGCTCCAGGCACAAAGTTGGTGGACAATAAATGACTAATCCACATAAAGAAATGAGCTACCAATCATTATGATTTTCAAACCACTGTCTGAACACCCAAAGAAGCTGGTGACCAAGCAACTAAATTTCAGTGCAGATCAAATTAAACATAGATCACTGGACTCAAACTCATCAACATAACAAATTCTAGTCAAACTTCGTAAAAATCAAACCTTGATGCTAGAAGAACGTATAGAAAATAAAAAAAATCTACTTTCTCTAGCAAATCAAAATAAGGAAACATTCACAATTACCATAAAATCCAAACAAGGAAAAAGCTTATCAGCCACTTAAATAAGTAAACCCAGATTCCAAAAACAGCAACCTACTAACAAAAAACCCAACAAAGAGCTCAAAAATCTGATTAAAACCCAGATGCCAAAACCCACAGAGCAGCTTGAAAACCACAGCACTCCAGAAACCCAAGATGCCAAAACTCATAAAGCATCAAACTTTAACCACAACTGATAAAGCATCAAACTTTGGAAACCAGAGCAATAGTAAAAGCAGCAGTAGTAGTAGTTACCCCATGAGATTAACCCTCAAGTGGATGCTGAGCTCGATGAAGAGCTCATACATCTGGCCCAGATCGGCGGCGTTGCCGTGAGAGTAAAGCACAGTTGAAGTAGCCAAAGGGTGCCTAATGTAAATAGCCACCACCTCAGTGCCTCTACGAGTCGGCAGCTTCAGAACCTCCACGTTTTCTCTGTGCGGAAATGGGCTCAGCAGCAACAGCCCCGTCGGCTCGTCGGTGATCAGCTTATACGACGGCGGGTTCGGCGGGAAAAACGCGAACTTGGCCGCCATTGATGACGTCACGCCACCCATTCCTTCTCACTCTGAGAAAAAAAAACTCAATCTTTCTGGTTTTGAAAAACTGAAATGGGTTTTTCTGGGTGTGTGTAGAGAGAGAGAGATAGAGAGAGAGAGAGTTTAATAAACCCAGATCGACATTCCTCTTCTTTTTCTCTCTGAAGATTGGACCTTTATTCTTTATAGCAAAGAAAAAGTGGAGTGTGCATCATAAAGAATAGAACTTGGTTATTTTTCATGGTGGCTATTACTCTATTAAGCTTACCCAAATGCTCAATGTGGGCAAATATGAAAGAGAGCGAAGTTTTGGTTTATGATTTTTTACAGTGGGTTACTTGGGATGGGGGTAACACAAGGAGGAACTGTGAGGTTGAGGTTGAGGTTGAGGTTGAGGTTGAGAGAGGGATGGACCATGGAGGCTTTGCTGCTTGCTACCATTTTTGTAGGGTCTAAAGGAAGAAGTGACAGAACAAGTTTACAGAGAAGGATGCAAAAAAATTTGGTAAAATTATTTGGTACCACTAAGCACCAAACCCATGTGGATAAAGTTGCTTGTCGTTTGAATGTTCAAGAAAAATATATGAATGATTGAATGCTCATAATTAACTATAAACATGCCACTATGACACTATAGGTTGCCAACACTAGCACCCTTTGAAACAATTCATGTATTCTGTTTTTACTAATTAGGGTATAGTAAAATTAATCCTCAATTGGAAGCTTTTTGATGATAAAAATGTAAAGTTCGAAACGTTTAATTGATAAATATAAACGGTAATATGACCAACTCTCGTGGTCCAGAATGAGAATTCATGTTCAATTCTTAATCTTTTCCCTAACTCCTTTTTAGTTCTTTTTATGACTAGATCTCACATAGTATACCGAGTCCCTACATGAAAGCAGCAGAAGAGTGAGTTGGGAAAGAGAATAGGAATAAATACTGTTTTTCAAGACCAAGAAGTTGTGGGTTCTATGTGATGTGAGATATACTCCGACCCTTAGTTTGAGAATTATGAAAAAAGGATTCCTTTTTAGGTGATGCAAAGCTCTTACAGATTGTGGAAGGATCTTTCTACAGGTAGAAAGAATGGAATGAGATCCTCTCCTAATATTTTCCTCCTCATACTTCCTCATAAAGCAATCTGAGCCGTCCAATTTTAATCCAACGGTTCACAATCATCTGCTACTATTCACACACCACCCCCTGTAAAGCAATCTGGACCGTCCAATTTTAATCCGACGGTCCAGATCTCATGAGGAGGAAGATCTCTCTCCTTTTATTAGGAGAGGATCCCGATCCAGAAAGAATCATGCACAGTGAAGTGGGTGACAAGGGAGTGGGAATCACTCAAATATATTTGGCCGAATAATCAGTATCATTTATATGATTGTATTGCTCCAAAATGGTGCAAGTTCATAATGAAAAACCATATTGCCTCACCCAGAAACTCCAAGTCTACATTGAGCTTCTTGATTGCCTATATTGCTAGATTCTTTTCCAGAAAAAGCCAAGCTCATAACCAACTCTTGGTGAACAGAGTAAAGGCTAGTGTTAGATTGAAGGATAATCTGCTTTCACTTATAGTTAGTGAAACCTAAGCACATGCACAGAAAGAAGCTGAGCAGCTGAGAAATACACTAGTAAATTTGGACCTTATTATTTTGTGCATTCTTCATTAGAATATGCAGAAATAAAAAAAGGTTGCTCCTTTTAAGGTCTCAGGCTCTCAGCTTAGCTAACATGCCAGCACTTCTTCATCTTTGGGATCCTGAACTTCCTGAAAAGAAGTAGAAGTATGCATATCACATGAGAAATGGCTATTTGGTCAAAAACTAATAATCAGAATGCAACATATTATTCATATCAGCCACAACTTTAAGACCGGATTTCAGGGGGAAAATGACACAAATCCAAAGTTCAGGGCCATCAGGGCAAGAAGACAAGCACTAAACACATAGCTGGAAGATGACTGACTAACGACCCTAATTTCTAATAAAACCAACGAAATTAATCAGCAGGAATGAAGCCAGATCCAGAATAAAGGTCTGTGTTTATGTCCAATTGAAATCAATAACATCAAGCAGATGAAAGAGATGGTGGGTCTCATTGGCTTTATATCTATCCCTGTAATTGTGATGGGATGATGAGACATGTCTCTTTGAAGCTGCATATATTCCGAAAATTCCTTATATAAATTTATTCACATATACTTATTGGGGGGTCGAATATTTCTTTGCTAGTATACAAAATACAGTTCCATATCATCTACAACTAAACCAAACCCATGACCTGGCTGCTGTATTTTCAAACCTGCTCTTCTTCAACTAAGACAGACTGTTGCTGAACTTGAATGATGCACTTGGTTTGGATCATCTTCAACTACACTTAAACTTTGTTTCATGAACCTATGTCTCAGGTCCATTAGTGAAATGATATAAAAGAAGGTTTGGCTAAAAGAAAAAGCCAGTTGAGCAAGTACAATGCAGACAGGAACTCAGAATCCTCCTCCATAATCTGCTAATGTTGGATCAGTAATAATAGTGGAGTCCTTTCAGCATTCTGCAACACAAAATTTTGCTCACTCTTAAAGATAACTCCGGCTAAGTGCAACACAAATTCGGTTTCTTATTCATTCAGCCATTTCGGGGTTTTAATTTGGGGTTTTTAGAAAACTGTTCAAAGAATAGAAATGTTGAGACAGATAACCTAACTTAACAAATAGGTGCTCAATCCAATAAGTATGTCATCCATGGAGTAACAGACTAACAATGGCCTTGGACAACGATAGTACGTCTTCCTGATGCTCTTCTGATGCACAAAATGTGTCTATTACCCATTCATAGAGCTTACTGTATTCTCTTTCTCTTAGCTCATGGTTGGCCATGAGAAAGGGACAGGAAGAATGGGACATCAGTTTTAACTAGGAACTTTTTCCTCATAACATAACTGTTTATAGACTAGCTAACTCAAACACAACAGATGTTCTTTTAAACGGAATTTCTATTCCCTACATGTTCATGATTTTGCAAGTGGAAAACCTGATAGATAGATTGAGAATGTTCCTAGAAAAGACCACAATCTATGTAACTAAACACTTAATCTTACCCCTCTGGCCGACTCGCCGAGCTATTACTGATCTGTTCGTCTAATTCAGATAGCTCTGATTGTTGTAGTTTCTTTCCCTGAATGTACAGAATATGTTTCCTCTTCTCTTTCTTCTTTCAAGTAATTCATAGAACAAGCTTGGGCTTTGAGCATTTAGTTCCTAGATGATAATGCAATGGATCCTAATGCAACCTGCAAAAAACTCTAAATTTCAATGTTTTGCCAAGTACCTTCACTATAATGTAGGATCCAACAACTTGTTCTCTAGCCTAATTCTCAATGTTTACAAACACAAATACTTGTCCTGATACCGGAATCCAAAATGATGTACTGTCCTGATGACCATACTATATGAAGCACCAAACAGCTCTCCTGATCCCAATCAAGTGCGGTGAGCTACTCAATTCAGGCACCATCTTTCATACTCAATGAGGATGAAGATACCATCATACACAAGAGAATGGCTAAACTCCGCACCTACATTTCCCTATGGAAACACAAATCCTTCACTCCTAGTTTCTTGCAAGCATCCAGCATTCCAGCATGGTTGCGAAATTGCGACTAGTTAGTTATGCACATCTAAAATTGCGAATTATGACTAGTCGCAATTTCCACACGCATTCATGATTCATCGAAGTATCAACTTTTAAAGTAATCGTGAATTTGTCACGTATATATGAATCCATTTCATATTAGCAATGAGAAGGAGAACCAAATTGATGCAAGCTATTTTCAGTGAAATTCAATGGCTGATCAATTAAACTATAAATCTTGCTACTTGATTCAGTGAGGCAACGAGAGGCCATCTAAAGGCTGACACGCACAAGGAGTGTTCTAACATATTGTAATTTTGTGTGCTCCCGCATCCAATTAATACGTGATTTAGTTACTTTTAAGCTTTCGTGATTTAGTATTTCGCGAACCTAATTTAGTTGCTAATTGCTAGCTGAATCCACTCATTATGATCATTAACTGCTAATCGGTTTCACTATCTCCCATTTTTCTTGTCTCAAACGTTCTATTTGAATCACAAAGAAAACTTATTAATAAAATCCAAAAATATATATTTTATTTCCTTTTATTTTTAATAAATATTAATATATCAGTAATTTCACAGTGATGTACAACTGAAGAAGAGTCTGAGACGTGTCGACAGTTTTTTGTGGTCAAATAAAAACAAAAGAATGACACACACAGCTCTCTCTTTTCTAAATCTCCCTACCAAACCGGGGACTTTTTACCTTCAAATTTCACGCCGTCATCCCTCCCGGAATTCTCATCCAATTTCCGTCTCCGGCTGGCCGGCTCCGTCGACTCGCCGGTCACTCACGTAAGTCTCTCTCTCTCTCTTTGATTTCGGTAACGCTTTCCTAGACTTAGGCTCTGTTCGATTCGCCGGAAACCCTCCGGCGACGGAATTAAGCGAAATACTGAATAAGCTAAAGCGTTAAGCCGTAGAGAAGGCAATGCCGGAGACTTCAGCTCTGAATGGCTGTGGTTTTTGATTCTTGAGTTTTCTTGTCTGTGTGTGTTTGGAAGAAAGCAAAACGGAGGGTTAGGGTTTACGGAGAGAGAAACCTAATTTGAATTTGAATTTGTTCTTGTTGATTGGGTTTTAGGGTTTATATGAAGGAAATTTGCATGCTGAGTTTTAGCCTTGAATGAAAAGCCAAAGCTATTTACATATGTTAGTTCATGATTCTTGAGCTGTATATAGTGTTGATTTTGTGGAATTTGATTCTTGAGTGTTGGAAAGCTATTGGTTTGAGATAATGCACGTAATGTTGTCGAAGATATGCTGATTGTTGTAGTTGCTTACAGGTTATGAGGTTATAGGGCTCTTTCATTTGAGGTTTCGATGCAGGAAAAGGTGTGTGACCTTGGTGGTTACTTGGCTGAGAAGAAGATAGTTGGAGTGTTGTTCATTTAAAAATTTCATTCGTTCGTGTGTGGTATAAATATAGGTTCCTTGTTTGGTGCAGTTACGTTTGTGTTGTTATGTCACAAGCTGCAAAAGATCTGGTTGGTTCGAGTAAACGCCAAAAATTAGGGCCGGACTACTTTGGTTACTATACACATGGAGTGGTAGAGTTGTTGTCACTGAATGAAGATGTTGCACCTTTTGCTACCGACGAGTCAGAGATGTCTCGAAGCAGACGTGTGAGGGTAGGCAAGGATAGGATTGAGCATAGTAATGGTGTGTCTGGTTCGTTGTTTAGTAACAGCCTAGGGAATGAGCTCTCAGATTTCACGAAAGAAAGATTGAAGTTGTTGCTCAGGCAGGGAGTGAAGGTTCTTGCACCAGAAGTCGATGAGGTATGTTGCGAAACTGGGATGCCTATTTTCCTTGTTTGCATTTACATCTGCTAGAAAAGGATTGCATACAGTTAAAGATTCATGTTCTTGAACTATATCAAATTATGATGATGTTTGTACTAAATGGATCCTGATACTGAAGGCTTGCTACGTGGTGGACTTGTTGTGAACTTGTGATTCTAGGTGTTACTTTACTGGAATGTATTTGAAAGTGTTGCTTTCTCGTTGACGGATACTGTAATATTTATTCACATATGGGTAATCTGAAACTTGATATAATCGATTTGATATGTGTCCACATTTGATACATATGCTCAACGTATTTTGTGAAAATGATTAGCTTCTTAATATTGATATTCTGTAGTTTACTAATTGTATGTGTTAATGCAGTTGATAGAACCTGTTTTAGCTTTGAGCCGGTTAAAGTCACAGCTAGAGAGCAGAAAGTGTTTATCAAGAGGTGAAGCATGTGATGTTGATGCAGAGAAAGCACTTTCGCCTAAGAGACTAAAGAGATCTTCATGCTCTTCGAGCAGCCTCTCTGCACTTTCTAGTCCCACCGATCCTGAATCAAACAGAGAGGTATCTTTTCCTTTTGACTTATATGGGATATATTACCTCATAAATATATCAAAAGTCAGATGTTTTTTGTCCCTTCAGTTTCGTAGTTAGTACAGGAGTAATACATCATATCACTTCTCTTGTATTTTTTTTTTCTTTCAAAAGGATAAGTTAGTTACGAATCTCGTTTTTCATATTCTTAGTGGTGTATAACCCCAGCTTGAAATGGTGCAATTAGGCATGCAGCAGAGTTCCATTTCTTTATAGAAAAATGAAATTTGTGGTGAAATTTTCTAATGTTGCTTAGGACTCTTCTCAACTGGCCTCTCTTTGTTGGATTATGTCACTTCGCAAATCTACACACACACATCCTTCAAAAGACATGCCTTTTTTCCTTTTATTTTCCCAGCCTTTGTGAAATGCTTGCAAGTTCACTTAAAAACAGGGAAGGTTTACAGACTTAGGTTCGGCTCTATGTGCTGAGAATGAGAATGGGTAGTTGATAAGTAAACTTTGGGTTCAAAACTTGAGCGTTACGTAGTGTTGGATCAGTTTATGGTACTTGGTGAGATCTTACTCAAAGGAGCTTGTTTGTGTAGCAATTATACGCATATCTATCGTCAGCTTACTGATGCACGATTGGGTGACTTCATAATGTACAGTAATTCTACTCTTCAGGTCGATGATGATTTGCAGTCCCTTATAGAGAGCAACAGCTTGCAGGTTGAGGAGGCAGTAAAAAAATATTCTGATCAATATCATACAGAAGTAATTTTCTGGAAGTCCTTTTCCTGTTACTAGACAATCTGATCAGATTCCCTTGTTTCTGCTACCAAAAATTATATATGAGCTTTTTGCACTTCCTATATTACAATGGTTTACATCTGAACGGATGTTCTTTCTGTTTCTCAGCTAGGGCACATGGAGCAGCAGCTTGAGAACATTCTTGATACTGTGATGTCCAAGTGCAGGTATTTAGTAATGATGCTCTCTCAGAGTTGATATAATTGATAGCTACAGCTGCTTTACATTGTACATGAGTTGGAAACATGAGGCGGTCTAATGATTATTTAGGTGTCTGGAAGTAGATGGTTGAAATATTTATGAAATGAAATCATGATTTAAACCATGTTTCACATGGAAAAGATAGGGTTAAAAATATAACCTGGGTTTAGATTTTGTTTGGTGGAATTTTGGAACTAAAATGAAGATGGATAAAGAAATGCTTCATCCCTGCATGGCAATTGATGAACTTTTAACTTCAAATTCCAGGCCTATGACCATTCATGAGAAGAACAAGCTTGGAAAACTGATTCAGAAGTTACCACCAGAAAATCTTGACCGTGTTATGGAAATTATCCGGAACACCAACGCAGCTTATAAGAATTCCTCAGATGAAGTTCATGTGGATCTTGAAAAGGAGGTAACAAGTAATTACACAATTATAATAGCTGATAAATTAAATTTCTTTCATTACTATCTTCTAGATGCTATGAATTAAGATAACATTTCAATCCCTTTCTGAAGTTGTATCTTTCACTTGCAGTCTAATGTTACACTTTGGAGATTGTTTCATTACATAGAAGCAGTTGAGAATGCTAGAAGGCTCGCCAAGTAGCTAATTTGAAAAGCTGTAGCAGACTTATATGAAGATATCATTCATCAGGCTATTTTTCTCTTATCTTCCCCAAGCCTTCGAGGTTTAGATGGTTACTCTTCTCTGATTTTGATACTCAGTATTCGGGAGAAGCAAGTGTTTGAGAGAAGGTGGTGATGGTTCTACCTTTTGACTATAGGATTTTGGGTGGTTCTATTCTCCAGTAGGTTTGGTGGTCTCGACCTTAATGGCCCAGTAGTGCATTAGTTTTAGAGCAGTCTGACTTCAGATGAGTATGGGAAGAGTAAATGACTTTTTCTTTTGCCCTGCACAGTTTAGTTTGAATTCACAGGGAAATCTGTACATCTCTTACTGTATACGGACTACAGAAAGTTAAGGAATCAAAATTTTGCAATATCCATAGTGAAATTCAATAACATTTTTCAGTCTCTGGGTACCGATAGACTGTGTTATATATTTTCAATTTTTTTGTCAACATTTATTCAGTCTCTTGGTGTCCAAAGACTTGTGTATTTTCAATTTTTTCAGTAGTGTAATTTTTTCAGTACCGCAATTACAGTAAAATACTCGGTCTGTGTGTGCCCAAAAAAGTGAAATTGTTCATATTTTGGCTTAAGATACCCTACGATATCCATAAAAACCACCAATTGCCGGTTAGTTCTTTCTTGTGTTTTTTGGGTACAAAAGGTCATGTAATTTTTCTGTTTTTGGTCTTCTGTCAGGCGATTGAAATACCGAGAGAAATTTAATTCTATTGCAAAAAAGGGCAATAATTTGGTCGTGAACAACGAAATGTAATGATACTGGGAATTACAATGGTAATCTGTAATACAACGAGACTGGTGCTGTCGAGACGTAGAATGGCCTATCTATATAAACATAAAATTTCCTAATGTAACATTTCCTCATGGATACAGAGAAAATTACAAGAATGCTAACATCCTCTCCCAAAACCAAGCACCAATCTTTGAAGAACTCATTATAATCTTATCAACTTCAAAACGAGCCACGTCTTGGTCGCTCTTCAGCAACATTTACTCGGATTGTTCTACCATCCAAACTCTGCACAGCCAATGGAGAGTCAGGGGCTTTACCAGTTATAAAAATCTAGCAGTAATGCACAACATATTCAAAATATATGGCAAAGCTCGCTTCTATTTCGCTGTTCGTATATGGAGAGGGATCAAACTTTCCTGGTGCTCTAGAATAACAAGTAATCAACTAGTAGAAAGCCAGAAAGGCAAGATCCTTTAAGTCTAAACACATAAATCTTGATATGAAAAAGAAAAAAAAAAAAAAAAACGATCACAGCTCTTCCCTTATGATTTATGAATTGTGTGACAGAGCTACGCAAAGTGAGTCCTTATCCAAGCCATTGCACAGACTAAAGCTCAAAGCTATTCAAATGTTGCTGGACCATCATCAATTCATGAATCATGATCCCTGAAATCTACTTAACCTAGTGCATAATTATGTCCTATCTGGTGGACAGTAAAATCCTCAAAGTTCAATACTCACTTTCTTATCATACTCTAAGTGGGAGAACAAGAAAAATTTATTGTCTATCTAAGAAGGCAAGCATATACCTGTCCATCAAGAGCTGCAATTGCATCCTCCATTTCAGACTCAGTGGATAATTGGACAAAACCAAATCCGCGTGAACGGCCACTTTCCCTGTCATAAACGACCCTCGCACTCACCACATTGCCATGTTCACTGAACACCTGCTCCAAGCGAGAATCGTCTACTTGCCATGGCAGATTACCAATATAAACCCTGTAAGAAGGTTCATTCACTCTAGGTGGTCTTTCAGGGCGTGACCCTCTAGGAGCAGCCTTGTTTACAGTCAAAGCTCTTCCGCCTAAATCCTGTGCGTAACAACAAATGAAACTTTCAAACACTTACACAAGAGAATTTTGAACTCAACAAGTCTGCTCACTCTGATATGATTTGGTGAGTTTTGCGAGTGATCAAATGATGCATTAAATCAATGTAAATACCCAAATGCATCAGCATTCAAACAAACATGCATACTTCTTCCCCTTAATTTCATAACCGACATTCAACTAAAGCAATTTACACTTACATATCGGTTGAACATCTCCACAGCCTTGTCAGCTTCTTCAACGGTACTCATAGTCACGAACCCAAACCCTCTGCTCTGATCAGTTTCCCTATTGTAAATCACCTAGTAATCGAAAAAGCGAAAACGCACAATATATCAACAATCTCAATGCCGCAATTCAACACTAAAACAGAACACAAAGACCCCAAAACTTACCTCAGCAATCTCAACAACTCCAGCCTCATTGAATGTGTGAGCAAGTGTCTCACTGTCAACATCATAAGGCAAGTTACCCACATACAGCTTGGCCTCTTCGGGCGGCTCGGGATAGAACTCTTCTTCTTCTCCACCAACCCCAGAGCTCTCTTCCGCTTCTCCTTCAGACACTGCACTTGGCTCTAATGGTACCTCCTCTGTTTCCAAGACCTCTTCCGCAACCTCTTGCTGGGCCCATTCTGATGTCTGCGCCACGTGGAGAGGCAAAGACTTGTGTTTCAGAGAGACCCATGAAGAGACTGAGCATGAGAGAGTTGAGAGCTTAGTGGGTTTTGAGGGAAATGATAGAAAAGGGTATTGAGTTCTGGGAGTTGAAACAGAGGCTAGACAAGTTTCGGCTATTGTTAGTGGCTTCAGAAACCCTGTGGTTGCAGAAGACATGGTTGCAGAGAGAAGTGAAGAGGGTAAGAGATAGAAGGGAAGAAGATAAGAGTTGGATTTAGGTTTGGTTTGGGGTTTACATGAGAGGCGAAGATGGTCCAGAGAATTGCAGGTAGGAGATATTTTTCTATTTTGAAGAAAACAAAGCTGTAAAAAAGTAAAACGTTTGGGTGACATTGTTTTGGACAGTAAGAGTAAAAATGAAGGACAGTAAAAAAAACTTTCACCGGAGAAATCTTGCCGGCGACTGAATTCCGTGCGGTTTATATTTGCATTGTAAAAATATGTTTTTACTTGAAACGTTATTGTATTCGGTTTATTGAGAAAATAATACACGCTATAATTTCACGATAAAGTTTCTAAATTAATATATATGTGCTACGGATGAACTTTTCCATTAAGTTGACATACTTCAAGCAAAACAGAATTTCACGACGGTTTTCTTGTCAAAAAGTTGTTTGAAACAAGTTTTGTTTTATGCAAGCCTACAATTAGAAAACACAAGTTCACTATTGTCTTTCAGCAAAGTCGATCGACTACAAATATCATTTTGAAACCTAAAAACCAAAATCGATCAGCAAACTCTCCCTCCTCTTCTTCTCGTGCCCTCTCTCTCTCTCTCTCTCTAGCTAAATCGGCCAATTGAGGAGAAGGAAAAAGATTCGTCAATCTGCAGGGTCGAGGTAGGCTAGGGTTTCCTAACAAGATTCTTATTCATTGTTTGATGAAATGAGGGTATTTACTTGTGTTTAGGTATACATATAAATACAGTTTATCATTTGCTGTTATAATTGCATAGTACGTATTATATGAACTAATATGATCAACTTTGTTTGCCGGAACTCGATCCCTACACACAGATGCATAATTGCACACACTTGCACCTCTGTGCCGGCGCCCGCATGTACTTCAGCTTAATCCATCATTCTGTTTCATATACAGGTTTGAAGTTCTTGTAAGCTAAGACTGCATAGAAGGGATCAGAGTCATCAGACCCTGACAGCAGTCCAAGCAAACCCATGAACCAAGCGAATGGTGATTTACTCTTTGCAGCACCACCACCATTGGCATCTGGTAATTTCTTAACGATCTCAGCTTTTGTGAACCCTTCCACGGATTGGAAGTATTGCACTACTAACTGTATCCGGCTGTATGCACTCCCATCTCTCCATGCCCCAATTGCTTTCTCGTAGAACAATCGATTGCTAAAACTCACTAGGAACACCCCTCCCGGTCTTAGCACCCGGAACACCTCCGCAAACACCTGTCATATATACAGATACATATGTAAATCTATACAATCAAATGAATACATACAGCTCTAACTTTCCGTACATACCTACGAATCAATACACCTCCAAATACATGTCATACAATTCAATAACAATGTGCTACAGATATATAGAATTAAAAAACAAAACAGATAACATGTAAAAAGTGTCGCTTGAAAATAGTTTAGATCGCCAACAGCCACTAAAATAGTAATTCTCCTAAGAAACACCAAGACATGTCATCATTTAGTACGTACCTTCTCAGGCTGTTGAAGATACTGAACGCTAACGGTGCATAACACAGCATCAAAACTAGAGCTTTCCAACTCAAGCTTCTGATCCTGATTCAGATCCTTGACGAAGAAGTAATCCAGCCTAGGGTTTTTGGCAAGTTCTTGTGCATTTAGTCCGTGCCCCACGACCTTCTTATACTGCACTTCTTTCGGTAAATGACTAATCCATGAGCTCATGAGATCAAGGATTTCTGAATCAGGTCTCAACTTTTCTCTGTACAGATTGGTCAATGTGGAAATGAAGCCATCGTCGACATGGGTCACGAAGCGCGGATAGGCATAGAAATCTCTGTCCGGATAAGTGTTGAGTTTGGTTCTGCCCTCTTGGGGAAGAACAAGGCGTTTGATTCTGCCTGCTGGAGAAGATTGATTGCTTTCTGATGAAGAAGTGCATGAAATCCTTGCAGGGAGAGGTTTGGTGGTGAATAGAGGAGAGGGGGTGTGTGAGTTGTACTGCGAGCTGCTTGTCATGGACTGATGCCATGGCTTGAGGTATGGATGAATGGTGACCATGTCTTTGAAGAGTGGTGAAGATAGTTTGTTAATGGTTGCAAGAATACTGGTAGAGAATGAATGAAGCAGCTTAGAAAACTCCAAATTTTGGCCTGGATGAAAAGAGATGAGGTGGAAATGGCATGGGCCGGAAGGTACTCTGCCTTAAATTTGCACCATTCTCTACTCTCGACACCATTCTTAAGCGATACAATATTTGGCAAAATTTAGTACCAAAATCATAACTGATCCTTTGAGATAGGAAAACAAATAAATTTTCATCATCAATACTCGTCAAGACTCACGAATGGATATAAAACATGAAATAAGCTGGGTATGAGAACAGTGTATATAGCCTTTTAGATTGTTTCAAAGAAGATTAAGAGAATATCAAAATCATCTTATCGCACTAGCCTTCTTATACGCGTGTGTAGAAGTGTGTTATTCGTGTCTAGAAATGTGATGCTACCCTTCAATGTTGCCCCATGAATATTAATCTTTGTTCTCTGTCAACTGATGAAGGTCCTTCAATTTTCAAAACATCCCATATAAAACAATGAACCAATTTCTTATTCAAAAGTGCCATAATAAACCATGATTACCAGTTAAAATGTAATCCAGCTAGGGTTTCTAGATGCATGACAACCATCCAATTCTAATTGATCAAGTCGATTGCACGTGAGCCATGCACACTTTAAAAGTTTGGACACACTAGATTGCTCTCTTTTGGTTTGCCTCCCTAGTTCCTTCACATTGCTTCATACAAGGGTCCGTACCCCTTTTTCTTCTCCTAAACTCACCTAAAGCCGAATAATGAGTACCATTCTCAAATAGGAATGATTAGTCCAAGCAATTAGTCTCAACATTGGTCGGGTTTCTATTCCAAACATCCACATCTATAAACAAACTAAGCCTAATCCAAGATTGTCAAAGTTTTGTTGCTTAAGTATGTAGCTTTCAATACTGACAAATTTTTCAACCGAGTGTGTTTCCTCGTTGCTATTGCTTTAGGGAACCTATTGCCGTTTTCTATCTATAAACTTGGGACCTCTCATAATTCTTCTACAAAATAAGACTAATAGTCGAAGCAAGTAAGCAAAACTAAAGATTGGGGAATGTTTGACATTATATAAGAAGTTGTAATTCAATTTAATGTGATTGATTGTATGTGTGAAGTTGAATTTAGTTGCTTGGAATCATTTTATATCTTGGAATTTTGGATACATCCAAATGGTGGGGGTAGCAAACAACAAAAGGGTATGTTAGTAGAGCTGTATATAATCTTGTTTTAAACAAAAATGTTGGTTGGTTGGCTCCTTTGCTTAACAGTTTTTTTTTTAAGAGAATAAATAACTTTACTGGCATAAGCCATATGACTGAATTAAATCTGGGCAAACAGGATTCGAAACTCCACTACAAACTAAAATTACTAAAAGCGAAATAAACGATACTGAGGTTCGAATAAAACAAATACGTCTAAAACAAGCGGACAAAAAACTACGAAAGCAAATAACCATCGTGATAACAGAGATGACTCCACCACAACCCTCAGACCTAAGACTACACGATGTACCTTTCAAGCAGAGGTAGAAGCAGCCCTCCCTGATATGTGGAAAATAATCAACTAAAAGGATTTGAAAAATCATTTTACCCTTTGTTGGCTGAAGTAAACATCAAGTTGAATCTCAAACACATATACTATTCTATTCGAGGCATTACCTTGCATGCATGAGTTATAGAAAATGCTATAAATATATGCTTAAGGAGGAATTATATTTGGATCCGCAAGGAGTCAAACAGCTCACCTAAAGTAGCAATGGATGGATTTTCCCCTATTTTATTATCTGTCTTGCTTGTACTACTATCAACACTGGCCTATATTCTTCTCATCAGATTGTTTCAAAGTAGAGATGAAAAGCTCGCTGATCTCGCTGCTAAAAACTTAACGCCGGGAAGCACGGGATGGCCGCTTTTCGGTGAAACTCTTCACTTCCTGAAGCCTCATTACTCGGGTTCTCCAGGAACCTTTCTGCAACAACACTGCTCTAGGTCATCATCATCGTCTTTGTCGTAATCTTCATCACCGTTTGCGTTTGATTAATGTTTTTTTGTGTTTTATCATGTCTGCAGGTATGGGAAGGTTTTCAAGTCACATCTATTTGGTTCGCCGACCATAGTTTCGTGCGATCTTGAGCTCAACATGTTCGTTCTTCAAAATGAAGAGAAACTCTTCCAAGCCAGCTACCCCAAACCTATCCACGGCATTCTTGGGAAGTACTCTTTGCTCACCGTCTCTGGTGACCTTCACCGGAAGCTAAGGAACATTGGCATCAGCTTCATCGCCTCTTCCAAGTCCTCGCCCCATTTTCTTCACTGGGTCGAGAAGCTCTCGATCTCCATGATGGACTCGTGGAGCGGCCGGAATGAAGTTTCCTTCTTCAAAGAAGCTAAAGCTGTACAGTGTACACTAGTCTCAAGCTTTTTATTTCTTCTTTAATTACAGCCTTTTTAGATATAATATCTGTATGGATCAATCCCATAACCTATCCTTTCCTAATTTAACCAATTTACTTTCTGATGGATCGAATCAACATGTATGCATGTACGTACAGTTTACACTTCGCCTTATGGTGAAGCACCTCTTGAGTGTCAACCCGGAGGAGGCATTAGCGTCGAGGATATTAGAAGACTTCCAAACGTACATGAGAGGCTTTGTTTCTCTGCCGATTAATCTCCCCGGAACCGCTTATGCCAAGGCTGTCAAGGTTACGTATTTATGCTAAGCTGCTAGGGTTACGTACATATCTGATATATATAACATATATCAGGTTATATGCATAAAAAGTGATATTTGATTGTCTCACAAAAGTACCTTAATTACTCTTTTTTTTTTGTGATTTGCACTCGATCGATCAGGCTAGAGCGAGGCTTTCTTCAACCGTCAAGGAGATTATGGACAGAAGGCGAAAACGGAGAAGCGGTGAGCTTGAAGAATTAGCAGAAGGAGAAGTAGACTTTTTAGATGCGATACTGTCTAAACAAAACCTACACGACGATGAAATAGTAAGTATTGTGTTGGACATAATGCTCGGAGGGTACGAGACAACCTCAACACTCATGGCCTTGATTGTCTACTTTCTTCATCATTCGCCAATTGCTTTTGCCAAATTAAAGGTGATATAATTAATCGCGGATGCTATACATTAGTGTGTGTATATATATGCTTTTGTTAAATATGTATAGTTGCATTTGTTTATCAACATATGCTTTCAAACTGTCGGCAGGAAGAACACCAAGCTATAAGGGAAAACAAAAAGAACGAGAGTACTCCCTTAGACTGGGAAGATTACAAGAAAATGGAGTATTCTCACCATGTAAGTAATTATTATGCATATATCAACGTATTTTAGTAAATTACCGTTTACAAAACTAATATTCTCATTTCTCAGGTTATTTGGGAAGCCATGAGATGTGGCAATGTGGTCAAATTTGTGCACAGAAAAGCTCTGCGGGATGTGAAATTTAAAGGTTTTTGCTTCGAAGTTACTATGGACTACATTAATGGTGTTAATATATACACACCTGATTATGTGAATGGAATTTAATCGGTTTCTGATATGATCTACAGAGCTTGTCATACCGTCTGGCTGGAAGGTTCTTCCGATCTTCACCGCGTCACATGTCGATCCTGATCTTCACGATAATCCGGCAAAATTTGATCCTTCGAGATGGACTAGTGTATGTATATCTCTAACTTGGTTCTTAGTTTTCCTCTAAGATAATAATTCCGGTTTAGGGTTATAAATCACATACATGTACTGATTTGAAATGCATTTATGTTATGCAGGATCATTTCAAAGAAATGAGCAGAAAAGTGACACCGTTTGGTGGAGGAGCAAGGCTTTGTCCAGGAGCTGAGCTCGCTAAAATAGTTATTTCATTCTTCCTTCACCATCTGGTCCGTAAATATAGGTACACAACTAAGAGAAGAATTTACCTAGTTGTTGAAGCTTAATAACTACTAGAAAGTTGGTTTAATCATCCAATTTACAACTGCAGATGGAAAACAAAATCAGACGAGTGCCCTCTTGCTTATCCCTATGTTGAATTCCAAAGAGGTTTACTGATAGAGATTGAACCTGCTGCAGCTGGAGGTGACTCGATCGATCTACTGGGGGAGATGAAATTGAGCTCTTGAGTATTACAAATTATAGGATACAGATAAAAATAATAACTCGTTTATAATGTATATATGAAGCTTTAGTGGAGCATACATATACAGTATATAGATCTCAGTACGTACCAGACGTACCATCATGTGAGTATTGGCCTTTTATTTCGACAAGTACCGTACCATCTTTATGCATACTTTAGTATCGATTTCATTTCACCATCAAATTCAAAACTTCTCGTCTTTTTTGTATTACTAAATTTTGGAGTTCCGTCATGACTTTTATAGATACATGATACGCAACTCCATACTAACAAAATTCATGAAATTAATTTACAAGCAACTTTTGACGCTCATAAAAATCCTCATTATGTTTATAAAGTATGCTCAGTTGAATTATTGGATCTTAACAACACACCTTATGAAGAAGTTAAACAATGTAAATATATATAAAAAGATGAAATTGAAATGAGAGACATCAAGTAGTAGCACCTCAACACACTCAATTGGAGTGATCATCTTCAATTGACATAGGATATCAGCAGAGAGAAGCTTGTCAGTTAGTAAGTAGAGTGGCACCATGATAATTTTAACGAAATCAGTGACACTTTAGGCATTTCAGCCTTAATTATTCAATCAGTTTTGAGTCAATTTGATTTGGGGCTAGACTTATATAATTTTTTGTTTAAAAATTATTGAGAATGAGTTATTTGTGTTTGCAAATTTAATCAGGTAATATCTGTAATTTATTATTTATATATGAAATAGTAAAGTGATAAATGTGAGAGAAATAAGTTGGTCCTTACTAAAGGAGACTAGACAGTAGAGACGACTAGGTGGTCTCTCTTTTTTCATATCCTTGAAAGCTTTACTCTCTTCTCTCTCTCTCTCTCTCTCTCTCTCTCTCTTCTGAACCACACCGCATCGACGACAAAAGGTAACTCCCGAAATCTAGGGTTTGAGTTGTTGTGGGTAATTCGAGCTTTATAGGGTTGGATTTTGTTTTGAGTTTTATCGATTCACAGGTTCAGTTGAAATTAATAAGATATGTCATAAGGTTAATTGAATTCGAATTATTGCTGGAAATTTGTATTTGTGTATGGAAATGCTGAAAAGTGTTGGAGATTTTTGATGTGAAAACGTGGTGTGTGCAGTTTTAGTTGAAATTGTTATACGATGTCTAAGGTAGCTATGGATGTTCCTCCTAAGGGTGGGTTTAGTTTTGATCTCTGTAAGCGAAATGCGATGCTGTCCAAGGACGGTGTTCAGCTACCTCCTTTTAGAAAGACTGGAACCACCATTGTCGGTTTGATCTACGAGGTACTTAGTTTGTTATAAAGCTTTATTCTCAAGCATTGCATTTTGTATTTTACGAGACATTGCTTGAAAGTTGTGATTTTTTTGCACTCAGGATGGTGTAGTTTTAGGAGCGGATACGAGGGCCACTGAAGGACCCATTGTAGCTGATAAGAACTGCGAGAAGATCCATTACTTGGCGCCCAATATATACTGCTGTGGTGCTGGAACTGCTGCTGACACTGAGGCAGTTACAGGTAATATGTTAGGATTGTTGGTTAGTAACTTAGTAATGTTATGCTTGTATGCATCTGTTTAGCTTCACATGCTTAGGTTTTAAGCTATTTCTGCGCCATTCCTGCATCATACTTAATCTGCTCCTCTACTTTTGTGGATTCGTAGATATGGTAAGCTCACAGCTGCAGTTGCACCGTTACCATACCAGCCGGGAATCAAGGGTTGTGACTGCTCTCACTTATCTCAAAAGACATCTTTTCAGGTAGAGTTTAATCTCTTTCTAGTACTGCCTGCATTTATCAGCTCTTTTAGGTTTACTCCCCTGCTATAAGCAGAGCTTTGTTCACACTCCTACATACATTGTGTAGTTACCAAGGTCATGTCTCAGCTGCATTGGTGCTTGGGGGTGTTGATTTCACTGGTCCTCATTTGCACACTGTAAGTTTTCCTGGCTTCAGACAGTTGAATATGACGATACTTTTTTTCTTTCTTTTGGCTTGCATAATAATGTGATGCCTCACACTTTTGTCTGCTAATATTTTGCAGATATATCCTCACGGATCTACCGACACACTTCCTTATGCTACTATGGGATCTGGCTCACTGGCTGCGATGGCAATATTTGAGTCCAAGTATAAGGAGGGGTTAACGGTAAGTGTCTCTGAAGTCACAGTCCGGAAAAGCTAGTTCACGATATCTCTGGTATAGTAAAAAGGCAATAACATATACTGGGAAATATTTTAAAAATTGTTGCCTACTTTGATGCAGAGAAATGAAGGTGTACAATTGGTGACAGAAGCTATTTGCGCGGGAATCTTCAATGACCTTGGAAGTGGTAGCAATGTTGACATTTGTGTCATAACCAAGGTATGTTTTTTTTTTTTCTTTCTCCTCTCACCATTATCCACTGTTTTCTGGAAAACAAAAAAGAGTGATGATTTTGTACTAATGATATCTATTTTGTGTATTTGTGCTGGTTCAGGGAGGCAAAGAGTATCTCCGAAACCACCTTCAGCCTAATCCCCGCACATATATTACTCCCAAGGAATATACTTTCAGCAAGAAGACTGGTAAGAGTTCCGGTTTACACTTTGTTTGCTTTTATTCAACCACAAATTGTTTGCTTAGACCAATGTAAAAGAGAACTTGTATATATATCATAGAGCTAGTATCTTTGTTGTGTCTCATGTAAGAAAACTCATGCCTGTCTTTAATTGTTGGTTTGAAGCTGCTACATTATGTGAGCGAGAGTGGAAGTGACCATGTATTGTTATTATTCAGTATTCGGTAGATTAACTAAAGAGTCCAAGCCAAGTGTTTGGCCGCTGTTTCAGTCTGTTATTATGTTCCTTGTTTCCAATATATGATTGTCCCTGCACACCAAATCAGTGAAAAGTTTTCTGAGATGTTTTTCTTTCTTTTTGTTGCAGAAGTACTCTCCACCCTTGTTACCACACTGAGAGAGGGAGTGGAAGTGGTTGAAGCTGGCGATAAAATGGAGGAGTAATTTGTTAGAGAACATGTTTAAATGGGAATTATATTGTAATTTAGTTAGTTGGGTGAACCCCTTTGCTATGCTGATGTAGAATCAGCAGAGTTGTATCAATGGATCGTGTAGAGAAACCAAAAGAAAAAAGGGTAACAATATTATTGTGATGATTCTATTTCCTTCAATCAAACTCATACAAAAGAACAAAGTTTTATTCAATTATCAAAATTATTTAAGTTCATTGGTGCCTTCTTTAGTTCTCGACTGCCTTCTATCAAAGTTTTTTAATTTTTTTTTCCGTCAATTCTTTTTTTTTTTAATCTATCACCGACGGTGTGCTCAAAGGCTCTCTAGGCCCATAGATTAATTTGTGTCGGGGGATTATGTCAAAACGCTTCTTTCCCCCTAGCCACAAAGAATAAATTGGAATTTAAACTCCAATTAGTTTCAATGAGATTCGAACCTGAGTATTGAATCATACAAACGCTCTTATCAACTCGACCACGTATGGTGGTTTCCGTCAAATATTATTAATTGGGCTCCAGAGCCCAAAAGTTGGTTCTTTGATCAAGTAGCAAAGAGAGAGAGAGTTTTCTTGTCCAAAAGGTTATTCATATTTGTTATATAAATATAATAACACCAAACGATTCACTCAAATCAAATCGGTGATAGAAGAAACCGAAGCCCAAAGATCTCCGATTACTCATCTTCTTCTTCAGGTAATTTCTCTCTCGATTCGCGTAGGAAATATTTCATTAACCTAAAAGCTACGACTAGTCCAAAGTTTCAAGCTTTAGCTGTTTCTTAGATTTAGGGTTTTGCGGAACTATGTGTTATTGAGTTTGCGAAATCAAACGCTTTGAGTAATTGGGTCATCTCCCTAGAAGTAGATTTCGAGTCGCAGCTTCCGTGGTGGGTCCCATTGGGTTCTGGTTTGTGAGCTTGTATTGGGATGCACGTAAGGTGTTTGATGAAATGACTGAACCGTGTGTGTTTGCGTGTAATGCTATGATTTATGGTTTGGGGTGGACATGGGTGTTGCTGTTACGATTATCGAAGAGGATGATGGGGAATGAGGATATGAGAGGTGGTTTTGTGAAGCCAAATGGAAGCTACTTATGTTAGTGTGCTTCTGTTCATGTGCAATTTTGGATGGGTGGGGATCTCTATATTGGGGGAAGCAAATTCATGGGTATGTTGTTAGGAATGAGGGTCAGTTGAGTGTATTTATGGGGATTGCATTATTGGGAAGTCGGGTTGTTTGAGTATTGCTTGGAATGTTTTGTGAGAAAATGAAGGTTAAATAAGTTTGTGCATGGAATGCAATGATCTCGGCATTTCAAAAGCTAGTTCTAACCGTATTACTTTGAATTCGCATATTCTTATCTGCTTTGATCTGTTTATTGCTCATTGGTTTTTAATCAAATTCAAATGTTCTCTGATTTTGTTGTTATTGGTATCTTTTCAACATGTAGATGACTCTAGCTTTTGCTTTGTATTTGATTTATGGTTATCTAGGCTTAATTTGTGGATCTGTACAACTTGTCTGGGAAGTTGTCGCTATAAATTTGGCATTTGTATGTGTGGAAACTGAAGACCTCTGAGGACATTTTGGCATTAGTTTTGCATACTTTTTGCTTAATCTAAGTCCCCTGAGGACAATTTTGTTCTTCCAATGTTTTCCATAACTGGTCAAACACTAATTGAATGGATTGTCTGTTTTCAAAGAATAGGCCTATTGAGTTTGATTTTCTTTCCTGAGGTAGAGCAGTTTAGTAACTAAATTCAGGTGGATTACTTCGTGTTTGTGTTCTGAGGGCTTGGAGAAATGAGAAGGATATATGCTTTAGGTTGGACATTGATTAGATTATATAATTTTTTTGCAGGTTTAAGTGAAACTATAAGATGACTAAATCAGTCATTGATGTTCCTCCCAAGGGGGGATTTAGCTTTGATCTATGTAAAAGAAATGCTATGCTTTCAAAGAATGGGGTTCAGCTACCGCCGTTTACAAAGACAGGAACCACCATTGTTGGGTTAATCTTTAAGGTACGGCTGCTTTTTCTTTAGCAATCGTTTTAGTCGAGTATTTCTTTGTTCTCAATATAAAGATAGATTGGTTTGAGATATAATTTATTGAACTTTTTCTTTTCGAATTGTTTTCAGGATGGCGTCATTCTTGGAGCTGATACCAGGGCCACCTCAGGGTCAATAGTGTGTGATAAGAACTGTGAGAAAATTCATTACATGGCACCAAACATATATTGTTGTGGGGCAGGAACTGCTGCTGATACTGAGGCTGTGACAGGTAATTGTTAGGATTTGTTTAGTGCTGGATATGTTTATCTGCATCTGTTTAGCACCATATGTCAAATTTTCCAGATCATTCTATACCATCATCCTGTCATCCTTAATCTGCTACTGTTCTGTGTGTTTTTCTAGACATGGTCAGCTCACAGCTGCAATTGCACCGTTACCATACTGGTAGGGAATCAAGAGTTGTGACTGCCCTCACCTATCTAAAAAGACATCTTTTCAGGTAGAATTCAATCTCTCTCAAGTATTTTTTGCATTTATTAACTCTTTTAGGTATATTTACTCATTATAAGTACAACTTTATTCTTACTCCTACATCTATTGTCTAGTTACCAAGGTCATGTCTCGGCTGCATTGGTACTCGGGGGTGTTGATTTCACCGGCCCTCATTTGCACACGGTAAGATTTACTGCATCTGACAGTTGGATGTAACAATACTGTTTTCTTTTGGCTCGCAAAATCTGATGACTGACAATTGTGCTTGCCTAATATGGCAGATTTATCCACATGGGTCGACTGACACTCTCCCTTACGCCACTATGGGTTCTGGCTCACTTGCTGCTATGGCCATCTTTGAGTCCAAGTACAAAGAAGGCCTGACTGTAAGGATCTTGTTTGTTTTTTGAAGTCACAGTTGGAAATGCTGGTTTCTAGATTTCTTTCATTTAGATAACAGGCAATGCAGTACACTTTTCAATTTTTCTAACTTCTAGTTTGTGTTCTTTGATGCAGAGAGATGAAGGAGTGCAACTTGTTACAGAGGCTATTTGCTCTGGTATATTCAATGATTTGGGAAGTGGTAGCAATGTCGATATCTGTGTAATAACCAAGGTCTGTCGGTTCTCTCTAGTAGGCACCTTTTCCTGGAAAACTAAAGAAGTGATGTTTTAGTACCAACGTAAACTCTTTTATGTATCTGTACTGGTACAGGGCAACAAAGAATTCCTGCGGAACCATTTGAAGCCTACTCCTCGAACCTATGTTAGCCCCAAAGAATACTCATTCACCAAGAAGACCGGTTAGCATTACACCTCTGTGACTTTGTTTTTCCATGATCTGACGACAGATTGTTTACTCAGAGTCATACATCACTCTCATATCATAAATCTACCATCATTCGTCAGTCTCTCATTTAGGAAAACTCATGCACTTCCTGTTGTCAACTTTTGGTTTTGCAGCTGCTAATATACATTATCAGAATGTTTGTTCATGCATCTATTATTACTTCCTGTATTTGCTTTATGTTTAAAATTGGAACTCTAGTGAAAGAGGCAACAGGCTCCAAGGCTGATGGCGTTTGACGTTGTCCGTCTGATACCATCATCCTTTTTTGTGAAATATGACTCCCTGCATATTCAGTAAGTGATAGGTTGAAATAAAATCTTAACTTTCTGTGCTTTCTTTGTTGCAGAGGTTCTGTTAACCAAGATAACACCATTGAAGGAGAAGGTAGATGTCATAGAAGTAGGAGGAGACGCCATGGAAGAATAAGAAAGCACTTTGTCAGTAGTATGTGTCTATTTTGAGACTTGAATCCCAACTGTCTATGGGTTTTCCTCTAAGCGGGTCGTCAAAGAAAGTAGCTGTGTACTTTGAAATTTCTTTCTGAACTAAATAGAACTCGGCTCTTTTGTTCAGTTTCAATCCAGCACGTTCTTGTTCTTTTAGGTTGGCAGATACTATATTTTCATGTGTTTTAAGATTGAGAATACTGGAAAGCTTGTGACCCTCCCGAAAGAGGAATGAGCTTCTGATATTACTTGTGTGAGAGTTTTTATTAATCTTTGGGGATGAAGGACCTCACCAGTGGATGGCTCCTATCCTTAAATCATGGTGTTGGAATCCTTTTCTGCTGCTTTTCAGTTTCCGTTCCTTGCGCAAAGAAAAAGGGAAAGAGTACCAATTTCTTAAGCAAAGGGGAAGAGTACCACTTGGCCTGGCTTGGCTCTGGGTCCTCCAAAGATTTATATTATATGATAGGATCAACGGAATATGCTATCATTTCATTCTTTGTTTGTGCCGGAAGGAAGAATCCAATTACAATAAAGATTAGAATGATCAGATGCAACAGAATTTAGTCAAATTAGCCTCTCCTTTTCTAATTTTTGTGACATTAACCACTTTTGGAGTAGTGGTAGGAAATAAGTTTATAGACTAGAAGCCTATGTCGGTCTTTTGGTTAGCTCAAGTAATAGATCCTCTCAAACTATATATAATTTGGGGGATGTGACAGCAACCCTTCCTAATATTTGGAACGAACTTGTTCGGATTTGAGACGAACAAGAAGACGACGATGATGATAATAATAGAAAAGAGGAGGTATACAATTTTGCGACTAGAAGCCTCAGAACGTTATCGTGTCGGTGAATTATACGTCACCGTCATAATAATAATAATAATAATAAAGAAGAATTAATTATGTTTTTAGTAATATAAAAACAAAAATTAATGAGGCGGGCAAAGCCAAAAGCACAGAGAAGCCCCAGAAGAAGGAAGAGCAGAGCGACAGCATCACCTTGTTCCAATACGACAGCGTATCAGACATGTCTTACGACTACCTCTTCAAGTACATCATCATCGGCGACACAGGTACCAAACCAAAACCCTTTTGAGTATAGATGACGATGATTATGATGATATGCTCTTTCTAAGTTGAGATAGAGTTTTGGTGTTCGGTTTTGTAGGTGTTGGGAAATCATGCCTGCTTTTGCAATTCACGGACAAGCGGTTTCAGCCTGTTCATGATCTCACTATCGGCGTCGAGTTCGGAGCTCGCATGGTCACCATTGACACCCGACCCGTCAAGCTCCAGATTTGGGACACTGTAAGTTGAACACCTTTTAGATTGCACCTTAGTTCAATTGGATTAAGTACATGTTTTATTGGTGTTATTCAGAGGTTTAATTTTTGGTTGGTGTTTGTGTGTTTTCGGGTTTTGTTTAGATTGCGTATAGGGATAGGGAAGTAGTTGTGACATTTGATTGTTTTATTTCAGGCCGGGCAGGAGTCTTTCAGGTCCATTACTAGATCTTACTACAGGGGAGCAGCTGGAGCGCTGCTGGTTTATGACATAACCAGGTGAGTGGGGGAGAATTATGTGTGTTTACATTGCTGGTCGATCAGTGTGTGCGTAAGAGAGATAGTTAGAAGGGTATTAAGAGTTTGAGATCATGTCTGAGATTGCCATGATTGACTTATGTGCTGTAGTTGGAATGTTACTGATTCTCTCTCTTTGTTTTGCAACTTAGCATAGGTAGGATTCGTTGTTATGTAAATTGAGAATGATCAACTCTTATATAGGGATATGTCTGCTTGTGAGTTATTGCAGCTGACATAAGACTTTGCATTTGAGTTTTAAGATTCAAAATAGATGATGTCCCCATGTTGTTCCTTTGTTACTCAAACTAAAGACATGACACTTACTAAAATTGTTCTTTTCTGTAGGAGGGAGACATTTAATCATCTGGCAAGCTGGCTAGAGGATGCTCGGCAGCATGCAAATCCTAACATGACAATCATGCTCGTTGGGAACAAGTGTGATCTTGCTCATAGAAGAGCTGTCAGCAAAGAGGAAGGGGAGCAATTTGCAAAGGAGAATGGGCTTTTATTCTTGGAGGCATCTGCTAGAACTGCTCAAAATGTGGAGGAGGTGATAAATTAGAATTCAGACTCTTTTTTCCACCGTGTTGTGTGTTTATTGTGGCTGAACTGCTAATGTTTAGAACGCTTAAACTGATTAGTAACATACTTCTCAGGCCTTCATAAAGACTGCCGCAAAGATTCTTCAGAATATCCAGGATGGTGTGTTTGATGTATCAAATGAGGTAATTTTCAAGTCATTTATTGAAGAGATTGTTGGCTATAGGAGTTGGGTCTATTCTAAACTCTGGTTGTTGCTTTAATAAATGTAATGAACATGGTTTCTTAAGTAATGTTCTGGTGTTATTTGCAGTCATCTGGTATCAAGGTTGGATATGGACGCCCCCAAGGTCCATCAGGTGCGAGAGATGGAGCAGTTGCTCAAAGAAACGGATGTTGCAGCTAATTGGACTCATTCCTTTTGTTCTAGTCATCTGTCTGTCCAGAAAATATGATTCTGAACATACCTTGTGCCACATAGGGAAATGTTGAATGTATAGTTCTAAGCCCTTGGATATATTCTACTCTTCTTTCATCTACTCATTTAGTGCTGAAGTAAATCTCAACAGGGATGGACTTTGTACAGGGTTTGTTCAAAGAAATCCATTAGTCTATTGTCAAGACTCAAGAGCATGAGTAAATATATATTATAGAGATTATTGGCATTTGAAAAGACTAGACTTAACATATTATCTCACCATTCCTCCATATGAATCCTACCAAGCATCTTTACATATTGATGGTTTGATTCTATTACATTGGGCTTTGACATACATTGTTTGTCGGAATGTTATGCCTTTTGGTTGATCTGAACTGTGAAAGCCTACTGTTGAAAGTGTTTCCTATGGTCATATTGACGATGGACAAATTTGGGGTGTGGTGTTATGCTGGTTTAGCAATCTCGGAGTCCATTGGAGTTTCTGAGAGCATCTCTTCAGACTTAACTGTAAATATTACATACTACATGGGGAATGTCTGGTTTGTACCGGGTAACTGTAACTGGCTAACTGAACACTCAGTTAATAACTCAAATTTGAGCTTCCTGTTTTGCCCTTGAAAATCTCTTTCATGCGAAATTCTACAAACCCCGATGAGGCCATGAGTTTCTCATGCTTTCACTTCAGTGCTGCTGCGTAATCTGCAAGGGCTTGTGCATTAACGGATACTTCAATTTTTCTGAGGAATCAGAGCTTCCATTGTTGATGATCCAAACGGTACCGACTGTACAGATAGTGCATCAATTCGAATTAAATCAATGAACAAACGGAATATGTCCAACATGAACTGTTTGTGTATATTATCATAACAAAGACCGAAACGATCATCAAATTAAATGAAATTTTATATGTATGATTTACACATTAGGTTCTAACATTTAAATGGTGGAGATGTGAAAATGTGATAAAAAGTGAGTAAAAATAAAAACTTCACACTTTAATTACAAAGCGAACTTTTACTCTAGATAAGAACTATATATATATATATAGCGGAAGATCCGCTTTGTCTACAAACATGGAAGTTATAAGTAATGCAACTATGAATCTCATGGAGAGTTCGATCCTGGCTCAGGATGAACGTTGGTGGCAAAGTAACAAAATCATGAGCAGACGATAAGTCAGATCTAAAAAAAACTGCTGCTACTAAATCCTAATCCATAGATCGACACTCTTCTACCCACAAATTGTGAAACCGTTTGTGAGAGAGAAAGAATGAAGCCAGTAATAGAGAAGAAGCCATTAAATAAGTAATGCGACTCCAATATACAATTTTGGATGTCATATAAGGTACTTGGTGTCAAAGAGATCTACATAAGCAAATGAAATTGGTGGTATCACCTAAGCTAGACTCATTGTCATACAATGGGTGAAGAAGCAATCTCTCATATTTTCCACCCCTGTATAGGTGAAAATACAAAACTGCAAGACTACTAGTATTAACTATAATATTGTGTGATTGTCATACTCTAAATACATACAAGGTTTGGTGAATGATTGCATTTACTAGTAAAACTGTCGGATGTCCAAATCTGAAGCAAATATGTAGAAAATGGGATCATTTTCGTGGCCTTTTAGTCGTTGCGGAGTGGTGAAGTGAGTAAGGATGTGGAATGATCTTAGGAATGACTGGTTCAGGAGAGCTCAGGTGCCTCAGGCTCAGGAGAGGCAGGAATCTCAGGAGTGACTGGCTCAGGACAGGTAGGAGTCTCAGAAGTCAGAAGTGATTGGCTCAGGCAGGCCTCAGACCTCAGGTGAAACCCTAGGTAGCCAGTGGTTAAGTGAGTAACTGTAGGGATGTGGAATGATCTTATACCCCAAATGAGCCGCTTTGAGATTCCCTATGAAATGAGGCATGGAGCGGAGCCACTACGAAGAAGTTCAAGGGTTACAAAGGAAACTTCGAGCTCATATTGGTCATGGGTTGAGAATGGGAATTGAACTCTATGAGATCTAGTCTCATGTTGTTCCTCAGTAGCTCAGTGATAGAGCGGTCGGCTGTTAACTTACTGGTCGTAGGTTCGAATCCTACTTGGGGAGATTTGATTCATTCCGAATTCTTTAATTCAGATTGTTTAATTCAGAATGAAAGGGTTCGCTTTGACCGTTAAGAGTAGGTAACCCGTTCTTTGTGTCTTTGTTTTCATTGCATTCTATCTCCTCGTATCACAGTCTGTTATGCTAAGAATCACCGTCAATACCTCGGCGAATGATGAGGAACGCATTTTGGCTATGCTACAAATATAACACTTGCTCTGCTATTCTGCCCTAGCCTGGCTGAGGAAGAATTACGGGGCGTAAAACATATGCTGATTCGTACTGAGCATACTATATTTAATAAACCCACATTAACGATAAATAATAAATAAAAATAAAAAGTATGACCATTCCATTTTGACAAAAAGGACCCACGCCCAAATTCTATAGCTTTGAGTCTGCTATCCCGATCATGATTTTCCTACCCGAAAAGGGAAAGGTCGTTCCCTTTTTGGCCGGTTGTTGGCGAGAAGGGATTCGAACCCCCGACACTGTGGTTCATAGCCACGTGCTCTAATCCTCTGAGCTATAGGCCCCACCCCGTCTCCACTGGATATGTTCCCATAAGTACCCTAAAAAGAGGAACTTTTCCTCTCCCCAACCGTTTCCGGTTAAGAAGATATGAAAGCGCCTCTCTTTATATAAGAACGGTGCGTTCCAAGGTGTTAAATGGGAGAGAAGGGATTTCATAATTGGATTGGGGTTTTGAATAAGACAACAATTATTATTATTATTATTATTTTCATATTGAAAAAGTAATAAGAACGAGGGGTGTTAAGCTTTTTATCATCTTGGCATTGAGCTATTTTTCCGCAGGACCTCCCTTACAATATCGTCACCGCAGTAGAGTTTAACCACTAAGTTTGGGATGGATAGGTGTTGTTCCTCTACGCCTAAGTGACTCATCGGCTAACGAATCTAGAATAAAAAAAAATAAATGACCAGGTGAACGAGACTATATTAACCAATGCATAAGAATTATAAAAAAAGAAGAAGGAAATTATTGAAAATGGTCATCTCACTATTGAAATGAAAAAAAAAAAAAAACCTCCTTATTTTGCACGTGATAAAAATATATTGTATTTTAATGTACGAATGTGTACATGATAAAATCGTCCATTTTATTTTTTAAATGATAAAAGGTGTTGTTTTAATTGTTTGCTAGACCATTATTCCCTTTTTATAATTTTATCTACCCTAACATTTAAAACACTTAGTCTTCTCTTTTAATCAAAAATCTCTCTCCCCGTCGGACCCTGGAATTCTCTTTCCCTGTTTGACTCCATACTGCCATTGGTGTTGTTTCCTTCAAGCGTATTAAGCGTAAGCAGAACTTTCAAGCATGAAGTAACTCAATTCCCCTCTCTGCAAGCGCAGCCTTCTTCTTCGACTCTATAGGCTATGGTGTGTTGTGGTTTTTGTGAGTAGTTTTTCTTTCCTTTGCCAAATATCTTCTCTTATATTTCATCACGGTCTTGAACTATGGAATAATGGGCTTCCTTTCACATTTGATCTTTTTGTCCAAAACAGAATACGTAATAGAATGTTACACATAGTTTCTACTGTATGTTGGAATCTGTCTCTTGACAAAAATGTTGGAATCTGTGATCCTGATACAGAACCTACAACCACTAATCACAAACAAAATTGAGCTTAACCAAAACCATAACTGATAGCACGAGTACAAGCGCGAGTACACAACTTCAAACACCTCAGATTTCGGCTTTCAAGCACCTCCACTTGAGCATTAAGAACTACCAAATACCTACAAATGATACGGAGGAGTAAGTATACAGTGACAATGAGATAGATGATACGATTTCTAAAAAATCAAAATGATTGCTCACCCCTGCCAATAGATCTCTAGAGACTGAAGGTTTCTTTTCTGAAGCATTATCTGCAACAGGTGTTTTCTGTCGAAATTCGCGAACCGCCTTCAATGGCTGGTCTACAGGCACATCCGAAGTGGTTCCTGATTCCTCTTGGACCTTCCGCTTCTGTTAAACCAAAAAGTCGTTGAATTATCTAGTTATTTACTTATATGTCGAGCAAAATGATGCCGCATAGATATCATCCACGCAATTGCATTAACTGGATTTCACAGATTCTGTATCTAATTATTTAGATGTACGAGAGCCTAAGAATCAAATCTACACACTCTAAGATACTATTCAGTGAGTAACAGGAAAACTGAGGAAGCAGGTACATTGTTCAACTAATGCAAATTGAGACCAATTTACAATTGTGGTAGCATTTGGTAAAGGCACCACTCTCCTCATTTCATAAAAAAACAGAAAACAATCTTCAAATATAATACAGTTCAATATACCTTCTTCATCCTTTCGTCTATGGCGTTCAACTTACGAGACATGTCAACCTTAGAGAGGTAGAACTCTTGCTCCTTCTTAGCAGCAGAAATTTCCAAAGCTAGCTTCTGCTCCCGCTCAGCGTTCTTGTAAGCTGTGATAAAAGCATTTTCAACACAAGTTACACAAATGTTCATAACAAAGCAAAACCAAAACAGCATATCATCAAAGGGTCTTTACCTATCTCTCCGGTAAGATCATCCCACTTGAATTTACTCAAATACTTGATATTCCAAAGATCATAGTAGAAAGCTGACCTCTTCTTCCCACCTATACTGAACCAAACAAGTAGACACCAATAAAATCATTACCCATCATCTGTTCAGCAGTAAAAACAAAACCCGAGTGACTACATACCTATTTTTTCACCATTCAGCATACCAGCAACCCTCTTAGCAACCCTTTTATCTTTAAATTCAACCCACCTGCACAAGTACAAAATCCAACAATGCTCATATGCCAGTTACAACACAATGTCACACATTTGGTTACAGATAAGATAATGTGACACACACACATACCCTTCTGAATAACTCTGCGTTTGGTGTTTACCGGGGCGGTCGCGGTTCTTGGTCTGAGCAGAAGAAGGGTTTCTGGGAACAAGATATATCTTATCGAGCTCTCCGTAGGGTGAAAGCAAGTGACGAACGACTTTGTGGTCCATGCGAGGAGGGATCCTACCCAAATAGCACACCCCGGCTGACACAGACTTCTTCTTTTTGGGCTTGCTCACATCCATGGCGGCCACTTATCACTAATCTGGTTACGAAATACTGCAGCCTCTGAGGTTTAACCACAACTGACACAATCAACTTCTGACAGTAGAGTTAAGATTCTTAGCCAAAACCTTTCAAACACTTGAGATTGCTGCTGACATTTATATATGTCAACAAAGGATTCCTCAATTTAAATTTTGAAACAGCGAGGAAATAAAGACAACGTCGTTGTCTGGTTCTTTCTAGTTACAAGACAAAAGCTAAAACCCCCAGAAGCAATCACATATTGGTAAGACAGAGCAAACAATTGAAAGCGTGGTGAAAGGGACTTACTGGATGAAAGGTCTGAAATCTGTAGTGGGTTATGTTGTTCGTTTCGATACAAGTTCCGGTCACCTATGGCTTCTCTCAGTCTCAACACCAATGAATAAAGGAGCGGCTGCGGCCTTTTAAGGCTTTTTGTTGCTTTCGGTAATTCATGTGGCTAACTGTGGGCAATTTAGGAAGTTTGATTGTCAGGTCCAATTTATACTGTATATACACCGTATACGTATAAATATACCCATCACTGAATGATTAATTTAGACTTGAATACAACTTGGCTAACCAGTTTTGGTCAGCTAGAGCTAATCCTAGCCAATAAAGAGACGACACGTGGCATTTACAAAGGCATAAATGACATTTACAGGGCATAAAAGACATTTGCAGAGACTGAGTGAGTATTTACATTATTATTTAATTCATTTTAAAGACCACGTGTCGTTTTTTATTAGCTAGTGTCAGCTCTAACTAACCAAGGCTTGTGAGCCACGTTTTTTCCTTTAGACTTTGCTCCGTCACCCTTGAATTCACAGGTGAACATCGTTTACATTCTCAAAAAACTTGAATTACATAAAGATAATTCTCCCCTCCATGCTGGAAAATTAAGATAAGAGAAGCTCGATATATTTGTGTATACAAATTAAACCTAAGGAAGAGAGATAGGGTATCAATGAAGATAAAAGAAGCACAGTCGAGCGAATGAGAGATTAGGGAGAAGGAGGCAGATTGAATATTGGAAAAACAAAGTCTATATAAAATGTCATGCAAATGAAGTACACCATCTTTCAGAGAAGCTGATGGTCAATAATAACAAAATACATAAACCTAATGCTTCTTTCACTACAATAAACGTCACTGCTGTTACTGCTCTTCACAGCTAAAAGCAAAAATGAAGAACACGGTAAAGGGAAATGGATACAGAAAAGGAGAAAAAAATGTACAGCATTTGATTTATTAATAGATTGCTGTTCAGCCATTCTGTTAATTGAAACTCGAGGAATCCAGAAACTAAAGAATTAAAGTTAGTCAGGCAATTCCATTCTGCCGGAAGAGGTGCCCCATCTTAACACACCCCTCACCACAACGCCATTGAATGTATGTAAACATACAAGTATCCATTTCCACTGCCTTAACGTTCTAATAGTCAACACGGATGAATGTCCCGTTCCTTCTTAACATCAATGATCTCATTACATCAGTTCAACGACATCAGACCATGGGAACTAGTCGTTGGCGACTTTCATCATCACTTAATTTTGTCGTTGTCCTCTGAATCTCGGAGAAAGGTTCTCATAAGTTCTTCTAACCAGCACTAGTCGTGGATCATCAGCTGGAATCTCGCGTGCCTACAATTACAGGAACAAAGGAAGCAATTACAAAGACGAAACAAATGAAAAGAACCAGCTCAATTTGGTGTACAAGCAAAGAGATTCAAAATCGTAATAACTGTTTCAAAATCCATGATGGATTCAAACACAATCAAGAGACAGGAAATAAATACCGACTTTTTTCTGATTCATATTTTACAAGTATCTATGATAATGTTCCTCAGATTGAATACACAATAGACCAACACAAAACTCTTGAAGCAAGGCGGTAATAGAATTTTCATATAAAAACGTAAGCCAGGTTCGAGTCCACCTGCTAACTGTAGTCTGTTCATTTGAATCCAACTATTACATGTTGTAACAATTAGGAATACAAGGCAAGAGACTTACTTTCAAGCCATTGTAATATGCTTCTACAGAAGGAAGTAGAGGAGGTACATTACGAGCTTGCATCATGTCCCATATATAGTTCGCAGTGGTATAACCTCCAGTCTGCAAAAAAGTATGGAAGGCTCATAGTAAGACAGTTCAAAGAATCAAAACCAGAAGAAAATGCATATAAAAACATGACAGATAGAGAACATTCTTATCCTTTTGAGAAACTGAAGAGATCTCTATATGGAAAACATCTCAGTAATAAAGAGCACTCTGAAGTTAAAAGACAATATCGGCACACCTTTTCACCAGCAGCTGCAAGGAGAAGATCATTCCCTTGTTTTGCCATCAAGAAAAAGTTCCTGGCATGCATATCTTCCTGCATTGGGAAAGATCATAGAATAAATACTGGAGGACACCACAATTTTTTTAAAAAAAAAAAATTAATAATAATAATAAAAATTAAAATTAAAAAATTGCTTTTTGGAATTAGGTACTTCCATTGCCCAATCATACCAATGCCTTTAGGGCGACTTGCATTCCTTTGGGAGTATATCCAATCATTGCGCCCTCTGCAAGTGTCTACAGTAAATAGCAGGCCAAATTTTAGAGCATTCATATTGTCTGCAACAGTGAACAACTGACACTATCGTATTGGGGAGAAATGTCAAAAACCTAGAATCAGAATATATTAAGTGAAACAAGCCAAAATGACACACCAATGAGTCAGAAGTTGGTACATACTTCAACATTGCAATATTTGGTGGGCAGGAAAACATGGGGAAATTACAATTGGTACAGATGTTTTTACTAAACTTTTCAGAAAACAAGATACAAAGTATTGAAAATATTTGTGAGGGAAAGAAATTTTGAGGATTACATTGATAAATCTGATTCAGAAGTCTCACATTAGCAAATCAACAAAACGGTGATATATTACAGTAAAAAATTGTGCACAATTGAGAATGTTATGTCAAACTTTTGATGATTGTCTAAGCATCAAGACCAATGGAATTATGCATATAATGAAATAATATGTTATCTCGAGAATATGTCTTTGTAACGAAACTCACTGTATAGAGTTCTGCTACAGGAGGCCTCCCTGTCTTCAGATGGTCACCAAGCGTTTGCGCACCACGATCAATATCCCCACAGTTCAAATAGCATCTGAAATGAAAGGCAAACAAAGTAAAGAACTTTAACCCAAAATAGATTGATGCATGTTGAAACCCAAGTCACCAAAACAAAGAACTGATTAAACATATGGTGCACTCTGAAAAATATCTAACTCGAAGGTATCTATAATCTCAGTAAATAAACATAATAGTTTGCTTGTCCTATGCACAGCATCTATGAAGGCTAATCAAACAATACATAAATCTGTCAACAAATATTTACCTCATAATTTGAATCAAAATATAGATATCAGGATATTTCCCATCCTTTTGGAGCACGTCCTTAAGAGCTTCCATCACCTACCAGCAGTAAACAAATGAAATATAAAACTTGGAAATGAGAGGTACTTTTTATGTGTTCAAGGACCATTATTCAAAATCTATGCCAAGTGGAAATGAAAAGGTAATCATATCACGTATTCTAATATAGGTGGTAATGAAACTCAGGAATCCTTCCAATCAATATTGACCTTATACTTTTCAATGTGTATAAAAGCAAACTAAATCCCTAAGGAGTATGAATCCATGAGATGCGACAACTTTCGTAAAACTCAAGAACTATGTAATGGCAGATCAGGCACAAAGCGCTAGTTTGTCATGCATAGGTACATGTTATTCCACATAACCAAAAAAAAAAAGAAAAAAAAAAGTAGATTATAAAGATATACAATAGTACCTCAACATTTCGTAGATCCGCACAAGCATGAAATGCAACATGATACACAGTTAGTTGCCTCAATACAAATCCACGCTTATGAACATGCTCGGCTGTTGGCAGGTTATACAGCTCCTCTTCTGTTATCCCTGCCATTACATTATCAGCGGTTTCACTTGAAGCTTCAACCGACGACCACTCTTTTGACCGCTCGACAAACTCTATAATCTTACCACAAAAGCAGACTATTAGAGAACTTCAAGAATAACAAAAGAACAGCTTACTTAAAACAGAGGCAACGATTTAATAATTACTTTGGCAGCATAATCATCCGGCAATGGTGTCTTGTTCCTCAGTGCAGTTATAAGTCCCGCATAGCAAAATTTATTTAACCCAAGACCAGCAGCTGTCATGTCACGGACAATGGCATAACTGCAGATGCCGATCTACATTGTTAGTTCCAATATGCAATCTCAAATGTACATTACATAAACAACACCGAAAACAATAACAACATAAAAAGTAGTAACATACACTTTATCCAAACGGCCAGCAGCTGCACAAGCATTAAGGAGACAAACGTAAGTTTGCACCATCGGCTTCACTTTATACGTCTTCATTTCCTCAAAAACCTTAACCGAAAAACAAACCAACCAAATCCTAAATCCTACAAGCAATACTTAACAAAATAAACACAGACAAAACAAATCCTAAAAAACTACCTGAACCGCCTGCTCCGAGTTCTTGCTCTTCCCACACAGCGAAATCTGCAAGTTGTACGAATTCACCTAATACAACACAGTTAAATTCAATTCACCACATACACCACAGTTAAATTCAATTCACAATTCACATTTCACAAATCACATAAAACTTTTACGAATTGGAATTCGACAAAATAAGCAAGCTAATACATCACAGTTAAATTCAATTCACCTAATACATAACAGTTAAATTCAATTCACCAAATACATCACAGTTAAATTCAATTCACAATTCACAAATCACAAATCACATGAAACTTTTACGAATCGAAATTCGACAAAATAAGCAAGCTTACATCGGGAACTAGGCCCATGGATTTCATCTGCTCCGTGAAGTAAAACGCATCCTGCAACCGATCCCCTTTCACGGACCCCAAAATGAGCGAGTGGAAGGTGTCTCGGTCAGGCTGGACTCCGTCGAGCGACATGTCGTCGTAGACGTCTCTAAGCAGAAACGGGAACCTTCTCTGCAATGTGATGGAGTTAATGACGCCGTTGTACTCCGTCACGTTGTTCGCGTAGTTTCTCCGCCTGTACTCCTCCGTCTGAGCCGGGGCGGAGGCCAGGTGGCGCCGGCCGAGGGCGCGCAGAAGTAGTGACCGGTGAGAGCCACCGGAAATTGATCGGAGGAGTGTCATGGTTTTGGTGAGTGTGACTCGGAGGATTTTCTCTCTAAAACCTCAGAATCCCAAACCCTTCTTTTCTGCGAAGCTGAGGGGATAAAACGCACCGTTTTGATGATGATGATGATGATGATGATGATGATCGTTTAGGGATAAAACGCACCGTTTTATAAAGTAGTGGCATCAGGCCTACTGTGTCTCAAAGATGCAAATAATTTACTCTTCAATTTCAACTAATTCTATAGATTTTTATTTCATTCAGACACAACATTTAGAGATGGAATAGTCGATTGAAGGTGCTTTGGTTGAAGATTAATCTGTAACGTTTGTCGTCTTACATAAAACACCAATGTATAATTAAATCTTTATAAATTAATTTATTAATTTATCGAGATTAATTTAATATTAATTTATCATTTTATGATTAATACAAATTATTAATTTATTGAGATTATTAATATTGAATTTCTACTATATAATGGATATTCCAATAAATCGCATGAGACGTGTGAAAAAAGAACGCGGCGACAAACCTCACCATTCAAACAAAATTGAATCCAATTTTGTCCATTAGATCCACAATCGATTTGACCACATTGATGCCGATAATGCCAGCCTAGGTAGCTAGCCATCGTTCGACCATCACTAGGTTTTCACCTCCTAGCCTTGCTCCTAGTCCATTATTCAAGTTTAGACCCTAGCTTAGACTACATAAGTATATGAAATTCATGAAAGAATGCCAAATATTCAAAAACAAGTTTAATTACATGACATTTTGATCACTAGTCATATACAAGGTCGACGGGCTCATTTCATCTGTCAATATATATTAATTGCTGATCGAACTCCCAACCTTTGAATAAGTGAATTCACAAGTGGTCACAACTCGATCCCACCTGCCAACTGCTTTTGTCTTGATTAGTTTTCCATGTGCATCTTCAATGTGCAACAACCTGCCCATCAATTCTTTTACCACTAATTACGGTATGTAAATTGTATCATAGACTTCCTCGTTTTCTTTCCCTGTAAGCCTTGTTTGTTACGTGGAATTGAGAGATTGAGAAACGAAGTTCATTATTTTCTTTTGTTTGGTATGTACAAAGGAAATGAATAACTTTCCAACATTAAGGGAAAATAAAAGAGAAAGTAGTTCCTTTTATAAACCTAAGGAACCAACTTCCCTCCTTAATTCCTTACATTTATTACTCATAACTATTATTTTATTACATTAATTACATTGTTTTTTAACAACTTTCCTGCTAACTTCTCTTATGTTACCATTTACGTGAAAGGAAAACTCACTTCCCCTTCGAGTTTCCTTTCCGTGAGAAAGAAGGATGAACTACTTTCGGACACCAAACGATGTTAAAACTTTCCAAGGCAACCAACCATGCAGCGTATGACAACTTATGAATGCTTTCCGAGTTGTTAATTACAAGCACTTTTTTTCACAAGAAGCAAACATGCACCTGATGATTAATTTGCGCTAAATTCCTCTATATATGCTTCCGGCATAAGCGCTACTTAACAAAACAAAAGCACTTTGACTCCGACGAAAATGAAATTAATATTAAGAATTACGAAAGTAAAACTTAATCATAATTAGTTTCTTGGGAAGCTATACCCCATTCCGGTTGGCCTCGAATAAGGGAAGCTTTGAAGCTGAAGGTGATGGTGGTGATGTTGCTTCTGTTCCCCACCTGCTCCGGCGAGATAGCTCCGGCATTTCAACGATGAAGGATTGACCTGCAAGAACATATAGTTCCCGGCAAACAGATCGCCGAGGTGAGACTGCCCGTCCTTGAATCTCTTAACCACTTTCCGGCACGAAACTCTGAGATGACTGTAAGCCAACTTGATCTTCCTCCTCAGCATCAACAACCTACTCA